>OX422219.1:145682724-146282724 GCA_949130495.1 Sambucus nigra | reverse complement strand
ACACTTGTGTGTAGGTGGGAGCCAAGGTAGTTGGAATTAAGATCAAAATTATGTATCTAGTTTGGATATCCTAAATTTTTTCTTAAGTAGTTTATATTATAATCCTAAGTACAAGAAGTTCATTGTTAACACGATGCCTGGTTCTTGAAAATGGATTATATCATAAACAACGTACCCAGGGGTAAGCTAGTATTACAAGTTATTACAAAGGAACATCAGATTACCAGTATTGGTAGACCACTTAAAGGGAAATAAATACAACCTAATATCGATAATATATTCCTTTATGGTTATGGGATCTTTTTAGTGGATCGAGATACACGTGTCACTTATACTAGAACACAAGTGGAGCCACGTCATTGTGGGATCATTATAAGTCATCCTGACAAGTTGGTGTTTTGGAATAACACTTTCAGTGAAGTCGAAAGGAAACACAAACCGTATTCGAAGAACTACAACAGGTCTATCCAAGATAACGAGTCTTAGATTTGACTTGTGGCTGAGGATACTGAAATCGATTCGATGTCTTTGAATCAAGTTTGGTGTCTTGTAGACATGTTTGTAGGATAAAACCCATGGTGTGCAAGCGGAACTATAATAATAATAAGGTTTATAGACGGGAAGGTAAAAACGTTCGAGGTAAGGCTTTTTGTGAAAAGTTTACTCATGAAGATAATGGATTGACTATAAGTAAATCTTCTAGCGAGTAGCCAAGATGACGTCTATCGGGATTTTTTTCATAGAAAAAAGTTAATAAAGCAAAGCACACAGTCTTAAGAGATCCACTTATGGATGTAATCAAGCATTATTATCTTGGGAACATCCATTTTGCTTAATAAATCAATTCTTTTGTCTTTAATCAATGCACTGGATACAACTTGTGTGTATGAGAAGTATGATAAAAATGTGGTGGTGTTTCTGGTACATCATGTGGATGATATTCTCCTAATCGAGAACGAGGTGGGTGTATTGTGTTACATAAGGGTGTGGTTGTCCAAATTATTTGATATTAAGAACTTAAGACAAGCATGTGACATTCCATGGATTAAGCTTTTGCTAAATCGATAATATATAGGAAGTTTGACTTATGCCAAGATACTTATATCAAATTTTGTGTTCACGTAGTTTAGAATGTTTGATTCTAAGAAAAGGTTTATCCGTTTTGGACATGGAATTTTTTTATCTTAGTATAAATGTCATGTGACACTCGATTAAATAGAGGATGTAACAGATATATCTAATGCTTCAACTATGCCATGCATAGTCTAGTAACTTCTTGGTACATAGACTAGGATTTCCATTTAGATACGGTTTTTGATGATTCTACTTTTGGAAATGTGTTAAACTTTAGGAAGTGTAGGAATAGGATGGAGGAGTTTCATGCAATCATGTATTGTTGATTCCAATTTGGGAATGAATATTTTGTATAATTATGTTGATACAAGAAATCATCCACTTGTAGTTCTCGTACCAGTAAGTCAATAGTAAAGTACATAATAAAAAGATAGAACTAGTAAAGAGAGATAAAACACAAGATATAGAGTGGTTCAGTTATTAAAAGGAGCCTACATCAACTTTGGTGACACACTCTCATTATATGTGTTGTAGTATAGGTTTATAATGCCATAATAAGCTTACAATGTAGATGAGAGAAGATAATACATGTCTATGATGGTTCCCGGAGTGCCAGAGAGATGACAGTGATGCCGGTGAGTAGCCCCCAAGCTATACCAAGGGATGTAGAGTGTTTGGCAATGCCTCAACCAGTGTAGTGGTATCTGGACTAGGTATCAGTACAAGGAATGAATTCGGATCCAATCCTCCAAAATTGAGGTGTGGAACTCTATTTATAGGAGGTGTATGTGATGTATCATTGCTGTGAATGAAGAGGGATGCGTCTAGCTAAGAGGTCATACTGGGGCCGCACCTTATAGTATGTAAGGTCGAAGTAGACAAGTATAAGACTGCATTTTGTATGTGCAAGGTTGCATCAGTAAATCTTTGGCGCATGCTTATCATAATACTTCCGCGGCAGGGGCCTATATTTTCCATATCAATAAGCCCCCAATTCGTAGGGCCAAGAGATAATGACTGGGGCTGCGACTAAGTAGTCAGGGCATCTCTTCTCAAGTTTCTACAGTAATTCAAACATGACACTTCATCCTCCCATGTCCTCTTACATAAATGGTAACTACCTGTGGCCTTCATTACGGTTCCAAATCCTTGAGAGAAAATTGAGATAAAAGTTTTGCAACTTCTTCCTTTGACCTGTCTGACGATCTTCAGATAATTGTTCGAGTTGGTTCAAGGTTGAGCAACTAGTGGTTCAAGGATGAGCAACACCCAAGTCCTCCTTTCTCGTTTATTTTTGGCTAACCCTCAAATCAAAACTTCCTCTTGACTATTCTTCTTGACTATCCTTTTTGACTGTTCATCTTGACTTTTGTTTATAAATGAACCATATGAATCCACTTTTTGCTGAATAATATTAAACAACCAATCCCGAATTGAATCGATACTATTAAATTCATGATGAATTGAACTCATTTGGTCACAATAGATAAGTGGTTTTGATTTGAATCAATTCTTCAATCGATAAAATAAACTATTAGTATCTATCAATAAAATGAAACTTGCTGACTTAGAACTAGGTTTTTAGGGATTTTGAATTCCTTGTACTTACGTAGGATCAAATTTACTATCTTTAGAATCTCATAAGTTGAAAATGTAACATTCCGTTCTTGATGCTCTTGAGAAAACCTTTCAAATTCTAGGGCTTTGTTCTTTAGATTAGGCCAACATCGTTGTCAAACTGTTTAGGAGTTTGGCCACGGCAGGTAGCATATCCTTGTGTTACTTAGCTGCAGCCTCATGTCAATACTTGTATGATAAATACCCTTTTTCATTATGGTTTGGGTTTAGGCTAGTAGCCGCAACCTTTTGCCAGTAAACTAAAGGACTGCGGCATATCAGGACATATCTAATGTCTCCCCCCTAAATAATGTACCGCAGCAGTATTTATTGAAATATCTAGGATTCAAAAGCCCGACATTTAATATAGTTAGCTGCAATTGTTGAAACTTCTATTTTTCTTTCAAACTTCGTATGATGTTGTTTTTGACTCGGCCTCTAAAAGGCCTATCTGACCATATTAGTTATGGCACCTAACGGCGAGCTCTTTCTGCTTCCCAGGTCTTGCTGTAGCCATATGAGTTAGAATCCTCACAAATGTTTGGAACAAACATTTTAGAGTTTCTCCTCCCGAACTACCTTTTGTGAGCCCTTTAAAGACATTTAGGACTTGCCTACTCAAAGATTGCCCAAATTATGTCACTTTGGATTCTGACTTCGCGAACTCTGTTATTAGGTAGAATACTGAGGCAATGGAAGAGGAAACGCACTCAAGTACCAGCCTTATGGACATTGATGCTGCGGCTGGTGGGCCTTTAGAGGCCAGGGACACACTTGCTAGCTCATCAAACAGAACAGAGAGACCCCCTCCAGCCTTTAATGCCCGCAACATCATGACTCAAGAATGGGTTGACAAGTTGCTGAGGCATTAGAGTTACTATGGAATGTAATTTTTTCAGCACCTTGCACGGAGCAGAGGCCATGCTCTATAATTGTTGATGACATGGTCTGCTTTCCCCTCCATGCCTTCTTATATGGGTTGCGGCTACCTGTACCAGTCCCAATTAGGAGAATCTCTCATGCAATGAAGTTATCCCCAACTCAGTTAGATCCTAATGGATGGAGGGAATTTCTTGCATCCGTAGTGCTATGCGAAAATAGGTTCAAGAGGGGCATAACTCCTGTGGAGTTCTTCCACTTTTATAGACCAAAGGAGAACTCTATAAAGTTTGCATGGTATTATTACTTCTCTCTCCGCAACAAAGAGGAAACCCTTTATAGTGGAAGACCCACCGGTGTAAAAAAATTGGAAGGGAATGTATTTCTATGTTTCTGGAGAAGGGTGGGAGATCCTCCTAATTGAGTCTGAGAGAGAGAAATCATTCAGGATTTCGTGATAATGGGGGATCCCATCGAAACTAGGTAAATAAGGCTGCAGACTTTTGAGTACATGCCGCGTCCTATTTCCACAGGTTCCCATTCCTATTACGTTGTACAAACATTGAACTTTTATACAACTCTTGATAATTTTCCCCTAAGTGAGCGGCAGGAGAGAAGAATAAGAAGAGTTGCGGTCATAAGTGCTGTCGACAAAATATTTAGCACCTTAGTGACTTCAGCTTCAATTTTTTATGGAGGTTACTTCACCAACAAGTCTGTGCCAAAAGTGATGGGTGCGGAAGCTATTAACCCCTTACTTCGTTAACACCGTAAAAATTATTGTCAAACCTTCAAATTTTGACTTTGATTCATTTATTCTTCAAGTGAGGTGATTGATTGGGATCTCTTAGTAGCTGAAAAAGTAGAAATGGATGAGGACACAGCTGCCCTCAATAATGTAGCTAGGTAGAAGAAGAGAAAAAGGACCAAGTCCAAGCGTCCTACCACACCCAGTGTGGGTGACCAAACCGATCCTGCTACACTAACAGTTCAGGTTGAGGAGTTTTCTCCTCAAGAAAGGCCTTACGGACAATTTGATGATGACATTGGCAATCATCTTACTGCGATAGGCTTAATGCCATCTAGGTTTGAGCCGCAGTATCGCCGTGAAACCTCCCAAACTAACATTTCAAATTCATCCCCTCCTATAATAATTATGGTTGTCAATGCTAACCTAGAACTTCCTCAAAGTTGTGCCAGTGCTGGCCCTGATGGTCGTCTGTAGCCCTAATTGTGAAGACCGGTTCCTCAATCATCCTAGGATACAACTGCCAGGGCATCCATAGGATGCAGAGGGTTCCTAACAACATGGACCTGGACCACCTGGTAGAGGAGGACCATGAGAACCTTGAATAATATGCTCTCCACAGCTTACTGAGGGTAAGTGAAAATTTTCATTCTTAATATTTTCTTATTGCAACTCATTTTGTTTCTAACCTTCAATTTCTTTTTAGGCGGCGAATGTTGTGGTGTCCCAGAAGCTCAAATACGAAGGCCTCTATGAGCTGAAGGAGGTCGCGGAGAGGGTGCATGCCACTGACCTGGACAATGCTAGGAATGATTCATTTGAGGAAGGAAAAAAGTCTGCTGCTCTGGCACTCCAAGTAGCCCAAATGAACCTTGATTCCGCTGTCAAGGCTAGGGATGAAGCGGAGGAAAAATTGAAAGTTGATGCAGCCTCTCTAGAAACTGAACACATAAAAGCAGTTGAAGCTACTAAACTTGCATCTAGTCTTGAGTCTCAGATGAAGGAGCTTCAAGAGAAATATAGGTTGAGGGAGACAGAGCATACAACAACAGTTACACGAAAATGGAGGATTCTCACTCCACGACCCTCAAGCAGGTCGCAGAAGTTTCTTTTGCAAACTTCAAAAAGTCTAGAGATTTCTTCCTCACCAACAACAAGTCATACATCCATGGCTACCAAGAACTGAGATACAGGGTGGACAAAAGCTTCCAAGATTCCAAGGAACAGGTTATGTCCTGGAGTCTTAGTGATGAAAAACACAGTGCCTGCATAGCTGAGAAGAGGGTTACGACAAATGAGAGAGCAAGAAAGTTAATGGGGGAGGCTATGTCAGATGATAAGGAGACTGAGACGATCGCAGAAGGTGAAGATGGATACATTAAAGATGATGTTGAGTCTTAGACTTAGGAATTTGTCTCCTTTTTCGTAATGTACCCTGGGTTGCAGCCTCTCAACATTTGAACTTTATTCAGGCTACGACCATTTCTCTGTACTTATAACTGGACATTTTTTACAACCTTTAGCCAAGGCTTTGGCCTTTTGTCTAACTTCACTTAATTGATCCTTTTTTTATTCTTCCATTGTCTACTTTGTAATTTGATTGAATGCCACCTCCACATAGTTAATTTCTTGAATGAACAACTTGCAAATATGCTTCTTTAATAACTGAAATTGAAATGTAGATATAAGGCCATGGCAACACCTTGTAAATGGTTTCTCCAAGTAGGCTGTGTCCTGTTGTATTTTTCCTTGGATTTTTCAAAATTTCCACCCCATATATATGGATTTAATTCCCCAATCCAGGGTGCCAAACAAAAATGTCTTTGGGACTGTGGCTTAACTTCCTTTGCCTCAGTTAACTTCTGTCAATTTTCCAAGTGTTGGGTGCAATTCAGAGGCTGTAGTTAGTTTGAAGTACTGTCACGGCATTTTAGCAATTCAGGTGTTAATGTCGTCATCTTTTCTTCTTCATCTTCTAAATGAATAAATGGAATCCTTAATGGTTTCAGCCATATTGATAAGGCTATGGCACTTTCCAGGCACTTATCAAGAAATTGGTGACAATATGCTGGGCTGAGGCCAACTTCTTTCTACAACTTTATTAAGCTTCATAATGTTAGTGTCACAACATCCTTTAGTCTCTTTATCACGAAACCACTTTTGTAGCTTCTCTTAGTCGCTTTGATTGGGTTATTATCAGGCCTCCCCGGGTTAGGTATTATAAATATTTCCCAAGATGTGTTTGGATATATATAAAGCCTTCCCATGATATAATTGGATTATCGGTAGACAATTAAGTCTTCGACCCCTTCAAATATAGGATTATTTGTAGACAATTAAGTCTTCGGCCCCTTCAAATATAGGATTATTCACAGACAGTTAAGTCTTAGACCTTTGTGGGTTATTATCAGGCCTCCTCAGGTTAGGTATTATAAAGTTTCCCCAAGATAATGTACGGGAAAATTGTAAGCATCCCAAGGCTATTGTACGCATCCGAAAGCTGAACGGGGGAAATTTGATCCCTTGAAGTTGATAGTAGCATATACCGAAGGATAGTTGGACTTATGAATATAAGAATATGTCCTTGCACCATTAGTGGTGTTGTAAGACAAAAAAGGTTGGCATTTTTAATCAATTTGATCATTCCCGAAATAAATAGTCTTCTGAGATAACTGGCCATCTTTCCCTTGAATTTTGTTCAAGACGAAGGTCATTCATAAGATTTCTATAAATGGGAAATCAAGAGATAAAACATGACTAAATATGTTCTTCATATATATATATATATACTAGGGAATACCCGTGCCGATGGCACGGTGACAAATTTGTTCTCGAGATACTTTCTATCCATGCAGATGACACGACGATAAATCTGTTCCCGTGATATTTTATATTTTAAAAGTGTCACCAATAGTGCAAATATAAATACTGTTGATCACTCCATGGTACAATTACTCGTCATATTGATGGCACGATTAACATATTGATTGTATGCTTACGACATGGTTACGATTTTATTACGGGTGTACCCGTGTCAATGGCACGATGAAAAATATTCTCCAAAGTATTTGAAGTTATATCACACTCGTACCCGTACCGATGGCATGGGAATAAATTTTCTCCCGAGTATTTGCGGTTGTAGAACACGCACAATACCGTAAGTCTCTTTTCTTTCAACATGTTATATTTAAAATTGATTACACTATAATGAAGTGTGAAACGTCTCCGAAAATGATGAATTGCATCCACCTACACCCCACCCCACCCCAAAAAGGTCCTTTTACTTCAGTCCTTTTTTTTTATTCTTCAATGTGGCAATCCCAATTCTATAAAAGTACAACAATAACTTGAAGCTAGGTTGGTACTATTTAATGTTCTAGTTGGCTAAAGTAAAACAAAACTTTTAAATTTAAATTTACTTGGGTTTATTAGTTATGGAATCAACAAAATTTGGACATGCTATATAATCTTTAGGATGTCTATGCAAATAAATTAATCTATTTTCGAATATATTAAGATGTCTATGCAAATAAATTACTAAAATCATAAATTTATGTAAAAGTAAAAATATTTAATATTTGTAAAACTCAAAAAAGAAATTATATGTTAAAACCAAAATAATGGAGAATGAGGGTAATGCAGATTAATTGAAAAAAGACAACAAAAGTACTAAACGTTATATTACAACTCGTGTTATTCGTATCAATGGACTCATGTCAAAGTAAATAGTTAATCAAATTCATAATAAAAAATATAATTCTAAACCGTGGTAATAAGATTGTGTCATTTCACTTTTTTTTCCTAATACGATCACAATCCAATTAAATGCATCACAACACGAATTTTTTTTTTTTTTGATTTAACACTTAGATATCCCAAATAAAGTACGTAATTCCAAAACTATTATGTTCACAATGTGTATTCATTCAACGCAAGGAGATCCCGTACGGTCCCAACTTACGACCCATTTTACTGTTTTTTTTAAGCATATATTTTTTTATTTTAATTTTTTTAGGAAGTTTTGCACATTTTAGGATATTGATGAAAAAAATCAGCAACAACAACAATTTTTTTTTAGGAAGTTTTACACATTTTAGGATATCAGTAAAGAGAGAATCCACGGCAATATACTCAACTTCTTTACTCTACTTTTTTCAACAATTACATAATAAATATATATATTTCAAACTTTTACACAAACACCCACGTATGTATTTGCAACAGTGTCGTGGCATTAAAATTGCAGGTGTCTGAGCAGAGGTCACTCTGTCTCTTCTTACCAAGAGAGTAATTTTAACTACCCCTCAGTTTTACAAAATAACATCAAATATGAGAGAGATAGAGAGAAACTCCAAGCACACAGACAAACAAAGATGAGAGAGAGAGAGAGAAACTCCAAGCACACAGACAAACAAAGATGAGAGTGAGAGAGAGAGAGAAGGGGAGAGAGAGAGAGAGAGAGAGAGAGAGAGAGAGAGAGAGAGAGAGGGAGAGAGTTACAACCCACAGAAATAACTCGAAACTAACCCAACAACTTACCACAACCCATAACCCAAAACTAACCCAACAACCATCTCCTACCTACTACCACCAACAGAAATAACCTGGGCTTTCTCAAGCCTGTGTTTGCTCATCGAACCTTGGCCATCTCCTACCTGTGAGTTGGGTTTTTTTTTGTCACCACAAAACCGAAACACCATAAACTAAAACGATTTAAACAAAAAGAGTTCGATCGGTACCGCTCAAGTTAAAACCCACCGCATAACCGATTTCAGATCTCTCTTGATATGCAACCCGCCCCACCGGAGCCGGCGACGGCCAAGAAAATTTGGCGTGAGTTTGAAAATCGGAGGCACCTCTATATAAAATATTTAAACCTGCATATACAACCAAACAAAAAAAACTACTTCAATTAAAAAAGTATGAGGATGACAGATATAAAATACTTATCAAGTAGTGTCACCTCCTATTTTTACTAAGGATGATAGAAAGAATCAAAGAAGGTATCAAGATAAGAAAAATCCATACACTACAAAAAAAACCTCTCTGTTCAACCCATACCACCTGAGACCCTTTATCCGATACACCCACTCAACTCACAAAAACCCTCTCTTTCCACTCCAATCACTCTGCAAAATGTATATGTAAAAAACAAAGTCTATTACTTTAAAGAAATTGGATTTTGGACAACAATAAAAATTGAACCTATTGATAAGAAAACAGGAAAAAAAAAGATACTGAAGGGTCGTCGTGCTTCACCAAACCAAAAAACTATAAATAAAAATTGAACTTATTGGGTGAGATCAGATCTGTTGATAAGAACAAAAAGTCTTACAAATAAATAAAAATTGAACCTATTGATAAGTACCGACCTCATTTTCATCAACAACACTAATAAAAATTGAACCCGTTGATAAGAAAATGGAAAAAGAAGAGACTGAAGGGTTGTGGTGTTTCACCAAACCAAAAAAATATAAATAAAAAAGAAGAGATCAGATCTGTTGATAAGAACACAAAGTCTCTTACAAATAAATAAAAATTAAACCTGTTGATAATTGAGTGTGAGATCAGATCCGTGAGAGAATAAATATCAGATCTGTTGGGTGACTACCCAAAAATCGAAGTACTTCTGCACATGCGAGAGAAAAAATGTCACGAATCAACTAAGAGAGTTCGTATGGAAACTGTCAGATCTGTTGGGTGACTACCCAAAAATCAAACAGCAAACATCAATCTCAGCAATTAAGAGAGAGTTCGTATGGAAAATGGAGAGAGAGAGCAAACATCAATCTCCCATGTAAGGGACCTCACCTCTCTCGTGTAAAATCTCAAGAAAAGGGGGAGACAGAGAGAGAGAGAAAACGGTTGTTAAAACTTTATGTATTCATAGTGTGGTGGATTAGATATTAAGGGGCTCGAGGTCTGAATAACCAGTGACATTGAAAGGCTCGAGGTATAGCTAATGGGGTGGGTGGTACTATATCCAAATTTCAGAGCACACGTGGCTCTTTATTTCACTGTTAGATACAAACCCTCAATAGTTAACCTGAATCGTAAGTCGATTAAATCCTAGCCGTTAGTTGATAAAGACCAAATTTCTAAAATTTAATCTGGACCATCAGTTGGGGAGGACAAAATGTCCCTCCTCCTTTATTATACATATATATATATATATGTGTGTGTGTGTGTGTGTGTGTGTGTGTGTGTGTTAAGTTTGTAGGGAAATAGGGTTTGTGTCGTCAAGACAACACTTCAGATGTAATATAAATATAGACTAAGGTTGGATTAAGCATGAGTCATGTTTGGTAAAGGATGCATCCTCTAAACATTTTTCAGGAACTGATGCAACATTCCCTGCCTCACAAGTCTTTTGACCTCATGTTTTAGCGCAAAAATTTTTCCAGAGTAATGCCCATGGTCCATGTTGAAGCTGCAATATGTGGTTATGTTCCTCTTATGAGGAGGGGACCTCCATTTCTCAAGCCAGCAAAGCAATTTGTCTTTTTTGATGAGTTCCAACACCTATTTAATTTCATAAATCAGTGGAGTGTGGGCTTCAAATCCCCTTTCTGCCTTTTTAACTTTCCTCTCCTCATTCTTTTAGTCCAGGACTGCGGCCCCTGGGATGGTAGCTTTTGTGGCTGCAGCCATTAAGGCCTGGCCAACAACTTTGGGTGTCGCAGCCTCTAGCATAAGAACCCTTTGGGTAAAAAATTTGACCTGAGTCTGGAGTGAGGCATGATTGTCGTACAGATGATTGAGGTGGTTGTACAGCTGAGCAATCTCAATCTTCATTTATGCACTTTGGCTGGACTCTCCATCCATTTTCTGCTTTGTTAGTCTCTAAGAAATATTAATCTGAGATAAAACCAACAAAACTGAGTAATCATAGAATATAGGATGAACTAAATATTAATTTGGGATGCAGCGTTTGCATTGCTACAGGGGTTTTACTATTGAGATCGCGACTAGTGAGGCACATATGTGTACTACTGATAACGTTGCTTTTTGTATATCGTTCGTTGTTGCAAATTCTTTCTATCAAAATTCCCTTGAACCTACAAAATTATAACAAAACTAGTGTAGAGGGTAAGTAAGGGAGTCAATCCAAATCTAAGGGTGAAACACAAAATTGGTGAGGACATATATAGATTCATTTGCACTTTATTATTATTTTTATTATTTTTGCTTTTTATATTTTTTTTATGGATTTTTCAAGGGAATATTAATTAACTAACTATATACTAATTTTTAAAGTATTACTAAGATGTAAAAGCTAATAAAAAATGAGGTAAATAAAAATTGTGCTAAAAAGTAAACTAACTAAATTGGATTCATGAGGGATTCAAAATTTCATCCCATGAATGTGATATTAGCCCTCAATAATCATCATCCACAAATATAAGATAAACAAATAAAAGAATGAGAAGATTAAAATAAAAGTAATAAGAGAGGAATAAATCAAACCCATTTAAGCCTTGAATTGGAATGGAATCTTCAATTACATCAACAATCTCTCAATTACAATCCCTCACTCATGTATTTATTGAATCTAAACTAAAAATTACAAAATAAAAATAAAAAGGATAGTGGATGAATTCATAATGGACAATTAAATAATAAAAGAGATTTGCTAAAAATGCAAATCCTAAAATTATAAAATTGTACATTAGAATTCACCCAAAGAAATAAATTCTAGATCATTACTTTATATTGAGATAATTGCTAAAAATGCAAAATCTCAACGTAAAGGAATGGATTAGAATTTACCTCCCATAAGTGATAAATTCAACTACATCAATCTCTTATAAAATAATTTCTAAAAATGCAAAAATTCGTAATAGATGGGTGGGGTGAAATTCATCCTAAAGATAAATTTCACTACACATCTCTATATTGAGATATTTTCTAAAAATACAAATACTCTCTAAAGAGGGATGTAGAGAAATTTATCACACAAAGTGTAAAAACTAAATTGGAGATCCTTTCAAATGGAGTCTTGAGTCTTCTTTTATAATAAATGTATGACACACATAGGGCAAAGGGGTATTTTGGGTAAATGGCTAAGGGGTGCATGTGGATATGGTGTGAGGTCATGTGAATGAGGGGTGAGGGAATAAAATCATATTTGGGGATGAGAGGTTTGGGGTCATTTTTGGAATTGGAGTTTAAATGAATTAGTTGGGGGTAAAAATGGTAAAAGGGGTTGAATGGGATAAGTGGGTTTTTAGCTATGGTTGACTTGGTCTTGATTTTTGGTTTTGGATTTGTTTGTAACAGGTGATGAAAACGTGACTTTGGAGAAATATGGATTTGGCTTATTATTGGGTTTGAATGGATGAAATGGGTATGTGTTAGATCTTGGCCGAAGGGAGGTTGGGTCGCCACGGGTTTGGGATCGGACATGGAAAAGGGTGGAAGTGGATTTCGTTGCCGGAGTGGGGCTCAGGCTCGCCGGCGGGATCGCAGGTTCATCGTCGGCGTCGAGATGGTGACGGTGGTCGAGGTGGGTCGCCGGAGGGAGTAGCAGGGGTAGAGGGTTTCGGGGTTGAAGGGGGTGTGACTGTGGGTGCCGCCGTGGGAATTAATGGGTATGGGGTGATGGGATCGCAGGTGGGTGTCGGGTTGGCGACAGATTTGTGTTTCCATTCGCCAGTGGTTTGGCACGGGAGATGGGTGTTGAGTTGGGGAGTGAGAGGTAGGGCTATATGGTGGTTGGATTTTGTTAATGGTGCTGGTGGGTTTCATTGTAATGGAAGTAGGAGAGAGGAGAGAGGGGGTGATGGGAGGTTGAAGAAGAAGGGGTGTAGGTTATGGGGGGTGTGTGTGTGGGTGTAAGTTAGGATGGGTGAGAGTGAGGGTAGTTTTAGGGTGTGTTTGGTAGTGTGTAGGTTTTAGGGTGTGTGTGAGTTTAATTTGGACACCTAATTAAAATAATAAAGACTCAACAAAAATAAAAAATAAAATCTCACTAAAAATAAACAAACTAAAGAAAATAAAAAATAAAAATATTAAAACTAAAAAATAAAATCTTAAGCTTAAATAAAAACTAAATAAAACAAAAGAAATAAAAATTAAAAATCTAAATGAAAATTAAAGTCCTAAAAAAATATAAAATATAAAAATAAACTAAAAATAAACTCCTAAAAATTAATCCTAAGAAAATAAGACTACACTAAAAACTTATAAAAATCAAAATAAAATAAAATTATACTAATAAAATAAAATAAAACCTAGAAAATACTAAATAAAACTAAAATAAATCCTAAAAATAAAAATGACTCAAACTGAAAATCTAAAAAATATTAAAAAGGACACAAACTAAACACACACAGGGTTTGGGACAGTTTAGGCTAGGTTTGGGTAGGCTAGGTTACGGAATAAGGGTATTTCGCACCATTTTAACTGCAAATTGCGTGAAAATATAGCTTTTGACACCGCAACTGTAATTAAGCCTGCATAATGAACAATTAAGTGCATACGACCCATTTTGTCGAGAATTAGCAACTAAAATACATCTATTCGGGGTATAAATTGTACAGTTTTGGGTGCTTATCAACTACCGTTGACCATGAGTGGAATTTGCCAAGGTTGAACTTGAGGACACTCGAGTCCATTCCCTGATGATTTGACGTTGTTGTAAACCAACTTCACTGGTAAGGGTTGTGATAATGGGGTAGTTAAACTATCGGGCTGCATCCCATCTTAGGCAGAAGGGAGCAATCCCATAATTGAAACCCAGAAACTCAGTTTTTCACATGAAACACGTGGAGAACATATCTACTAGCGTCTATCCCGGGCAGAACAACCTCTTGGTGCACAATACGACACAATCTTGGTAAGAAACCCTAGATCATAGGCTAAAAAAGTAGCAAACAAGCAAATAGATCTCATACCTAGCTACCAACCTTTGCGAGGCTATTACCCTTGGCACTTTCAGTGTTATCTTGGTAAGTTAATATCATTGGGTTATTGTAGAAATAGATCTACGGTCATAAAAGGGGCCCCTAAATAGATTGGACTATATGCGATACCCATTTGAGGGTGTGTATACAAAATACGAGTTCGATAACCAAACTTCACCCATGAGATAATGATTAAGAGGATCCCCATGAATAAAATAAGGTGTTTAAGAACCCAAAATATTGGCAAACAAGATTGAAATACCTCGTTCCCACAGACGGCGCTAGATTGTTGATACGAGAAATCGTCCACTTGTAGTTCTCGTACCAACAAGTTAAATGTAAAGTGCATAATAAACAAATTGAGATAGTAAAGAGATATACAACACAAGATATATAGTGGTTCAGCTATTAAAATGAGCCTACGTCCACTTTGGTGCCACACTCTCATTATATGTGTTGTAGTATATGTATACAATGTCGTAATAGGCATACAATGTAGATGAGAGAAGAGAGTACATGTATATGATGGTTCCAAGAGTGCTAGGGAGATGTACGTGATGCAAATGAATAGACCCCAAGCTGTACCCCGAGATGTAGAGTGTTTGGCAATGCCTCCACCAGTTTAGTGGTCTTTGGACTAGATATCAGTACATGGAATGAATCCGAATCCGATCCTCCAATCTCGAGGTGTGGACCTATATTTATTGTAGGTGTATATGCTGTATCATTTCTGTGAATGGAGAGGGATGTAGACAACTAAGAGGGCATACTAGGGCCACCCCCTATAGTATGCAAGGCCACGACAAACAAGTAAAAGACTGCAGCTTGTATGTGTAAGGCTGCGTCAGTAATGTTTCAGCGCATGCCTATCATAATTCTTCAACTAAAAGGGCCTATATTTGCCATATCAAATTATATGCAATGAATGAGGTTATATGGATAGGGAACTTCATAAAGGGCATATGAGTGGTTCTTACTTCTCAAATCCCCAAGACCACAAAGGAGTATGACATAAGAGTGTAGGTTTCACCTCTTATGAGAGATTATACGGAAATGTTATCACCTGTATAATCTTTATTCATCAAGAACTTTGTCCAACGTGCAGATGTGTTGGGTGTTAAGGTTATAGGTACATGACTTTAAGACTAAGTGGGATATTATTGGAATTTTATTTTTAAAACCATATTTATGATGTTTATATACTCTCTAGTCATAAAGGTTCATCATAGCCCAATTGAAATAGAAAATCACGATTCTAGAAATGCTTTGTATTTTTTTGTAAGTATATCGTAATGTTAGTCAATTATGATCAATAGGAATTATAGTGTGGGCACAAAATATCAAAATTTTGGTTCTATGATGATTTAATAGATGACAACCTAAATATGAGGGTTGAAATCCAATCGACAATGTTACTAGTACAATAATAGTAGTTTATCTTTACTTTAGGAACATGTATAATGGTTCAGTGATGATATGAGAAATCTCCCACTTGTCGTTCTCGTATCAGCAAGTCAAATGTAAAGTTCATTATAAGCAGATAGAGGTAGTAAAGAGAGAGAAAACACAAGATATAGAGTGGTTCGGCTATTAAAATGAGCATGTGTCCACTTTGTTGCCCCATTCTCATTTTGTGTATTATAGTATAGGTTTAAAATGCCGTAATATGTGTAAAATATAGATGAGATAAGAGAATACATGTCTGTGATGGTTACGGGAGTGCCGGAGTGATGATCGTAATACCGATGAGTAGCCCCTAAGTTAGACCGAGAGATGTAGAGAGCGTAGTGATATCCGTACTAGGTATCAATACTAGAAATGAACCCGAAACCAATCCCCAAATCTTTAGGCGGGGACCTCTATTTATATATGATGTAGGTGATGTATTGTTATTGTAAATGGATAGGGGATGAAGCCAGATTTGCTGAAAGGTAGGGGACGAACCCGGTAACATGTGAATGAGAGGGGGGCGCACCCTTTTGTTTATGAGGCTGCACCCAATTGTGTATTACTGTAGCATGTGTATGTAAGGCTACATCAGTAAGGATTCGGCTCATGCATATCATATTCCTTCCGCTGTAGGGGCCTATATTTGCCATATCAATAAGCCCCCAAGTCGTAATGGTAAGAGAGAACGACTGGGACTACATCTGAGTAGTCAAGTCATTTCTTCTCAAGCTGTCGTGGCAATTCAAATGCGATGCTTCATCTTGTCGTGGCCTATTATATAAATGGCAACTGTCTGTGGCCTTCATTATGTTTTCCAGTTCTCTGAGAGTATATTGAGAGCAAAACTCTGTTATTACCTCTCTTGAGTTTTTCGACGAGCCTTAGGTGGTGTCTTATGGTGTCTGGTGGCTGAGGAGCCAGTTTCATCCAATCGCTAGGTAGTTTTGATAACCAAATACTCCCTGATTCATTACATAATTCGTTTTTTGTTGTTTGTTCTTGGTTTCCACTGGTAAATAATCCATTTAAACTCATGCCTTGCGAAATAACTATTGCAATAGACTGATTATCATTTAAATCCATATTATTGATTCCATAATCTCATTGGGCTTGCCTGAATTCCTTGATTTGCCTGAATGCTGGTAAAAGCTTGCTTGGAATAGAACCCATTTCTAATTAGCAGAATAATCCATTAATCTTGCATCGTTGATTCAAAAATTAAATCTTGTTAGCTAGGCTTAGATTCTTAGGGTTTTTTGAATTCCCAGTTTGCAGTATCAAGTTATAGCACAGACCAGTGAAATATATTTGTGTAGGATCACATTTGTTGTCTTTAGAGTAGTATAAGCATTGAAAACGCACCATTATGTTCTTGAGAAAATCTTTGAAATTCCAAGGCTTCAATCTTTAGGTTAGGCAACCTTCAGTGTTAACCTGTTTAAGAGTTTGGCTGTGGTAGGTGACATATCTGGTTGCGGCGTCATGCCAATACTGGTATGATAAATATTCCCTTTTGCACTTAGGGTTTTGCCTTAGGCTAGTGTCCGCAGCCCTTCACCAATGAATCCAAGGACTGCGACATGTTAGAAAATATCTAATATCTCATTTCCCAAAAATAATATTCCTCAATAGCTTTCTGATCTCCAAAGATTCCAAGGCCCAACAGTTATTATAAGATGAATTTGTTGAAACTTCTATTTTTCTTCCAAACTTGTTGTTATGTTGTTCCTTCTGTGACCTCTAAGAGGCTTATCTGACCATACTGGCTGTGGCACCTAACAACAGACTTTCAACTTTTTAGGTCTTGCTACATCCATATGAGTTGGAATCCTGATGAATTTCTAAAGAATATTTAGAATGAATATTTTGGAGTTTCTCCTCCTGAACTCCCTTCTATGCATCCTTTAAAGACATATGGGCCTTCCATGATCAAAGATTGCCTAAATTGCATCACTTTAGATTTTGACTCCCCGTATTCTACTTGTAAGAAAGATATTGAGACCATAATAATGTAAGAGGAGTACAATTCTAGTAACAACCCTATGGATATTGATGTCGCGGCTACTAGGCCCTCTGAGGCTAGGGACACACATGCTGGCCCCTCTAACAGGGTAGAGAGACCCCCTGCATCCTTAAATGTCCACAGCATTATGACTCAGGAATGGGTTAATCAAGTTGATAAGGCATTTGAGTTTCCTAAAAATGTGGTCTACTCAGGTCCCTCCGCAGACCAAAGGCCATGCTCCGCTATTGCTGATGATTGAGGGAAAAATGACTTTTCTAATGTACAAACTTCTTCAGGACTTTTCGTAATGGCTTGAGTATCTCAAGCACTTAGGATTGAAGAAAGTTAGAAAAACAAACCAATATTGTATTTTTAGGTGATTTTTAAGGTTGGTTGGGACCTCTATGATTAGGGTTTGATTTGGGTATTTGACCATTTGGTCTTATATGGCATTTGATCATTCAGTCATCCAAGCATCCACGTATAGGTTGGATAGATGTGGTGAAACAGGTGTATGGATAGGGTTAGATTCACACGGATTGGGTAATGACTACGAGGGGTGGATGACCATTCGATTAAATCTCCCTTTAACCATTTGGTTAGAAGGTTGGGGTCCTTTAATTGTTCGGTAAAATGACCCCGGGAGTGTATTTTAGACTCCTAGTTTTTTATAGTTTGTATTTTGATACCCAAATTTTTTTCTCATCGGGGTTTTGGGTTTATTGGGTTAGGGTTGTTAATAAATGGGAAGAAGGACCCACGCTTCAATTGAAAATAGAGGTGTCCACACAAGGCACCTGGTCAGATGCAGATGACGATGAATATATTTTATGATTCGACGGTTGATAACCACGTGTATGCTATGGTGTGTACAAGACAAAATATTTTCTATGTTAGTGGCATGGTCAGTATATTTGAGTCGAACTTAGGTTAGGGTCACTAGAATGTTGTTAAGAACATTCTGAAGTATCTAAAAAGGACTAAATATTATGTGTTAGTTTACTCTGTCGATTGTCTAGTATCCTTCGAGTAAATGGGCTAGAGATTTTATTCGGACTGGGATTCTAGGATATCGATCTTGGGATATGTGTTTACCCTAGGATGTGTAACCATAAGTTGAAGGAGTATCAAGAAATCATGTATTGCTTATTTGATCATGAAAGCCGAATATATTACCGCTACCAATCCAGCAAAGGAGAATGTGTGGCTCCAAAGCTTCCTACATTACTAGGATAGGATTCCTTCACTATAGTCAGCTACTAATGTTTATTATGATAATAAGAGTGCGGTTGCAAATTCAAACGAACCAGGGATTTATAAGAGGGAACACATTGATCACAAGTATTACACAATTTGAGAGATCATGTAAAGGGACAACATTAGCATGACCTAGATTTTATCTTAAGACTACTTTTTGGATATTTTTAAGAAGAGTTTATCAACTAATACTTTCGAGAGTCATATAGAGGGAATGGGTATCAAGTGCATGGCCATATGGTTGTAATACTAAGTGGTAGTTTATTGGGGTTTTATTCGTAAAACCATGTGATGGCATTTTATTTTAATCAATAAAAGGATTGTCTTCTTCATTTTGACATGAGAATCATAGTTGTGATCATTATTTATATTTATGTTCATTAAATATATTGATTGATATGTCGGTCAATCTTTCTTAGTAGGAATTCAAGTGAGTTTGGTTTGGCATGATCACAGATCGAAATTTCGTTTCTAACACTATTGAATAGTTCAAACCAACGATAGGGAACTGACATCCTATCATAATGGTTACAATATAATCCTAGTGGTTTATCTTAAACTATAGGAACATGTATGATTATTTGAGAACTTTTGTAATAGTTCAAAAGAGGATTGTGATCGATACATCCCAACATGTATTGAACATGATCACCCGTGAGATTTAAGTATAACCGATGTTTTAATTAGACTTAGGTAATCTCACACCATTTTAAAATGATGCTAAAATTCTTGATCCTGAGAGTTATGAGGATTCGGATGCTTGCACAAATGTTGCTTTAATTTCCTTGGGTGCAATCGAATTTTATATTGGGTTAATAGAACCCTGCATATTGGGTAAATATTGTGTGAGTTGGTCTGAGATCATAATTTGTAATAATCTGCATCCCAGGGATACCTTGGATTGCGATACCACCCCATTGATATACTTATAAGACTTGTTTCCACTAGTTAAACCCGGTGAGTGGATTAATTTATAGTCGAGAAGAGTAAAAAAATAAATAAGTCGTAGAATCAAGGAATTGATTAGATGCTAGTTAAAGTCAATTAGTGAAAAATGGATTTGACCAAACGAGTTTCAAAATCTTAACGTGGATAATCACATTATGTTCTATAATAAAATTTTCCAATAAGACCTCATTTATATGCGAGTGATTTTTGAGCTAATTAAGTTGGATTGCGATCATAATTTTTTAGTGCAATTAATTATGTTTAAATCAAAAAAGAAATAAATTATGGATTATATAATTTGGGATTTTTTGGGTATTTATTTGGAATCCTATTAAATTATTTTTCTTGGGTCCCTAGTATAGTCTATATACCAAAGTAATTTGACCCAGATTCTCAAGAATCCCTCTCTTGGGTACTAATAGAGTCCATATCCTTCTTCACGTGCTTACATGACTAGATATATCTAGTATACTAATTCCGATTATGAGATTCACTTTCCATACATCACTTATTATAGTATTCAAATTCTTGGATGATATTATAGACCATTTTTTATGTATGTTTCTCATACTCATGATGTTTTCCTTATTGTTCCTTCATTTTAGAATCTGTTATTTCACATGCTTTATCTAGATTTTTCTTCCCTAGTTTCTTATACATTGTGATTTTTTTGTCATAACTATTCTACACCCATTATCGTTGTCATTTCTACTTCCTTTTGACCTTTTATGTGTTAAAAGTGGGAGAAACATCCAATATATGGGTAGATATGCCTTTGACAGTTTTATAGAGAGAGACATATGTCAAGGGGGAGAAACATTATTTTTGGAAAGATGTTTTATGGAAGGGAGAATTTACATGTTGATAATGATATGGTATTAAATGGATCTTTTATCTAACATATGATTACATGATTATTCTAGTCTTTATATCTCATATTGATTTATAGAAGGATTCCCAAAGCAAGGGAATTTACTTTTTGTTCATGCCTTACGCGCATGATCTTTTGTTATTGATTCATAATTTTTTGGTATTTTCATGTTGATATGGGTCAATCCCAAATTTCAGATTGAACTTTTTCTTTGTCATATGTCTAATGGATTTCATGTGTATTACAATATTTTTTCTAATGATCTCATGATTTGTGATTTTAGAATAATGGGATAAATTATCTTATATCAACTTTTTATGTATCATATATCCTCTGTGGCTTATATTATTTATATCACGGTTCATATCTTGATGTTTTATAGTATTCAACTAGTTCATATATTTCTTAGACATATTTCATAGATACTTGCATTATCATTATTTATCATTTCGTATATAGGATTATTCTTTGTGAGTTTGGATTGTGTAATAACAATTGATTATCTAACACTTGATTTCCATGATAGTTCAAATATCTCAGATGTGACTATATTGGTGTCAAACAAGTTTTGAATATTTATTCTAAAGTATTGACGATAGCTTTCATATAGTTTACTTATATATCATTAAAGATAATTTTTTGATATTGTATACTATACCATGTGATTCATATATGATATTACCGTCATATCATTTTGTTTATTGTCATACATAGTGTAGGGGGCTTGAAGATAATCTCGATATTAGAGTTAATCCCCCCAGCTAACACAACAGAATCAAGGGATTAAGTCAGGGAGGCAGCCCAAGCGGTGTAACTCAGTAAGGCAGCGATGCAACTCAGTAAGGCAAGTGATGCATCTCAGTAAGGCAGCGATGCATCTCAAAGCAACACAACTGAGTAAGGCAGTGATGCAGCTCAAGCGAGGTAGTTCAGTGTGGCAGCCCAGAGGATCTCCCAACGAAGAAGCTGGTCGAGAGAGATGATCCTTGAGCCCTATTATTTTACTTAGTCTTGTTAAATCTTTTTATTTGTTTGACTATGAGTTGTAATTATTATAATAAGTTTCAGTGAGAGGTCGAACGGTACTCACGAGAGACTAGGCCTGTCAGGGCCTGGGAGAGCTTTCATGCTCTATCGAACAACCTCATCGTGGGAACTTCAGAGGGACTTGGTATGGAGGATTGAGAAGTGAGGAACCATTGGGGCTTATCCTAACTTTCTTAGATACACCTGGTAAAACACCAAAAGACATTGACCATGGAACCTTGGGTGGAGCAGACTTGAGTTCCATCGGGCGTTGAGTTGTGAACAAACCTCTACTTAATGTCACATCTACTTTATGTGATGTCACTAGCCAACTAGGCAACGTCAAATATACACTTGAGTAAACCACTGTGGTATTTAGGGCTATCAGACAGTTAGTGAGCCACCTCTGTGACGACAGCCCCCTGATGCATAGTGGTTAGGCAAAGGGCATGTCTTGGCATTTAATGTTTATAACTTGGAGTTGACTAGTCCATCAGGTATTTAATGTTTGTGACATAAAGTATGAGGGATGTCTTTCACATTTATTAATGACTGATTCATCTCGAGTGTTGTGTGGGGTTATTTATTGTCCTCAACCACTTCTGAGAGAAGGGAGTTCTTTTGTAGAGATTTTTGTCTAGAAAGAGAGATTATTATCTCAGAGAAGTTATTGCAAACGAGAGTTTCACTCACCCACCATTCTTATCATTCATTATGAAGCTTTATACTTGACCGGAGATCTTTGAGGGGTTGGTTGGTGTGCTTGGCTGCCTGCCAAGGTGTATCTAGGGTGCTTGCTTCTCTTTCCCGCTAAATGAGTCACTTCTAAGTTCATTATTGTTATTTGAGTTATACACAAGAGATTTGTGAGTTAAAGCTGAGTTACATTCACTAAATTATGATTTTGTGTCTTTTAATTAATCAATAGTATGAATGGTTAACTTATCATTATTATACTCAAAAGGGGTTACGCCTCCATCTAATCTAAACTACCCTCTTACATTTGGTGACTCCGCTAGGGAGGTATTCTTCTCAATAAAGAGTATGGCACAGGATAATGTTAATCTAAGACTTAAGTTTGATGATATTCAATGCAATGAAGAACAAGTGATGAGAGAGCTGGAGGCTTCTGGAGATGGAGACCATCGGGTGGATGTACCTCCAGTTCAAACGGAGACGGGCCTTTTAGGAGTGACGCAAGCTTCCACGAGCACTGAGTTAGGACCAACTCAAGTGGAACTCCTTGTGAATAAATTTTATGAGTTTTTGCAAACTTACTTAGCTTCAAAAGTGTAGGGAGGATTTGAGGCCAACTCCTTTGTAATGCCAGGGTTGCCCCAACGGCCCCACCAAGCGCAGTTCCAACAGGAACTACCCCAACAGGCATACCCCTATTACGGTTCCAACGATGGGAACCCCGGTGTAATAAGAGTTCCAACTGTGGTAGTTACTTCAGGTGCAACGGGTGTCCCACTTATGGTCCTTCTGGTCATTCCTTTAATGGTATCGATTATGGAGGAAATGAGAAAAGAGATGCAGAAGGAGTTGATGAAGTTTATTCAAGCTTCCTCTCAATTTGCTGGCGAGGTCTCTTAGGTTTATGATGACTTTCAGATGCCTTACCCTCAGTAATATAATGATGAGCCTTACCAAAAGAACATCAAATGTTTCGTTTAACATCTAGGGGCTCACTGCAATAATAAGAAGCTCAGGCTGAGGGAATTCTCAAAATTGTTAACTGGTAAGGATTATTCGTGGTATTCTCATTTGGCTCCAAAGAGTGTTTTAACATGGGAAGAGATGAATGTTTTTTTTGTCCAGAAGTTCTTTTTGGCAGAAAATAAGTTCACGTTAACATAATTGGGCAGGGAGAATCAACATCCAGGAGAGGACGTGGTGGCTTATGGTCAAAAGATTTAGGGAAAGGTACGTCGACGCGAGGGAAGAAGCCAAAGAGTCCAAACTGTTACAACTATGTGCTAAGGGTTTGATCCCAGAGTATATCTATCACCTGATTAATGAAACTCGCGAAGGGACTTTTGCAACATTTCTAAAAGCAGCAAGGAATATATCATTTATAGTTCGAATGAACCATGTTATGATACTATTAATGTTCAGACAACCCAGGCCACCTGTTGCAGCTCGCGTCCAGTCCCCACAGGTGGGATACATTGATGGGAGTGACGGAATCAAACTACCAAAGAAGGATAATAGGAGAAAGTTTGGGAAAGATAGTGAGGACCCACCACCATTACCCTGCACAGTAGAGGACGCTGTCAGCTCTTACAATGCCATTGTTTAAGGGGGAACGGTGTATGAACCTAAGGGCATCCCCTCCATGAAACCAAATGCGGCAACCAAAGCGGATCTCAAGTATTTCCAGATCTATCAAAAGATTCAACATCCGACGGGAAGTTGTTTTACACTAAGAAAAATCATCAATAAACATGTAAAGGTGATGACAGTGCAAATCCCTCAGCAAAATATTAATGACAATCCACTCCCAGCACATGGGGCTAACCTGGTGGTGGCATATGACGATGAGGCAGAAAGAGAAGCAAGGGAGCTCACAACAGAGGAGAGGAAGTTCAAATAGGCTCTAGAGGATTGTACCAGAGGAATGGATAATGTGGTGTTAGCCTATGACGAAGAAAGCGCCAGATACATGGAGGAAATATACAATGTTGAAAGTGAGGAAATTGACCAAAGCTTGGAGTACTTCACGATTTCACGATCCCCAAAGGTTGCCTGGTTCTTCGATCAGGTGGGAATGCCAAAAGAAGGTAGGTTTGAGATAACCCAAGAAGTCCTTGATATCACGAGGAAGAATAAAGTCCCTTCGCTGAGGTGGAAGGGACCCATGGCTAGGTTGGTGAAGAAGTTTCTGTCAGAAATAACGTTCAACCATGTAGATAGGGCCATGAGATTTTCTCACAATCGACCGTTATATGTGACTGCTAGCACGAACGGAGTTAGCTTCACGAGGGATCTTATGGATGGAGTAGCATATCCATCAACATCAGTCCAATTAGTTCTTTCCACGTAGATAACATCCCAAAAGAAAGATTGGTCCCCATGCCTTTGGCAATTTTAGGTCATGACAACCAGTCTTCTAAATCCATTGGTTACTTGAATGTTGGAATCATAATGAGAAATCTAAGTTCCCACATTATGTTACACGTAATGGAGAGTGTAACTTCCTACTATCTGTTGATAGGAAGAGTGTGGATGCACAACTAAGGTCTAGTTCCCTCGACTTACCACCAATGTGCTAAACCAAATATTAAAGGAATTGAGATCACGATACGAGCTACGAAGAGGCCCTTTGTGGTCGAAGAAGCTCACCTAGTGGATGCTTCATTTTATACAGAGTTAAAAGAGGACTTTATAGTCCTAACGAGACTAATGGAGGGAGCCTGGGTTCCCTCGATCAAAGAAAGGATAGGGCCTGTGAACGGCCAGAATGAAAAAATTGTGAGCAAAAGAGGAATAACATAAGAAGCCCACCAAGTGATCCCTCGACCTAAGAAGATCTTGAAGCAGCTAAAAGAGAGGACGCAACCTAGAATAGACCCAATTGAACATGAAGTTACATGAAAAAGTGTGTTCGGTCGATTTTCTAAAGGAAGAATGGCAGAAGATTCGAGGGAGATGAAAAGAAAGGCAGTTGCATTGGCCAGGAGGAAATACGAGAACATTATTACTGAGGAAGGGAAGGTGGTTTATCACCCATGGTGGTGTTAATGGGCAGCCGAAGGAGCTATAACAGAGACTAACGAGGAGGCTGAACCAATATATTAGTGTTTTCTGATGGATCAATGGTTATAATGTATGGTGATAGACAATTTTAACATACAAGAGTTCGTGGAGGATGTCGTCGAAGAACCAAACTACATAACGGACCAACCCAAGCCACAAGGAAAAAAATTAGAGAAGCTAAACCTGGAAAAAAAAGGATAGGAGGCAAGGACCATTTTCCTCTTGAAGGATCTCTGTATAGAGAAACGAGAGGATTTGATTGAGATAATTGGAGAGTTTATAGACATTTTTATGTGGAAGTATACCGAGATGGAGGGACTGGACGAAGAAGTAAGATGTCACAAATTAAACGTGATGCCTTCAGCCATTTCGATCAAGAAATCCATGAGGACTTACAAGCCTACACCTGTTGGCAGCAGGGTTCATCAAGCCGATACAACACCCATTCTAGCTATCTATCTTGTCCCGGTGGGTAAGAAAGACAAGAATCGAATAAGGATCTGCGTGGATTTCAGAGACTTGAATAGGGTTTGTCCCAAAGATGAGTTCCTTCTGCCCTCTGCCCTCCATCGATATCTTGATAGATACAATGGAAGGACACGAGATGTATAGTTTCATGGATAGGTATGTGGTGTACAACTAGATCAAGATGGATCCCAGAGATGCAAAGAAGACAGCGTTTAGAACCCCGCTAGGAAACTTCATGTACAAAGTAATGTCGTTGGGACTCAAAAACTGTAGGGCTACTTATCAAAGAACAATAATGTCCATTTTCCATGACTTCTTTCACAAATTTATGGAGTTTTATGTGAATTATTTGGTCATCAAATCGAAGAAGGAAGGGTCCCACATGAGCGATTTGAGAAAAATATTTGCCAGATATAGGAAGTATAAACTAAAGATGAACCCACTAAAATGCCTCTTCGGGGTAACCAGTGGAAAATTCCTAGGCTTTATGGTGGATCGACAAGGAGCGCATATGGACCAAGACAAACAGCGAGCGATCTTGGAAATTCTAAGTCCAAGAACGACGAAGGAGCTCAAGAGTTTCCTCTACAAAGTTTCCTACATTAGGAGATTCGTGCCAGGATTTGCCGAGATAACATACCCATTGATGCAGCTTCTATAAAAGAACACAAAGTTCAAGTGGGAGGAAGTTCACTAGGAGTATCTCACCAGACTGAAGAAGCTACTCGTTTCTCCATAGACTATGATTCCTCCAAGGGCAGGAATACCGTTGCAACTATACCTCACATACACCATGAGGTCTGTTGGACATCTGTTGGCACAGGAGATTGATGGGGAAAGAATGATCAATCTACTACTTTAGTAGAATCATACATGGGCCAAAGGTTAGGTACAGTAGCTTGGAAAGGGATTGTTTAGCCTTAGTCTTCGTAGCATAGAAACTTAGACATTGTATGCTATCTTTTACAATTCATATTGTAACGAGATGTGATCCTATTAAGTTTTTATTGGCAAGGACTATATTGATTGGTAGGGCAGCTAGGTGGTTCCTCATTCTCTCAGAGTATGACTTAAAATTTATGATCCCTCATGCAATTAAGAGCCCGGCATACGCAAACCTCTTGGGAATCTTCCCATCTGGGATATCTGAGCCACCACGAGAGAGCATTCTAGGAGATAAGTTGCAGGCCAATCACCTAAACGCAAACGAAGAGGAGTGGATGATGCAGTTTGATGGATCTTTGGCAGAGAAGAAAGGAAGAGGAGGGATTATTCTCTCAAGAGGAACGAAATAATTTTATCTTTCCTACAAGATAGACTTTCCTTGTTCCAACAATGAATCAGAGTATGAGGCATTAGTAGTGGGGTTATTGGAGGCCCTTTGAAGGGGAATTCATTCACTCTACATCAAGGGTGATTCGAATTTAGTGATTCAGCATGTAAATGGAGAATATGCATTGAAACACCTCAGTTTGGAACCTTACAGAATAATCATTTAGAGGTTTCTCAACCAGTTCCATCGGACTAAGATCAAGAGGCATCCCTAAATAGTGAACCTCCATCCAGACACCTATGCCACCATCGCTAAAAAAATCATCATGAGAGATGATGCAACTACAGTCGTGATTCAATGAAGAACAACTCCCTTGATGGTACAGTCAATTATACTAATAAAGGATGACTCTGACTGGAGGGGAGAGATTAAAAAATAATTAGAGTTTGGGGAAGGAGCGATGGAGCTGAGAGAGTTAGCCCAATACCTTGCAAATTAGGGAAACCTTTACTTCAGAAATGCTGGAGGATAGCTGTCAAGATGCATCGTCCCAAAAGAAGCAAAGCAGCGATTAAAGAAAACACATGCAGAGCACTACGAAACAACTGAGATCCCTCTTTACAGAAGAATTTAAAGGGAGGGATACTTCTGGCCTAGAATGAAGCGGGACATAGCAGAGCTACAACAGAAGTGTGACAAGTGGCAACTGTTCTTCGAGGCAACTGAATGTCATTTTTTTGAAGCTCAATTAGATTGGAGGCCGCACTATATTGACTTCATTAAAGATGGAGTTATCCTAATAGAGAATATTGATGTGACGGGACTCAAAAGAAGGGTGCCAAGATTATACATTCAGGAGGGGCAACTTTATCGAAGAGGGTACTTCAATAGGCCATTATGTTGCATCACAAAAGAGGAAGCATTATAAGACCTCAAACAAGATCACGACCCATCTCACATAGGAGGACCAAAGTTGTATGACCAGCTGATGACATTGGGGTATTATTGGCCAACGATGGAGAAAGACTGTATTGAGTTCGTTCAAAAATGTAAAGCTCGCTAACTGTATGGAAATATGATCCATGCCCCATCAGTGGATCTACACTCTCTAGAAACACCTTATCCTTTTCACACTTGGTCATTTCACTTGTTAGGTGAAATACATTCTTCTTCGTGGGGGAAGATCTGGATACTAGTGTCAATGGAGTGATTTATAAAGTGGGCTGAAGCGATACCACTAAGAAGGGCAATATCGGGGGTAGTGAGCAACTTCATCAGAGAATACATCATTTACCATTTTAGGATTCCAAAGGTTATTCTCCCTCATAACGGAACCCCATTAGTCAATTTATGGGTAATGATGCTCACAGACAAGTACTCCATTATTCATCACACTTCAATGGTGGAATACCCAAAGGGAAACAGTCAAGCCGAAGAAACTAACAAAACATTAGTTAAAATTTTGGCCAAGACGATGGAGGATTTCCCATGATCATGGGATGAAAAGATACCAGATGTATTATGGGCCTCTCAAAGAACTAAAAGGAAGCCCATAGGATATACCCCCGTTCTCCCTTGTGTGTGGAGTGGAAGCGATTCTCCCAATGGAGTTGGAAGTTCCCTCTTCCCCATATTCCTTGCAAAGTAGCATGCTCCCTCAGAACAAACATGTGCAGTTGGAAGCGTTGGACGAACACAGAGATAATACAATGCAATATTTTCAAATGTACATGAAGAAGCTCTCAAGGGAATACGACAACTTGGTGAGACCAAGGAAGTTTATTAAAAGAGACTTTATTTTGAAAGCAGTAGTGAAACACATCAGAGGGCTTCCTCTACCTAAGTTTGCATCGAATTAGGAGGGACCTTTCATTGTAAAGGAGGCTTACGATTCAGGTTATTACTTAATTTCTAAGATGGAAGAAGATAAACCATTTAAAATTAACAACAAGTAGTTTAAGGTCTATCATGCGTAAAGCAAATAACCTTAGAACATCGATGTATCTAGACTTGTGGCTATGAATAAATATAAGTCATTGATGTATCTAGACTTGTTGCTATGAACATTGATGTCTTTTGTTGTAACTAAAGCGAGATGGAAGATGGCAAATTTTTTTTTATGCAAGCAGTTATAACACAAAGAGGTGGCATGAAAACAAGATATAACTTCTCTTTCATTCATAAATTGGGAGGTTTTACAAAAATGGGAACTATTGCCCAGGAGTTACATAAAAAGGAAAACTGAAAATTTATACAGATATATAGGAGGTTATCAGCCTAGGAGGAACCACAAGTATGAAGTAGAGAAATAATCTCCAGACAGACCCGAGGAAGCTTCTAGGAATGCTTGCTAAGCGCTGATAGAACTTTCCAGCCTTGTATGAGCTTGAGCATGCTCAATGAGGAGTTTATCTCGCCTCACCTTTTCTAGACACAATGTTACTTCGACATCCTCCACCTCCTTATTAGCAGCTTCAAGTGGAGATGCTATTTCGCCCAGTCTAGCTTCCTTGGCTCGTTAAGTATCTTAATGCTTTTGTAGTAGTTTCCTCTGACTCGCCAATTGTTGACTCTTTAAGATTTTCAATTGTCCAATCATCCAACTAAATTGGAAGCCATCCTGTCTAAACTCCTTAAAATAACCCAAGAATTAGTTAAGGAGGGGCCTGGTAACGTTTGCAGTAGGGGTACTAACGATATCAGCAACAACGATCGCCATACCTTGAAGCATGTGGATCATCACGAGAATATTTGAACGCAGGTAATCGATAGTAAATATCTCAGGGTGATTAGTTATGATCTTTTCAATCACCAATCGATGGCTGACAGGTAGTTGGGGAGCGCGATGAAGGGCCATGAGATAAAACTCATGAGGAGTTAGAGTTGGCGTAGGAACCTCACAACCAGATTCACTGTCGGCATGAGCACCTGTCATGGAACCTTGGTCGTTTGAACTCGTTTCCTAAGATATAGATGGGTCCCAATTTGGTGAGGCGATAGGTAAAGGAATCGCTGGAGATCGCTCTGTAACACGAGGGGCTCCCCAACAACTTGGAGACAGATTATGCAAATAATGAGTTAAGTGAAAAAAATCTTAACAAGTGTTTATCATTATTCAGTCACCGTTACTGGTGGAGTTTGACAAAAAATCTTAACAGTTGTTGATCATTGTTAAGTCACCGTTACTTGTGGTGTTTGACGACAAATCTTAGCAAGTGTTTATCATTGTTAAGTCACTGTTACTGGTGGAATTTGATGACAAAATCTTAACAAGTGTTTATCATTGTTAAGTCACCGTTACTGGTGGAGTTTGATGAAAATATCTTAACAAGTGTTTATCATTGTTAAGTCATCGTTACTGGTGGAGTTTGACGAAAATCTTAACAAGTGGTTGTCATTGTTAAGTCACCGTTATGGGTGTCACCATTATTGGTGGAACTTTAAAACAAAAAAATCATAACAAGTGGTTTTCATTGTTAAGTCACCGTAATCGGTGGAGTTTGAGTGTTTGAAAATGAGAGTCTTCTAGATTATACATTGTGAAAATAAAGGACAAACAACAAGAAACAAAGAAAAAATAGGGAAATACCTCAACAATGGTTGGAACAAGAATGGGAGTCATTAAAGAGGCTACAACTGTTGGAATTGTTGAAGGCAGGTTCACCTCCTCAGAAGCCTCCACGACACCCTCAACTAGAGGAACCTCATTTAAAGGGACCTTAATATTGGGTGAAGCTCCTGCGTATACAAAGGGAACTAAGACTAGTATGTGGGTAGAGCCTGAAGATGCCATTTGACCTTCCGTAGATGTACCAATGCTAGTAGGGGTAGAAGAAGAACCAGGATGGGCAGAAGAGATAATGGTGGCCTTAGAAATTGGTAGAATCCCGAAGGATAATGGCAGGATAAGACTTGGAGAAAGATGTAAATAATAAAGCTAAGTGTTAGAGGAGGCGAATAATACAGAAAGAAGAGACGCACTTCACACTTAATTCACCTCAGTAATGTGACTGAAAGGGGGAATGATAGTGATGGGTCGTATCAATAGAGGTGCAAGAAGTATGTTGGCCAACGATGAAGCTAAAAGTGAAGCTACTTCCACTTGAAATACACCAAAATTTCTTTAGAAGATGCAGCAAAGGGAGAAAGATAGAAAAGAAAGACTAGCAATGGGTAAACTTTGTATAGAACTTATTACCTTGGGAGAACTTTGCATAAGGGGAAAGATGTATAGAGGAACCACCAGCAAAGAAGGTGAACTAGATGAAGCTAAGGGAGTCTCCTCTAGCTGAAAGAAAACCCCCATGGGTTCAACAAGGGCAATAACCTCCTTATTAGGCTCCACCATGCATTAGGATATGAACCGATGAGAATAAGTGAGCCCAATTATGGGAGAATAGGGGGAGTTACACCAATGGACCCACTCCTGAAGCGTCCCGCCACGAAAGGACTCATAGGGGGGTTGGGCCTTTCTTCTTCAAATTCCTGCACCAAAGTGGCTAAGAGTTAGACATGTGTAGTTTGTTATAAAAAGATGTAAGAAACACATGTATAACTCTGATCTAGAAGGAGAATGGGATGATATCACTATTGTAGAGGAAGGAGGGGAATTAGTAGAATGAGATGGGGTGAGATGTACATCAGGAGCCCATTTCTTCTGGGACTTAGTACCCAGAGTATTTTTCCTCACACTAGCAGCACCAAAACATGGAGAAACCTTTGATCTCTTCTTTTGATTTGACCCACCTTCACATGGATCTACTAAGATGGTTGGGAAGGCAGCAGCAGGAGGAACGACGGGGGCTTGTCTTCGAAACTTAGAATTTATTCGCTCTACCTCAGCTTGGGTTTTATTTCTTAACTCTTCACTCACTTCGGCGGGCATAGGAGGACGAACGGAGGCAATAGGGAATGCCTCCAAGGGAGATTGAGTCTGGGGTTGGGACTTAGACTTTGAAGAAGTCCCAGTCTTGGATCTCCTAGTTTTCTTGGCTGGTGGTTTTGAAGGACCTTCCCCGGAAGCTGCATCAGTTGGAACATCTTCAGTAGGGCAGGCTATTTTGGGGTTACAACGCTCTTAGGTTTGGGCGTGATAGTATGGATCATAGGTCAGTAAGTAGGTAGCTTTCTAGGATGATCTTTGGCAGTCTTTATCAGAGGGAACTCAACTCCAAGAATAGAGTTGCCCTTGAGGCCCAATTCTAAGGCAGAGAATGATAGAACTGGGGGATAATGGGTGGGACATTGTATGAACTCACGAATCATGGAAGGTTGCATCGACCGAAATTTGGAGGTATAAGAGATGGACACATCCCCTTTTTGGGAAGAACTGAGGATGGTGACTCGACCATCCACTCTAGAAATCACCCCAAGTACTATTGTATAAAGATAGAAAGTGAAGGCCTGAGCAAAATTAGCCCTCTTATTTATTAATTGAACCAGAGGTCGAGGGCCCCCTGATCGAAACTGAACTACCTGCTAAACCTATCAGGGTTGTAAGGTTCAGAAGTATATCCTCATTCAGTGAATAAAGGAAGGAACTTGATGGTGAATAGAAGCACCACGGCTTGCAAAGGATCTTTTACAACCGGAACAAAAGTAATCGTTCTAGCTGCAGAAGGGGAAAAAATTCCAAATGTGGGCGAATGTAGATTCTCTGTACGACCTCATAATGAAGGAATAGAAATGGAAAAAAAACTCCCATTATTTCCTTTCGACTCTATTTTTATGAAAGCATAGGCGGTGAGGGGGTTTAATTCCTTGGCTCACGGGATAAGGGACATATTTGGCAGCAATGATAGGAAAATGGGTATAGGGAAACCCGTTCAGATAACGGTATTGGAAAAATTGGCCAGGTTATAACAGCTAAGGGATCGTGCCATATCAAGGTGGGTTCGATCCAGCCAAGTATAGAGGGACCCCAAAGCAATGGCGTCCAGAGGAAGATTGAAACCCCTGGCCAAACGAATGGAAATGTTTATAAGGTCCCTCCTAGGCTGGTCATTGGGTTTCCCAATTAAGAAGAAACGGGAAAGAAACACCAGAATATAGGCTAGCAATTCCAAAAATGTACCTTTACCGTGGCCTGTAATAGAAATGATGTCCTTCATAGTAGGAGCTTCGAAGAAATAGCTGTTAAGGGGAATAAAGGTAGCATTATTAGAAGACCTAGTGCAACGATGAAAAATCTGACCTTGCTCATCTCGGTCAGCAGTTTCTTAGGCATCCAAGGCCTTATCGAGATTAGTAAACTCACCCATAGGTTCAAACCCAAGTATCTCATAGACATCTCTATATACTATAAAATGCAAAACAAGACATTTATGAGCAATTAAGACTCCTCCTCATTGAGAGTGTCCACGTGGCAAACAAGGCATTTATGAGCATTTAAGACTCCTCCTCATTGAGAGTGTCCACGTGGCACTCTATATTTTATACTTCTATAAAATATTATACAAGCAATTTAATAGATGCATTGAACTATTGAGTTTTCTCTCTCTCTCTCTCCCCTTCAATTTAATCCATCTACGAAACCAAGTCAAAAGCAATTAAGAATTATACATTTCTTTCGTCCCAATATATAAACATTATTTTTAACTGCTGCCAATCACCATGGTCATCACCATAGATTTCCCCAAAGACCCCAAACCTTCTCCTGAACAAAGGGTTGCACATATGTTAAATCGCCACCAAAGTTCTCGGCAGGTAATTTCCTTCTTTTCTTTCGTTGATTAATTCGTTAGTTAAGATTAGTAGGGTTTGGAGGTTCCCCACTATTGATAAACCATTTTCTTTCTCTCTTTTTTGGGTTATTTCTTTAACACTGTTTTTTCTAACCATTAAATTATATAAAAGCAATGTTTTTCTAAAAAAACAGTTTATAATTGTTAAAAGATGATTTTATAAACTGTTTTTTTAACTTTCCTATAAAATTAATTTTTTACATAAAACGTTAAAAACATTAAAAAAAAGTTGATATAAAAACATTGAAAACACTATATTTAGCTGTTTTTTTTATAAACGTTAAAAAATAGTTTATATAAACCACTATTTTTTTTAAAAACACTGCTTTTAAAAACGTTACAAAACACTGATTTTTTAATTGCTTTTTACAAATGGTCAAAAACATTTTATATAAAAACGCTTCTTTTTTTTTAAAAAAATTGTTTACTAAAAACATTAAAAACACCCTTTTTAATAAACTTAAAAAAATATTTTATATAAAAACACTTTTTTTTAAAAAAACAGTTTATATAAAAATAATGTTTTTATTTTTTTTTTTATAAACGTGAAATGTTTTTTTATAAAACTTTTTTAACGTTTTTTTTATAAATCAATTTTTTTTATAAACATGTTAAAAAACAGTTTATATAATAACGTTGAAAAATACTGTTTTTTTTTAACGTTTTTAACATTTTATATGAAAATTGTTCATATAAAAAGTTGTTTTTAATAGTTTAAAAAAACTTTTTTTAACATTTTTGATGTCTTTTTATAAAAAAAAAATTGATTTTATAAAAAACAGTTAAAAAGAGTTTATTAGAAAACCTTTTGAAGTTTATAACTGTTTAAAAAAAAGGGTTTTTGTATAAGGAGTTTTTTAACGTATATAAAAAACAATAAAAAAAAGTGTTTTTTTAACCTTTTTAAAAAACAGTGTTTTTAACAAAAAGTGTTTTTATATAAACTATAAGAGCTTTTCTCTCTCTTATCTCTCTTATTCTTACTTTCTCTCTTTTTTGGATTATTTTTTTAACACTTTTTTTAAACGTTAAAAAAACACTGTTTTTAAAAGTTAAAAAAACACTGTTTTTTTATAAACATCAAAAAACCATTTATATAAAATCAATGTTTTTAAAAAAAATCAGTTTATAATCGTTAAACGGTTTTTTTATAAACAATTTTTTTAACTTTTTTTATAAAATTATTTTTTTACGTAAAACATTCAAAAACAGTAGATATAAAAATGTTAAAAACACTATTTTTTATAAATGTTAAAAAACTGTTTATATAAACCACTATTTTTTTAAGGAAAAAACACTGTTTTTAAAAAACGTTACAAAACACTGAATTTTTAACTGTTTTTTATAAACATTCAAAAACAGTTTTATAATTCTCTTTAAAAAAATGTTGTTTTTTATATAAACTATTTTTTAATATTTTTTTAAAAGAGTTCATTTTTTTTTAAGAACAGTGTTTTTACATAATTTATTTTAACGTTTATACAAAAAACTGTTAAAAAAATAGTGTTTTTAATGTTTTTATATTAAGTGCTTTTTACGTTTTTAATTTATTCATATAAAGAATTGGTTTTATGAAAAAAGTGGAAAACAATTTACAAAAAAACTTTTGACATTCATAAACTGTTTTTTTATAAGATTGTTTTTATATAAAGTTTTTTCAATGTTTATAAAAATAGTTAAAAACAATATTTTTTAATGTTTGTAAAAAAAAGTGCTAAAAAAAGTTTATAAAAAAACCTTTTGATTTTGTAAAACTTTTTGATTTAAAAAAAAATACTTAATAAAAAAAGTCTATAAAACTTTCTCATTTTATAAAAAAGTGTTAGTAAAAAAAGTTTTACTATTTAAAACAATAAGATATAATGTAAAATTTGTTTTAATACACTAATAAATACTTATACTAATGGGTAAAATAGTCTTTTTGATTGGAAAATGAGTCAACTGACCATCAAACTAGCTAACTAACGTTTTTTGTCGATTTTGAATCCCAAACGAGTAGAATCTAAACAAATGGAATAAAACTCTAAATAACTATTGGACCCCAAATAGTAAAAGATCCTTACAAAATTGACAAGAAGCCATAGAATAGACTGTGATTTTGTTTAAGTAGAATGTGTTATGTGAAAATTGAAATAGTGTTTTTCTTCATTTTTGTTGAAGAGAAATAAAAACAAAACAAAAGAAAAGAAGTTTGTAGGTTTTTTTTTTATCTCTTTTTCCCAAATACATTATTTACTCATCTAAGAAAATTGATGTAATTAAAATTTTAGAAAAGTACACTATATATGAGAATTTTTTTTAATTTGGTTACGAAAACTGTATATTTTTTTCTTAACATATGTTGAAAATAATTAAGGGTTTTGTTCTCGCATCATTCAATTCCTCAACTACTGTAGATTTTTTTCCTCATTACAATTTACATGCCTATATGTTTATCCTAATTGCAAATATATTGTATGAATATAAATTTATTTTTAATTGCAAATTTTTGAAGGTTTAACAAAATTTATGGCTAGAGTTGAATAGTGAAGCAAAAAGTGCTTATTATTAAGGTTAACAACTAATGTATTATTAAAGTGTGATCGCGCATCGCGCGGGTTTCCACCTAGTCTTCTAAAGAGATGGTGAACTCCCCCCAGGTAGCGAAGAATGTGTTAGTTGTGACGTTCCATATGAAAATCAACACTTGGAGTGCAGCGTTGTACTTAGAAAGAGTGAACTCCCTAAACCAATTGGCTCGGAGAAGACCAACCTTGGCAAGAGTTGTAGTGTGGGAGCTCTACATGTGTGCATTCCAGGCAGCAAAATGAGCTGGTGATCCCCCAGGTGCTTCAAAATCGATCTGGGAGTAAGGGAAGTTGCCACGATCCAACCTGAAATGCAGAGTCCCCTCTAGAGGAAAAAAGCCCCACTTGGAAGAATCTTCGTCTTGATCACCCAGCAGCAAAGGGTCATACTTAGCTGAAAAATGGCAGGTCTTGCATGCATAAAAAAACTTATAATATTTTCCAAAGATGGGATACCAACGGTAAAAGAGTAGTTGCTCTCAACGAGCAATATCCAAGACATTAGCATTAACAATGGTTGTGGAAGCAGAACTGGTAGCGATGGAGCTTGGTTGAGCAGCGGTGGTGGTATCCTTGGGGACGTTTAAAGAATCCATAGTAAGCGATGATGAAAGAAAAAACTTAGTGAGTAAGGGCTATATATGAAAGTGGAGGAGTACAACTACATGTGGTGGTGTAAGGGACGAAGGGAGAAACGAAACCCGGGAAAAGCTTAGCAACAATAGCACTCTGAGGATTTTCGCTCTGTAAGAATGCTGGGAGTTGAAGATGATGAAGGCAAAGTAAGGAAAAAGTGGCAAAGTATTACAATAATATCCGTTTGGAATTCTTGGGTTCGCCTTTTAAGTTTCCCACCACCATGCATGAAAATCCATCGGTAATCATTTTTAATGGACACGTGGCGCCTTGGGAGGTGTCTTGACAGTTGAAAAGGCGACAGTGCATCATTAATGAAGTGACACATGGGGATAAAGAGGGTTTCTTCCAAGATAAGTTTTGGGGTTTGGCGCCAAAATTATTCCTTTATCAGACATATCCAATAACTCCCAACACATAAGATGTCCCAACGGTTCAAAATATACGATGTCCACTCGCCATAAGTCCAAACGTTGTTTAATTATAACTTAGATACATCGGGGATAATTTTTCTTCTTTTTTAAACATGAAGAAATGACGACGCATCAGAGCCCAAACAAAGTAGCACCTTCAAATAGGGAGAATTTCACAAGTCTCAACGATAGGGGCAGTCCTAACGAAAAAAACTCAACGCTTACAACTATACTCCACAATAGCACAAACGGGAAAATTTCACTTCCCAAGAGTTAAAACGGGTATTTGAGAAAGTCATCAGGTGTTTTGAGAGAATTTAAATTTGCCAAGGAACCAAATACCGAAGGGTTGGAGCTCAGTAATAGGAAAAGGTGGCAATGTCCCTTTGCCAATCGCCGACAATCCGCAACACTTTGGTTCAGGTACATCAGGGAGAATTTTACTTTTTCCTGGAAGTGATAGTGACAAAGGTCGTAACGAAGACAGAGACACCAAGGTTCATCGGATTGAGAAGTTTTCGTGCAGACATTTCTTATTCCCACAACAAATCTTTCCACGAATGGGAAAATGTAGGAAGGACTTTAATTTATTGGAGGAATCAATCCCTGTACTTAATATCACATCTACTTTATGTGATATCACTTGCTAGCTAGGCAATGTCAAATCTGTATTTGCCCCTTAATGTCACATTAAGTAGAGGGTTCAATAAATCTTTCCACGAAGGGGCAAATTAGAGGGTAGTTTGGCCTGTTGTGCTAAACCTAAAGGGAAACTACAAGAAAAACACTCGTTCATGTCATTTTTAAATTTGACCTTATGTCACATAAGGTTTAAATGGATAAAATATATTTACATAATATCATTTATCACAGTTTTAAGTATGAGCTTATTCTTTTCAACATTTATAATAAATGTGATGTAAATAAGATATAATTTATATCAGATGATATAAAATTGTGATATATGTTAACTCACACTCTTCACAGTTCAATAGAAAACTGATATAAACTAAAAAAACAAGCGGGTACATTTTTTGTTTCTCCCGCTAAGCAATTTGAGGATTTTTCCATTTCCCGCTATCTTTCTATCTGAGATCTCAAATCTGAAACCCTCGTAATCATCCCTTCCCAAACCATGTTCGCCTCCACCCGTCATATTAAAGACCTCAAAGAACCACCTATTGGCACTACTTTCTAATAACCAAGGAGAAGTCCCGATGTAAATTAGTTTTTTTCATCAATCAAAAAATTATTATACATTAATTGAAATCTGTGGGTTTAAAATTTAGGTTTTAATATGTTTAGATTTGGGTGTTTCTCTCTTGAGTTTTGCCTTTTTGGGTTGTTTGGAGTTCAAATCAGTTTTATGGATTTTTTTATTCAAATTTTAGGGATCATTTGTTTATTTATTTTCAGTTACTTTTTGGTATATCTTTAATATTTTTTGTGTTGAAGATACCTCAGGTATGTTCACTATCATTTTTGCAACAATTTTTATAATTTATAGATCCAATGAGTCATTGGTGTTTAAGATATATCTTAATTTTCAACTTTTGTTTTGAACATATCCTCTATTGTTTTAATTTATACAAGTTCTTTCATCTTTAATATGTTCTCTCATTCTGTTTTATTCAATTATAAATAGTTATCTTTGAGGTTGTGATTTTTCATAATTGGATTTGAAGTTGATGCTACCATAGTGAAAAGTAAGAGATCCTTTACATTTCTATTTATTTATTTGTTCTCAGTAATGATAGTTCCTACGTGATGAGTTCAATGATATTACAAGAATTTTGTTAAATTGAAAGGATTATGGCATTGCTATAAGGCAACACTATTTGAAATTCTACACAATCTACACTATACAATGATGTTACCCTGAATACATTTGGTAAACATTCAGTGATTCTCATCTAAGCTCCACTCTCATTGCTATCATTTCTACTAGCTTTACTTTTTCATTTGCAACACTAATTGCGATTCATCGTGTGAAACATTTCGTGAACCATATTTAAGGGTTTTGATACTATTAATTATTGACATAAATTTGTAGTTTAATTTTTTAAGCTACCATGTGTACCCTTTATACATAGCAGCTACATGTATCTCATACCTTATTTTTTTTCAATTTGAGAGGTTGGTCCTCAAGTGATTGGTTCTCAGGTGCTTGATATAATTCCCAAATGATAGTTTTATTGGAGTTTTTTTACACATTTGTTTATTCAAATTTCTACAAATTATATTCACTTAATGTGATTCCTTATATTCATAAGTTTGTTTTGTTATTCTTCGCATCAATTTTTTTTTATGAAAGTAAAGTAATATTGAGTTACCTTTGAAATATTTGGCATGTTGTTTACTGATGCAGTGCGTATTTGGCATGGTTATTGAAATGGTTATCCACTGTCTTTGCTATGATTTCTACTACCTATGCTTTTTCATGTGCAAAATGGTAAATAATAGTTTCTTTACACAATCCTTTTCATACAATGTGAAATAAAATGTTACATTTGACGTATTCTCAAAATTGTCATTCATTTGTTTTATATCTAACTCCATAACTAGGCTACCACACTATCACATTAGACGTTAACATTTAATCTACCTTATCATGCTAGAATGGATATTGACACTTGAGTTTTTGTAATTAAATAATTGTATTTAATTTATATAAGTAACTTGTGTAGAATAATTAAAATATAAAATAAAATAATTAAAATTATAATATTTTAGACTATGCATATATGTTACTTAAGCGGCATGTGTTCCAAGTAAGCGTATTTTCGTATGACTATGTGCTCCAAAGAAGCCAACCCCCATCATATTACGTCTGCCACTACTAACATAATAGTTTTCCAATCTCTTTTTTGTCCCTGCTCTCACTCACTTTCCCCGTACCATCGAAACTATTGATATAATGCTTGAAAGAATCCTTTTGAAGGTACAGAGTGATAGGATAGTTGGTGGTGAGAGATGTGATTGTGGAAATTATAATATGAGCGATAAATTAGGGTGATCCAAATGTGTGTGATAGAATTGAGGGAGTTGGCAAAATCCCATTTGCAATTGATCTACTACTTTGCTTCTCATAATAGCTCGAAATCCCACTAGGGATTTCATCCATTGCTTTGCCCCTTACAACCATCCCCTATTGAGCGGTAATAATATGAAGCCATTGGAATATATTAGGACCCACTTGAGTGTAACAACCTGTAATTTTTAAACTGGTGTTTATTTAAATTAATTCAGATTTTGGGAAAACATTTGGGATTTAATTATTTTGAGCTATTTAAAATGTTGGATTTTATTTATAAAAGATGGAATTTTAATCGGAATTGGAATCAGGGCTAAAATGGGAATTTTCTTATATATATATATATATATATATAACATTTTGGGGAATTCTTGGCTGACTGTCAGGGGTGAATTGATTCGGCTTGAGAGACGAATCAATTCGGTTTGTAGCACTTGCGGCGCCGAGTTAGATTTTGAAGAGTTTTAATCCTAATCCAACCCTAATATTTTCCTACTTATAACAATATTGGGTTAGGACTTTTAAAAGGCATTTTCTTAAACTCTAAAATCAAAAGACTCTATTATTTTCACTTCCCTCTATAACCAAACCCTAGCCCAAATTTTATTCAATATTCAACCCTTTATTTGAAGGATTGTTTGGTGTTTTCTCGAGTTTGGGCTAGAACGAGTTTTAATTATTTTCGCTAAAAGAATACAGTTATGTGATCAGAACTTTGAGGAATAATTTGTATGTCTTTCATGTGATGATTTTAAGGTACGTGGTTTACACAATATGCTCCTTGAATCTCTCGAGAGTAGTCATTTTGTTCCTCATTTATTTGTACTCATATTGTTGATATCATGATGTTTATTGGAATTTAAAGTATTAATTAAAGTTGAGATATTATATTTGTAAATGGGCTTGGTGCCATGAAATTTTTATATGGCACAGATAATTGTCACATGCCAATAGTCCAAAAGTCCAATAGCCACGATGAGGCTTTACGAAGATTGGGTGAGGTAAGGTGAGGCCTGGTGACCTATTGATGTGTTATTGAGAAATAAATTGGTATAATGCTCGGATGTCGCATTTGGACTTGAATTTAGATTCGTATTGTTGCATTTTATTCGTCGTTATTTTTTTTTGAGCATATATTCTTATCAAATTGTGTACTTCCATATATTTATCTTTTCGTGGCAGGTCAGCGTGGATTTGGATGCTACGAATTTTTGGAAGATTTTAGAGCACGACATTTGGAGGATTTTATTTTGTATAGATTGGAAGTGTAATTATTTGGAGAGCTTAGCTTTATTTTTAGAGGAATTAAATTGTAATTATTTTGGAGATGTAAATTTTGGATTTGACTTATGTAATTTTGGATTTCGTTATATTTATTTTGTGGTATACATATGCTTTATATTTATTATTTAGGATTTAGTTTAGTTTTAATCGTAGTAACTCTCTCGATTTTCTCAGGGTATTACACATCGTATCAGATCTTAGGTATATAACAACGCTCGAGTCTTTGGGTTTGGGTCTAGTGTGTTGGTTAGAGGTGTTTCGTTGAAGATAGTGAGATTTTGTTGAGGACGTTGTAGGCAGCGAGGTTAGGATAAGTAATCTTGATTTGGGGATGTTTATAATTGATTTGAGGACTTTAGTGTTGTGATGATTTTTTAGAGATAGAATTAAGTAGTGATTCGTGAGAGAACGCATGGGGAAACATGCGGGTAGGATTCGGTATATGGGTGCCTAATCATGGTTTTCATGGGTAGGCATTTGTGCGTCGTATTTTATCTTGAGCATTACACTTCGCCAAATTTTGAGGACTAAATTCCTCTGTTAGTGGGGAAGTATGTAACAACCCATAATTTTTAAATTGGTGTTTATTTAAATTAATTTGGATTTTGGGAAAAAATAAAAATTTGGGATTTAATTATTTTGAGCTATTTAAAATGTTGGATTTTATTTATGAAAAATGGAATTTTAATCAGAACTGAAATCAGGGGTAAAATGGGAATCTTCTTATATATGTAACATTATGGGGAGTTCTTGGTTGACTTCTAGGGGCGAAGCGATTTGGTCTGAGGGCCAAATCGATTCATTTTGGAGAAGTTGTGCCACCGAGGTGGATTTTGAAGAGTTTTAATCCTAATCAAACCCTGATCATTTCCTACTTATAATTATCCAGGGTTAGGATTTTTAAAAGGCATTTTCATAAACTCTAAAAGCAGAAGACTCTATTATTTTCATTTCCGTCTATATACAAACCCTAGACCCAATTTTATTCAATATTCAACCCTTCATTTGAAGTCTTGTTTAGTGTTTTCTCGAGTTTAGGCTAGAACGAGTTTTGAGTGTTTTCACGAGAGGAATGTGGTGGTGTGATCAGAACATTGAGGCAGAATTTTTATAGCTTTTATGTGATATTTTAAGGTACGAGATTTATGTAATATGCTTCTTTAATCTCTCGAGAGTAGTCCTTTTGCTACACATTTATTTGTACTCATATTATTTATATCGTGACTTTTATTGGAATCTAAAGTATTGATTCAATTTGAGTTAGTGTATTTGTTGATGGGCATGGTGTCATGAAATTTTTATATGGCACGGAGAATGGTCACCCTCTAATAGTCCAATAGTTCAGTAGCCACGATGAGGATTTACGAAGCTTAGGTGAGATGAGGTGAGACTTGGTGACCTATTGATGTGTTATTAAGAAATAAATTGTTATAGTGCTCACATGTCACATTTGGACTTGAATTCAGATTCGTATTGTTGCATTTTATTCACCGTTATTGTTTTAAGCATATATTCTTATCATATTGTGTACTTTCCCGTATTTTTCTTTTAGTGACAGGTTAGCGTGGATTTAGACACTAGCACGACGTTTAGAGGATTTTATTTTTGTATAGATTAGCAGTGTAATAATTTGGAGAACTTATTATTATTTTTAAAGGAATTAAATTGTAATTATTTTGGAGGTGTAAATATTGGATTGGACTTATTTAATTTTGGATTTCGTTATATTTATTTTTTGGTATATAGATACTCTGTACTAATTATTGAGGATGTGATTTAGTCTTAATCGTATTAGCACCTCGTGTTTTTGGCGGGGTGTTACATTGAGTTGTGGTTCCTTGTGCTCCAGTATCGTGTTTTTATGACACCCCATTCTGCACCTTATGAACGTAGGATTTAATGGAGTATTTGGTTGTATAATTAAGAGGGTACGTGCCTTCATTCTTAGCTTCATGGTGATAAAAATTATTTATTACTGAATCCTTTTAATTAAATTTCCCATACTTAAGTCACATTTTGATATACACTATCCATATTTTTTGCCATCACACATAAGTAGTTTAATCACACTTTATTATAACACTATTAATAAAGTTTCATCATACTTAAGCTACTTTTAGATATACACTATCTATCTTTCTTACCATCACACACAAGTAGAATAATCACACTTTTATATATTTAACACACTATAAAATAGAAAAGTATATCATCCTCCGAAATTACCACCGCGATGCATGCATACTCTGCTATCAAGTCCATGTACCTCTCGCACGAATCAAGGACTACCAGTGAACAAAAAGTTAAATAACACACAATGGAGTCGAACATGGTTCTAAGTCTTTGGGTTACGCACATATCTAATGCACCCAAATGACCTGCCAGTTTCACTAATACATAACACATAACGAGACACTCTAAGTTCCATGTTCTGGGGCACACATCCAGATTTCACTAGAATCGTCAAGGTGAGATCGCCCTCTATGCGGAAACCTCCCGTGATAGCTAGCAATGTAGATATGTTTACACACATAATAACCCACATAATAGTTATTCACACAACCTATATATACACATATTCAGTAGGTATACACACAACCTAAGATATTAATTTGTAGGTAATATTTATCTCTCTTGAATACCCAACGTACTAATAATTCTCACCTAAGGTTTATTTCATATTTTTCAATCATCACTCACTACCCTAAGGGTCCCCATTATCCCTTAAGAAATTTTAGTAGTTAAAACATCGCTAACCTACTGGTATAAATTCTTGGTTATCATACACACTTCCCGTAACCCATTTTAAATTCCGAGTACTTAAAATAATTGTTTAAATCTTGTAGGCCCTAGTCTCATTTTACCCTCATTATTACCAATCCTAACACCCATTATAGGTCTATTTAAATTCTCAAAGTCCTCATGTAGTTTATAAACCATTCTATACCTTGATTTAATTTTTGACTAAAGATTTTTATCTCGGACACCCTTCCGTAAAAAAATCATAACTAATTCAAAAAAAATTAGAAAAATACGAAACTGGTGGCCACGTGTTGGTAACGAAAAGATATATCCCCTTGACCAAAACCTAGGGTCGTTAGAATGACATATTAATATTATTCTAACGACATACTAATCAAGTTCAATCTCATTTGAACGATCTCAGTGATTTTCACAGCTTCGTCCCAATCTCATTTTTCTCCATGGTTAACACCTCAAACCTTCATTAAACTCTCCCAAACTCCTATTAATTTTAACAAAACCTCAAACAGAAGTCTAGGGACATTTTCCATTGTAAATAATATATTAAATCTATAAGAAATATACCCAAGAATAGACTAAATTCCACAATTCCAAAACCCTAGTCCATAGTGTTCTTCACGCATATTTATCAATATACCAGGATTTATTTCAAGTTACTCATCACATAATTTTAGATTTCATAATATCTTCATAAAGGGATTAATTTTACATGAATCATACTCCCAATCATGAATTACACCAACAAAAATTCTGAGAATACACCCAAATCTTATAATTTCAACCTTACACTACATGGGTATTATAATATGCTAAAAATAATCACAAGATAAACACTTGCCTCATAATATCAGGTTTGATTTCTTATCTAAGATGATGAGATTGATCTCTGCTTGCTCCGATCTTAACTGCGATGATGTTCGTGGTGAGAATTGGTGTGGAAAAGTCTAGGTCTCTTCTCCTTTTCCTCTACTATGGACTCCTCTCTCTCAAACTTGCTGTAACCCTAGCCTATAAGTCCACTAGTCTTATATAACCTTTTGATTTTAGGAGTTCTTTCTATGCTAAAGTCTTAAATAATCCAAAATCCTTTACGTGGTGCCGGGTTGGTCTAAAATTGCCCTGTGACCCAATTTATACATTCGGGTTTACTATTTCAACTATTTTGACATATTCGGAATCAACCATGACCTCAAAATCATCATTTCAGTCACTCTATAATAATTTCCTATCTTGACCGCAAATGGTCTGCAAGCGACTCTTGGTGGAGGTCTAATATAATCACGTTACTACCACTTGTTATGACGTAAAATTACATATCAGCATTCACTTAGTAATTATATTCCATAAGCATTAATCATTTCTCTCCCAATTAATATTTTAATCAACACATAAAATTTAATCCAATTAAATTACGACACACGTGTAACTGAAAATAACCAAATTAATTAAATTCCAATTTACTCATAAATATGGGGTGTTACACATTGCTTGCATTTGAACATTAATAGTACAATTCCTTGGTTCTATTAATTATCGTACTTCACAACCCACATTCATTGGTTGACTAACAACATCTTAGTCCTTAACTACCAAAGGGTTATAAAATATTAGGCATCTTGCGTGGCAATATAACTACAATCAGTACTAGACCAATGATTTAACTCCCAAAGGGTTATAAACTATTAGGCATCTTGTATGGAAGAATAATAAAAATAGTACTAGACCAATGATTATTACAACCCACGTGTACAATATCACACCTAAATTGAAATCATTTACAGTATTGGTAAGACGATTATTCAATTACTTTATAGGTTTTAAAAATATCTATTTTAGAAGTCAAGAAGTTATCCTCATTAATTTATCATCTCAAGAAAACCCAACCTAGCCTATATGCGCATTTACTTCGTAAGATCTCTTAAGAAACATTAGAAAAGGCAAATTCCATTGCTTTAAAACTCAAAGCAATATGAAATTAAAAACTTTTGAAACATTTATCGGGACATGTATCGAGAGATTGAGCATCCACTCTCGGGTTTTTTAATTGTCCAATTGTTGCTATGAGCATTATACTACTTCCTATCGAACTATTTTTTTGCCTTACACACACTAATTCCCTTCAAAATTGTGTCCGATTTTATTGCTACGAGAGGCTGATGTGTGGAAATTCATGCTTTCAAATATTCCAAAAATGGAAAAGCCATGTAATGCTTGATGCTAGTGATCCCATGAGATATTGCATCATCACTCAATGGTTGAATTTCATCAAGCCGATGCCATGCAATGATCTTTAAAAAATACATGTGTGAAGTGAGTGCACAAGGCATTGATTCACTCATTCTAATAAGTTGTTTACTCACAGTAACAAATGTAATTGCTTCGATGTTCACATTCAAATCCTATTTTATTATATTTATAACTTGATTTGAATTTATGTTGCATATAGTAGGTGATATTGAATTAAGGGTGAGCATTAACATGGATGTTTTTTTTTATGTTGGAATTTGGAAAGTAAGATTAGGAATTTTTTTCATTTGTATATTATACATTTATAGTGTTTATAAAGTGATGACTGAAATGGGATGCTACAGTTGTTTGGGATTCTCATTTTAGAAAAAGCTTGAAAATACATGTAGGACTAATATGCCTATGGGAAATCAAACTTCACTGGATTTTTTGTTGATTTCAGAGATAAAAGATGATGAGACATGTTGTTATAATGTTTTTGTAACTTATAATAGAAATGGTGATGATGGTGAGTAGTAAAGCCCTGTTAAATGATCGAAAGAGATTATGATGAGCATAACTCAAAATGGAATAATTTTCAGGGAGTTTCCCATCAAAGATACCCAAAAAGTCATTCGCTCATAGGTAACACGCGAAATAATATTTATATTTTATTATTTATTTATTGAAAAATTTACTGGTTATCTTGGTAAAGCCTATTCCCTAAAATGCATATTGTCATTGTTATTTAAGCATCCAGTAACTTATCCCCATTTCGACATGTTTCTTATGAAAAATGGTTGTCCAAGTGCTACCCATTTAGTCTCATATTTCTACTCAGTGATGCAACATTCTTTATATGGTAGATGATCATATGATTTCATATCTCATTGATCAGTCAGTAAATATTACACTCCAAGAATGCGTGATATCAGTTAGTTTTCTATATTCGCACATTTCATATTTTAAAACTTATTTAAATAAAGTCCATCTGCAATCCAAATTAATGAAACCATAATCATGCATCTATGTGGATTAAAAAAGCATGCTGTCACAAATCAAGGGACAAACAAATTTCAGGAAAAACCCCTTTATCACAAATTACAATTACATAATAAAATCTGCATTTAATCTCTCGCAGAAAATCTACATAGACCACTGCCTAGAACCAGCAAATATTCCCTCAAGAACCTCACGAATAGCAGATCCTCCTTCAGCAGTGAATACCCATGACTATCCCCATTGCCCGCAATCGTTATCAAAATAGCTCCTGTAAGAACTATCAATCCACCAGTAAAGATCTCCTTCTCCACAAGAGAAACTTCAACAAGAAGTGTTTGGGTTCCAAAACGATTCACCAAAGTATATGGGATGATTTTGTGAATCAAAAACAAAGTTTTGTTCCCTAAAAGTGAAGACTAAAATTCTACAGATTTGCAGTTTTTATTTAGCAAAAGTCTTAATGAAAAAATCTTCCAAAAGAGGTATTTATACCAAAGAAAAATTCTTGAGGTGACGCAGGCTGCTCAAATGACATTGTCCTATCATTTGAACGACATTAGATTTCGTTTGAACGACTCTGAAACGATCTTAAAAAAATTAAAATAGTGTAGGGTCATTTGAAGCATAAACGGAAAGACCTATCGAACAACATGTGATGCCGTTCGAAGGGTCATTTGAACGACATATCAATGTCGTTTGAATGACATTGCTTTGTCGTTTGAATGATAGGAAAGAAAAAAATAATATTTTAAAAATCTCGCCTAGAGGTCTTCCAAAAATTGTCTTGACTTAGAAAAATGCCTCATTTTGATTAAAAAGAATAGTTTCAAAAAAAATCCCAATACAATCTTAAAGAAAATTCGAAACTTAAACACAATCCTTATAAAAATTAATCTCGTAGACATCCGGTATTGAATAAACTTGAAATTAATATCAGTCATCTTGAACAAGTGATTGTCAACTTCCTTTGATGGTTGTAGCTGTATATAACATACTCAATGTAAACATAGGACCATAAATATTATGTCCTTACTGGGATATTCTATCCATTTCTTTTTTAGTCCAAGTTTTTGCTCACATGTTAGTTATTTGTATGCTTTTCTTAGAAAAATTAAAAAGTTCAAAAAGATTTTCTTTCTTTTTTCTCCTTTTTGGACTTTTTGCCTTTGTTTTCGATGATAAATATTGCCCGATCCAATTGACAACCTAATGATGCATGTTCTTGATTTTAGAAGTTATTAGACTTTAGTCTCAATTATTGATATTAGGAATAACTTCATGAATTAAACCTTAATCCCATGGGCACATGCACTTTTATGGTTTTATTGATTTGGTATAAGATTTTTATAACTCGGTAATTTTTGTTGCATTCTATATACTTACAACGAGTAATCTTTGTACCTTTTATCATTTGTGAGTGTATACACTATTCTTTTCTCATTGAAAACATTGAATTCGTTGGTAATCTCTCTATTCTTTCAATTGACCATTCATTAATTGAGTTCGTACTTGAAATGTGTTACTTGATCATGATTTTCATATATTATTTTGACTCGACAATTGCGTAAACTTTGTGAAATGATCATAGGCATTCTTTGTTATATCACACATATTAGCCTTGACCTCACCCTTATATGTTTACCCTCAACAACCCCTTTGACCCTAAATATAGCCTTCCGTTTCATAACCCCATTCCTATAACCAACTCTAAAATTGAGTTTTATCCCATACATACACCTTCCATACCTTTGTTTGGAATGTTACTTGGGATTGAATGATGTGTTATTGACGTCGGTTGAACTTTAGGCATGTGAGAGTTTGAAAAGTAAAGAAAAAGTGATGAAAAAGAGAAAGAAAAAGCAAAAGAAAACAAAAGAGAAAAATGAGAAAAAGAAGAAAAGAAAAGAAAGAGAAAGTTGTAAATATTGTGTATATAGTTCAATAAGCTTTGATTACTCCCCCCGATGATATATCTAATGCATATTGCCCGCATTTTCCCATTATCTTGAGTTTTCATTCCGAACACTTTGAATCCGTACATACATTCCTTTATTTTGTAGCCTAGCCTACATTACAACCCTATTAAAGTCCTACGTGATCTTAGGTCGATGTAATTTAAAAGTCATAATTGTTTTGATAATCTGTGAAAATGCATTTCGCCTCTTTATTGTACAGTATCTTTCATTGAGATTACAGTTTTTCAGTTTATATATATCGTTCTTCATTTGTGACATGTGTGCGGCCTAGTTTCCCTTTACATTTACTCCTTAGCCCGCATGTTCCATGTGTTAGCTCCCTATTTCGAGTGAATTCACTTGATGAGTGTAATGCCCGTGAGGATTGAATATATGCTTGCGTTTATTTAGTATCTGGTTTATATAACTTTTTTCCAAATCACACATTGCATGTGCTCGCTCCCCTCCCACATTTTAAGGTTTTCAATTCTATGAGGTGCATTCTATAATGTTAGTGATTCGAACTTTTGTTTGAATTCATTCAATTTGCTAATAATGCGTATAAAATCCTTTTCATTATTGTTGGGCTTGTCGCGCGTTGGTTTGGGCATATTTTGAGGAAACCATGTGATGTTTGTGGGTACCAACCCTGAAAACCCTCACGAGACGACAGTCATCCACTAGGGTGACCTAGGGGTTTAACGGCTTATTGCATACGCTAAAAGCAATCGAATCACCCGCAAAAGTGGCCTTTTGCTTTTATATCATACTTTTGTACTATCACCTGCTTTTGGTTTGCTTGCTGTTCTTATTGCATCCTATTTCACTACTAGGGACTAGCAATGTGTAAGTTAGGGGGTGTGATGATACGCAAATATTGCGTATTTCATTCCCCGAACCTATGCATTTTATCCCCATCGGGTATCTCATTCCTTATATTTATGATCTTTAACCATACAACCCCGAATTTCTACGTTAACATGTTTTGCAGGGGTTAATTGAGCTTTTGTAGGTGATTGGATGCTAAGTCTGAAGTTTGGATGCGTTTCGCTCGATTTTCGTACACAATTGCACGTTCAAGGGAAATTTAGTCTTTTCACAACTTCGACACCTGTCCCAACATCTCACGGAAGTTGTAACCATCCTCGCTAGCTTCGCGTGTCCACGAACGGTGCGTGATTTCGAGTCCGTATGATGAAGTTACGATGATTTCAGCGGAGGGAAAAATAAGGAAACCAAAAGAGGAGGAGAAAAGGAAGAAATAACAATGCAGTGGGCTACTTGGCATATACCTGCTTGATCAATTGATCGACCCCTTTGGTCGATCGATGGATCCTTCTCGGCAGTGGAAATTTTGGCCTTGATCGATCGATCAACCAAAGGGGTCGATCGATCGATCCCCTGTTTCTACAGATATTTTTGCCTTTTCTTTTCTTTTGTCTTTTCTTTTCTAATTTTATTCCAACTTACTATATAAGACATTTTTGAAGTAATAACAAATATAAATCATTTTAGGTTAGGGTTTTGGAGGTTTGGGAGCTCAATCTTCATTTATCTCTTGGTTTGACACCCCTTTTGGGTTTCTAATTGGTGCTACCATCTTCCATCTCCATTTATATAGTTGTATTTCTTCATTTCTTTCTTTGATAATTAGGTTTACATGCTTTGATAATTAGTTTACATGCTTTCTTTACTTGCTTTCTAGTGTATATTTATCGCGTTTATTTATTGTATTTCTTTACCGCGTTTTTAAAATGCTTTCTAGGTAATTTAAATTAGGTTGTGTTTGAATGGAACTCACTCGGGTTAACACGTTGCTTTGCTTGGTGATAGTGTTTATGGGTCTATTTCGAGTGCGTTGTCCTAGTTATTGCGCCTAGGAGATTTGACAGGGCATATCATGTATGTCCCGGGCTTACGACCGTTCGCGCGTAATTTTCGGGATATTTGTTGACGCCAAAATCTTATTAGGCTTTTATGAGAATTTAGGGGTGTGACAATCCTTGATTTAATTAACTGTTGAAACGAGACGCATTTGTAATAACTCGTTGACCCATGTAACCATTTTATACAAATTAACTCGGGTGAGGGATATTCGACGCAACCTATAGTTTTACTCGCTTTCATAATCTAGTTTCAATACATGGCCTAGATAAACATTTCCCTTTCATTCATCTTTTCCTTTAGTTTGTAAATCATCTTTTACACTTTTATTCTGAAATATGAAATCACTTAAATTCAAGTAACTCGTCTCAGTGGATCTTTCGATACCAGACTTACCGTTGTGCTTGCCCCACAAGTGTAGTAGTAATTTAGGTTTTTGTATAGTCGTGGCGAGACAGAAAACAATGACTGTTCACTTACACGCGCGCACCTCTCGTGCCCTATCAAAATGGCGCCTTTGTCGGGGAATTATTTGTTTTAGACTTTATTTGATTTAGTATTTCATAGTATTTTCTTTCTATTTGTATTATTTGCTAATATTTTGCACGACATCCACATTTGAGCACTTAGAAACGCTCAAATTTTTCCCGCGCACTTACTTTGTGGAATTCGCCACTTTGAGACATTTTTGGGGTAAGCATGTCTTATTCCAATTCTTTTAGTAATCCTTGTTATAATTCTCAAAATTCTCGCAAACCTATGACTTTCGGTGAATACTTGGAATACCAAAGTATAACAAATTCAAATATGACTTTGGGCGAGTATAACTAAAGTTAAAATTTAGGTTATTGGAATTTTGATGATGATGATAATGATTTTGGTCCTTTACCTCCTTATAATAGGAATTTTGAAACGAATTGCAATAGTTTTCAAAATTACTATAACAATGAGTTTCCATTTAAGTCCGATGGTAATTTTCAAAGTTCCTATTTTCATGCATCCACACCTCGACCCATGACATTTGGTGAGGGCTTGCGTATGTATGAGAATGAGAAACTTGAAAATCACTATCGGGAAGAAAATCATTCGTGGGAACATGACTTGGATTTAGTTTTTCAGTGAGGTCGAGGAATGTTTTGAACCAAATAAGGTACTTTTGTCTACTTTGGAACAAATCATTCTAGACTTTGCCCATTGCGTAATATATGTTGAAAGTGAGGATGAAAATGACGTAATATTTATTTGCAATGAAAAGATTTCTTCTTTGGCTCCCAAAGAATAACATTTCGTTGAAAATGATACTATTTCATTCGAAACTCAATCTTCATGCGATGATGATTCATCTCATGAGTTTTAATTTCTTTCATCCCCATTTTCACTCTCTATTGTCACACTGTCACAAGTACCCGATGATTTGGTTTCGAACTTTAATGTTGTAAACCTTTTCGCAGATGAGGAGTACTTACTCGAGTTGCCTTCCACAATCTCATCTTTTACTTTATGTGTGCCGCCTCCCATTCCAATTTCAAAATCCTTGGGAGGATATTCGGATTTTCTCGGTCCCCACATGTTTTAGTCACCCGTTCAATCCAAACCTCCCCATCGTCCCTCCAAAAAATTTAATTGGCGATGGTTCCTTTCTTACACCTTACACATGCCTTCTGTTGTTCAAACAGAATTCATATTTTTCGGAGGGCATGCTTGTATGTGAGGGTACACCGGTTATCCACCAAATTCAAATCATTTTCATGGTGGACCCTCAGCTATTTAGACATCTAGTGTATTGTTAGTGTGAGGCCTAAATAGTAGGTTGTATATAGTTAGATTTTTATTTTTTCTCTCATTTTTAATTTAGTTTAGTGTAATTAGTTAACTTTTTGTTATTTGTTTTTTCTATGCTCGGTACTAACTTGTTTTGTAGATTCTTTGGACTTGTTCTTATGGGGATCGCTCCAATTTTGGGTAATATCCCTGTTTTCCTCTCTTTAACTTGGTTCTTAATTCACATTGAGGACAATGCCATGTTTTAAGTTAGGGGGTGTGGAATATTCTATCGATTTCATTAATTAGCCCATGTTTTTTCTCACATGTTAGTTACTTAGTATGCTTTTCTTAGAAAAAATCAAAAATTTCAAAAAGATTTTCTTTCTTTTTTCTCCTTTTTTGGACTTTTCGCCTTTGTTTCCGATGATAAATTTCAATAATTTCTCGATCCAACAGACAACCCAATGAAGCATGTTCTCGATTTTAGAAGTTATTAGACTTTAGTCTCGATTATTAATATTATGAATAACTTCATGAATTAAACTTTAATCCCATGAGCACATGCAATTTTATTGCCATATTGATTTGGTTTAAGATTTTTATAACTCGGTAATATTTTGTTGCATTGTATATACTGACACCGAGTAAGCTTTGTACTTTCATCATTTTTCAGTGTATACACTATTCTTTTCTCATTGAAAATGTTGAACTCGTTGGTAATCTCTCTATTCTTTCATTTGACCATCCATTAATTGAGTTCATACTTGAAATGTGTTACTTGATCATGATTTTCATATATTGTTTTAACTCAAGAATTGCGTAAACTTTGTGAAATAATCATAGACATTCTTTGTTATATCACCCATATTGACCTTGACCTCACCCTTATATGTTTACCCTCGTTAACCCCCTTGAGCCTAAATATAGCCTTTCGTTTCATAACCCAAACTCCCATAACCAACTCCGAATTGGAGTTTTAGCCCTTACATACACTTACATACCTTTGTTTAGAATGTTGCTTGGGATTTAATGTTGTTGTTGTGATGTCGGTTGCAATTTAGGCATATGAGAGTTTGAAAAGTAAAGAAAAGAAAAAGTGTAAAAGTGAAGAAAAAGAGAAAGCAAAAAAGAAAAAGAAAACAAAAGAAAAAAAATGAGAAAAAGAAGAAAATAAAAAGAAAGAGAAAGTGGTAAATGTTGTGTATATAGTTCAATAAGCTTTGATTACTCTCCCCGATGATACATTTAATGCCGTTTCGAAACTTGTTTTCCAATTTTGATATTGCCCGCATTTTCCCATTATCCCGAGTTTTCATTCCGAACACTTTCAATCCGTACATACATCCTTTCGTTTCGTACCTTAGCCTAGCCTACATTACAACCCTATTCAAGTCCTATGTGATCTTAGGTGCATGTAATTTAAAACTTTAAATAGTTTTGATAATCTGTGAAAATGCATTTCGCCTCCTTTAATGTGTGGTATCCTTTCATTGAGATTACAAGTTTTAATTTCATATATAGCGTTCTTTATTTTTGACATGTGTGTAGCCTAGTTTCCATTTACATTTCTCTTTAGACGGCATGTTCCGTGCGTTACCTCCCAGTTTTGAATGAATTCGCTTGATGAGTGTAATGCCCGTGAGGATTGAATATATGCTTGCTATAATTTTTATCCGATTTATTTAAGTTTTGCAAATCACACTTTGCATGTGCTCGCTCCCCTCCCATATTTTAAGGTTTCAATTCTATGAGGTGCATTCTATAATGTTAATGATTTAAACTTTTGTTTGAATTCATTTACTTTGCTAATAATGCGTATGAAATCTTTTTCGCCATTGTTGGGCTTGTCGCATGTTGGTTTGGGCATATTTTGAGGAAACCATGTGTTGTTTGTGGATACCATCCCTAAAAACCCTCACGAGACGACACTCGTCCACTAGGGTGACCTAGGGGTTTAAAGGCTTATTGTATATGCTAAATGCAATCGTGCTCCCTACGAAAATTGAATTTATAGTTAAATGCATATATACATCTTGTGCCTCCCTCTGTGGTCTTGTTTTCTTTGTTTCATTACTAGGTACCAGCAATGTTTAAGCTAGGGGTGTGATTCGTATCAAATATTGCATATTTCTCCGCTATATCTTTATGCATTCTTGTGATTTTACGGTCCTAAATGCCTATATTTATGCTCATCAACCAGTAAACCTTGGATTTCAATAGATACATGTTTTGCAGGGGTTAATTGTGCTTTTGTAGGTATTGGAACGCAAAAACTGAGGATCCGTTGCATTTCGGAGAAGTTCTGTTATCGGACGCTACTTGAAGGGAATTTTAGTCAATTCACATTTCTTGTCCATCTCATGGAAATTCCACGGATGCATAGTTCGTTGAGTTAGCATTGCGTGGCCACAAACGGTGCGTCGTTTGGAGTTCGGATGAAGAAGATATTCCCATTTCTGTAATGGAACTTTTCCCCCTCTTAATGAACTAAAGGAGGCCTGAAAACAGAGTACCGGTCGACCGCATCCCTGGGACCGGTCGACCGCGGTTTCACATTTTGCCGTGGGAAGGAGACAGTAGGTTTTTGCCTTAGGGACCGATCGACTGCGCCCCTGTGACCGATTGACCGGTGATGCCAGATATTTAAGCTCTTTCCTCTTTCTTTCTTTTTTCCTTTACTTTTTCCCTCTTACTATAAATAGTTTTTTTATTATAATAATCAGATATATTTAGATTTAGAATAGATTTTAGAGAGTGGTAACTTAGGGTTTTAGGGTTTTGAAGAGTTTGACTTTGATTCTTCTTAGTTTGGCACCCAATTGGGTTGTAAGTTACACTATTATCATCCTCTTCCTTTAATATATTGTGTATTTCATTAATTTTTTCTTTGTAGAGTAATTTACATGATTTCATAATTAGGTTTTCTTGCTTTGATTTAAGTGCTTTCTAGTGTAGATTTATCGCGATTATTTATCGTTTCCATTTATCGCGTTTGTAACATGCTTTCTAGGAAATGTAAATTAGGTTGTGTTTGAATGGAACTCACTCGGGATAATGTGTTGCTTTGTTGGTGATAGTGTTTACAGGTCTATTTCGGGTGCGTTGTCCTAGTTATTACGCGTAGGAGATTTGACGGGGCATATCATGTATGTCCCGTGCTTAAGACCTTTCGGGCACAATTTCTGGGATATTTGTTGATGCCAAAATCTTATTAGGCTTTTATGAGGATTTAGGGGAGTGACAACCCTTGATTTAATTAACTGTCGAAACGAGACGCATTTGTAATAACTCGTCAACCCATGTAACCATTTTATACAAATTAACTCGGGTGAGGTATATTCGACGCAACCTATAGTTTTACTCGCTTTCATTAGTCTAGATTTATTCACCCTTGCCTAGATTAATCATTTCCCTTTATGCATCTTTTCCTTTTTAGTTTGTAATTCATCTTTTACACTTTTATTTCGGAGTATTAAATCCATTGAATTCTAGCAACTCGTACCAGTGGATCTTTCGATACCCGACTTACCGTTGTGCTTACCCCGCAAGTGTAGTAGTAATTTAGGTTTTTGTATAGCCGCAGTGAGACAGAAAACAACTACTTTGCACTTACACGTGCGCACCTCTCGCGCCCTATCAAAATGACAATGATACGCAAATATTGTGTATTTCATCCTCCCAACCTACGCATTTTAGCCCCCTCGGGTATCTTATTCCCTATATTTATGCTCGTTAACCATACAACCTCAAATTTCTACGTTCACATGTTTTGTAGAGGTTGATTGAGGTTTTGTAGGTAATTGGATGCTAAGTGTGAAGTTCAGACGCGTTTCTCTTGATTTCCGTACGCAACCGCACGTTCATGGCCAATTTATTCTTTTCACAGCTTGGTCGCCTGGCCCAACATCTTCATGAAAGTTGTATCCACCCTCTCTAGCTTCGCGTGGCTCCAAACAGTGCGCGATTATGAGTCCGTATGATGAAGTTACGATGATTTCAACGGAGGGAAAAACAAGGAAACCAAAAGAGGAGGAGAAAAGGAAGAAATAGCAATGCAGTGGGATACTTGGCTTATACCTTCTTGATCGATCGATCGATCCTTCTCGACAGTGGAAATTTTGGCCTTGATCGATCGATCGACCAAAGGGGTCGATCGATCGATCCCCTGTTTCTGCAAATATTTTTTCCTTTTTTTTTCTTTTCTTTTCTCTTTTCTTTTCTAATTTTATTCCAACTTACTATATAAGACATTTTTTATGTAATAACAAATATAGATCGTTTTACGTTAGAATAGGTTAGGATTTTGGAGGTTTAGGAGCTCAATCTTCATTTCTCTCTTAGTTTGACACCCCTTTTGGGTTTCTAATTGGTGCCACCATCTTCCATCTCCATTTATATAGTTGTATTTATTCATTTCTTTCTTTGATAATTAGGTTTACATGCTTTGATAATTAGTTTACAAGCTTTCTTTACTTTCTTTCTAGTGTAGATTTATCGCGTTTATTTATTGCGTTTCTTTACCGCGTTTTTAATATGATTTCTAGGTAATTTAAATTAGGTTGTGTTTGAATGGAACTCACTTGGGTTAGCGCGTTGCTTTGCTTGGTGATAGTATTTACGGGTCTATTTCAGGTGCGTTGTCCTAGTTATTGTGGCAAGGAGATTTGACGGGGCATATCATGTATGTCCTGTGCTTACGACCTTTCCCGCGTAATTTCTGGGATATTTGTTGACACCAAAATCTTTTTATGCTTTTATGCGGATTTAGGGGCGTGACAGCCCTTGATTTAATTAACTGTCGAAACGAGACGCATTTGTAATAACTCGTCGACCCATGTAACCATTTTATACAAATTAACTCGGGTGAGGGATATTCAATGCAACCTATAGTTTTACTCGCTTTCATTAGTCTAGATTTATTCACCCTTGCCTAGATTAATCATTTCCCTTTATGCATCTTTTCCTTTTTAGTTTGTAATTCACCTTTCACACTTTTATTTCGGAGTATTAAATTAATTGAATTCTAGCAACTCGTCCTAGTGGATCTTTCGATACCCGACTTACCGCTGTGCTTGCCCCACAAATGTAGTAATAATTTAGGTCTTTGTATAGTCGCGACGAGACAGAAAACAACGACTATGCACTTACACACGCGCACCTCTCGCACCTTATCAAAATGGCGTCGTTGCCGGGGACTTGTTTCTTTTAGACTTTATTTGATTTAGTATTTCATAGTATTTTCTTTCTATTTGTATTATTTGGTAATATTTTGCAGGACATCCACATTTGAGCACTTAGAAACGCTCAAATTTTTCCGCGCGCACTTACTTTGTGGAATTCGCCACTTCGAGCCATTTTTGGGGTAAGCATGCCTTATTCCAATTCTTTCGATAATGCTTGTTATAATTCTCAAAATTCTCGCAAACCTGTGACTTTCGGTGAATATTTAGAATCTAAAAGTACAACAAATTCAAATATGACTTTGGGCGAGTATAACAAAAGTTAAAATTTAGGTTATTGGAATTTTGATGATGATGATAATGATTTTGGGCCTTTACCTCCTTATAATAGGAATTTTCAAACGAATTGCAATAGTTTTCAAAATTCCTGTAATAATGAGGTTTCGTTTAAGTCCGATATTAACTTTGAAAGTTCTCATTTTCATGCATCCGCACCTCGACTCATGACATTCGGTGAGGGCTTGCGTATGTATGAGAATGAGAAAATTGAAACTCGTTATCGGGAAGAAAATCATTCGTGGGAACATGACTTGGATTTACTTTTTGAGTCCGACGACGATTTTGTTTCCGAGACTTTCGAGGTCGAGGAATGTTTTGAACCAAATGAGGTACTTATGCCTACTTTCGAACAAACCATTCTAGATTTTGCCCATCTCGTAATAGATATTGAAAGTGAGGAGGAAAATGACGTAATATCTATTTGCATTGAAATGATTTCTTCTTTGGCCCCCAAAGAATAACATTACATTGAAAATGATATTATTTCCTTCGAAACTCAAACTTCATGCGATGATGATTCATATCATGAGTTGGAATTTCTTTCCTCCCCTTTTTCATTCTCTGTTATCACACCGTCACAAGTACCCAATGATTCGGTTTCAAACTTTAATGGTTTAAACCTTTTCTCCGATGAGGAGTACTTGATCGAGTCGCCTTCCACGATCGCATTCGTGCCTTCGTGTACGCCACCTCCCATTCCAATTTCAAAATCATTGGGAGGATAATCGTCTTTTCTCGGTCCCCACATGTTTTAGTCACCCGTTCAATCCAAACCCCCCATCGTCCCTCCAAAAATTTTAATTGGCGATGGTTCCTTTATTACACCTTACAAATGCCTTACGTTGTTAAAATGAAATTCATTTTTTTCGGAAGGCATGCTTGTATGTGAGGGTACACCGGTTATCCTCCAAAGTCAAATCGTTTTCACGGTAGACCCTCAGCTATTTAGACTTCTAGTTTACAGTTAGTGTGAAGCCTAAATAGTTGGTTGTATATAGTTAGCTTTTTATTTCTTTCTTTCTATTTTTTCCTCTCTTTTTAATTTAGTCTAGTGTAATTAGTTAACTTTTTGTTATTTGTTTTCGCTATGCTCGGTACTAACTTGTTTTGTAGATTCTTTGAACTTGTTCTTATGGGGATCACTCCAATTTTGGGTAATATCGTTATTTTCCTCTCTTTGACTTGGTTCTTAATTCACATTGAGGACAATGTCAAGTTTTAAGTTATGGGGTGTGGGATATTCTATCCATTTCTTATTTAGTCCATGTTTTTGCTCACATGTTAGTTACATAGTATGCTTTTCTTAGAAAAATTAAAAATTTCAAAAAGATTTTCTTTCTTTTTTTCTCCTTTTTGGGACTTTTTGCCTTTGTTTCTGATGATAAATATTGCCCGATCCAATTGATAACCCAATTATGCATGTTCTTGATTTTAGAAGTTATTAGACTTTAGTCTCAATTATTCATATTATCAATAACTTCATGAATTAAACCTTAATCCCATTAGCACATGCACTTTTATGGTTTTATTGATTTGGTTTAAGATTTTTATAACTTGGTAATTTTTTGTTGCATTGTATATACTTACAACGAGTAATCTTTGTACCTTTCGTCATTTGTGAGGGTATACACTATTCTTTTCTCATTGAAAACGTTGAATTCGTTGGTAATCTCTCTATTCTTTCACTTGACCGTTCATTAATTGAGTTCATACTTGAAATGTGTTACTTGATCATGATTTTCATATATTATTTTGACTCGACAATTGCGTAAACTTTATGAAATGATCATAGGCATTCTTTGTTATATCACACATATTAGCCTTGACCTCACCCTTATATGTTTACCCTCGTCAACCCCTTTGACCCTAAATATAACCTTCCGTTTCATAACTCCATTCCCATAACCAACTCTAAATTGGAGTTTTAGCCCATACATACACCTTCCATACCTTTGTTTCGAATGTTACTTGGGATTGAATGATGTGTCGTTGATGTCGGTTATAATTTAGGCATATGAGAGTTTGAAAAATAAAGAAAAAGTGATGAAAAAGAGAAAGAAAAAGAAAAAGAAAACAAAAGAGAAAAATGGGAAAAGAAGAAAAGAAAAGAAAGAGAAAGTTGTAAATAGTGTGTATATAGTTCAATAGCTTTGATTACTCTCCCCGATGATATATCTAATGCATATTTTTTGCATTTTCCCATTATCCCGAGTTTTCATTCCGAACACTTTGAATTCATACATACATTACTTCATTTCGTATCCTAGCCTAGCCTATATTACAACCCAATTAAAGTCCTATGTGATCTTAGGTTGATGTAATTTAAAAGTCATAGTAGTTTTGATAATATGTGAAAATGCATTTCGCCTATTTAATGTGCGGTATCTTTCATTGAGATTACAGTTTTTCAGTTTATATATAGCATTCTTAATTTGTGACATGTGTGCGTCCTAGTTTCCCTTTACATTTACTCTTCAGTCCGCATGTTCCGTGTGTTAGCTCCCTGTTTCGAGTGAATTCACTTGATGAGTGTAATGCCCGTGAGGATTGAATATATGCTTGCGTTTATTTAGTATCCGGTTTATATAAGTTTTTTCAAATCAAACTTTGCATGTGCTCGCTCCCCTCCCACATTTTAAGGTTTTCCATTCTATGAGGTGCATTCTATAATGTTAGTGATTTGGAATTTTGTTTGAATTCGTTTAATTTTCTAAAAATGCGTATGAAATACTTTTCATTATTGTTGGTCTTGTTGCACATTGGTTTGGGCATATTTTGAGGTAGCCATGTGATGTTTGTGGGTACCATCCCTGAAAACCCTCACGAGACGACACTCGTCCACTAGGGTGACCTAGGGGTTTAACGGCTTATTGCATATGCTAAATGCAATCAAATCGCTAGCGAAAGTGGCCTTTTTGTTTTATATCATACTTTTGTACTATCTCCTGCTTTTGGTTTGCTTGTAGTTCTTGTTGCATCCTATTTCACTGCTAGGGACTAGCAATGTGTAAGTTAGTGGGTGTGATGATACACAAATACTGCATATTTCATACTATGAACCTACGCATTTTAGCCCCCTCAGGTATCTTATTCCCGATATTTATGCTCGTTAACCAGACAACCTCGGATTTCTACGTTAACATGTTTTGTAGGGGTGTTAATTGAGCTTTTCTAGGTAATTGGATGCTAAGTGTGAAGTTCGGACGCGTTTCGCTCTATTTCTGTACACAACCGCACGTTCAAGGGAAATTTAGTCTTTTAACGGAATTTGTAGCCCTCCTCCCTAGCTTCACGTGGCCGTGAACGGTGCGCGATTCCGAGTCCGTATGATGAAGTTACGATGATTTCAGCAGATAGAAAAACAAGGAAACCAAAAGAGGAGGAGAAAAGGAAGAAATAGCAATGCAGTGGGCTGCTTGGCATATACTTGCTCGATCGATCGATCGACCCCTTTGGTCGATCGATCAATCCTTCTTGATAGTGGAAATTTCGGCCTTGATCTATCGATCAACTAAAGGGGTCAATAGATCGATCCCCTGTTTCTGCAGATATTTTTGCCTTTTCTTTTCTTTTCTCTTTTCTTTTCTAATTTTATTCCAACTTTCTATATAAGACATTTTTATGTAATAACAAATATAAATCGTTTTACGTTTGAATAGGTTAGGGTTTTGGAGGTTTGGGAGCTCAATCTTCATTTCTCTCTTAGTTTGACAGACCTTTTAGTTTGTAATTTGTGCTACCATCTTCCATCTCCATTTATATAGTTGTATTTCTTCATTTCTTGCTTTAATAATTAGGTTTACATGCTTTGATAATAAGTTTACATGCTTTCTTTACTTGCTTTCTAATGTAGATTTATCCCGTTTATTTATTGCGTTTCTTTACCGCATTTTTAATATGCTTTCTATGTAATTTAAATTAGGTTGTGTTTGAATGGAACTCACTCGGGTTAATGCGTTGCTTTGCTTGGTGATAGTGTTTACGGGTTTATTTCGGGTGCGTTGTCCTAGTTATTGCGCCTAGGAGATTTTACGGGGAATATCATGTATGTCCAGTTTTTACGAACTTTCACTCGTAATTTCTGGGATATTTGTTGATGCCAAAATCTTATTAGTATTTTATGATAATTTAGGAGCGTGACAACCCTTGATTTAATTAACTGTCGAAACGAGACACATTTTTAATAACTCATCAACCCATGTAACCATTTTACACAAATTAACTCGGGTGAGGGATATCACCCGAATATCCCTCACCCGAGTTAATTTGTATAAAATGGTTACATGGGTTGACGAGTTATTACAAATGCGTCTCGTTTCGACAGTTAATTAAATCAACGGTTGTCACGCCCCTAAATCCTCATAAAAGCCTAATAAGATTTTGGCGTCAACAAATATCCCAGAAATTGTGCCCGAAAGGTCTTAAGCACGGGACATACATGATATGCCCCGTCAAATATCCTAGACGGAATAACTAGGACAATGCACCCGAAATAGACATGTAAACACTATCACCAACAAAGCAACACATTATCCCGAGTGAGTTCCATTCAAACACAACCTAATTTAAATTACCTACAAAGCATGTTAAAAACGCGATAAATGGAAAGAGGTAAATAAATGCGGTAAATATGCACTAGAAAGAACTTAAATCAAAGCAAGAAAACCTAATTATGAAAGCATGTAAATTACACTACAAAGCAAGAATTAATGAAATACACAATATATTAAAGGAAGAGGATGATGAATAGTGTAACTTACAACCCAATTGGGTGTCAAACCAAGAAGAATCAAAGCCAAACCCTTCAAAACCCTCAAACCCTAAGCTACCACTCTCTAAAATCTATTCTCTAAGTATATCTGATTATTACAACAAAAAAACTATTTATAGTAAGTGGGAAAAAGTAAAGGAAAAAGGAAAGAAAGAGGAAAGAGCCTAAAATATCTGGCATCACCGGTCAATCGATCACAGGGGCACGGTAGACCGGTCCCTAAGGAAAAATCCTACTGTCTCCTTCCCACGGCAAAATGTGAAATCGCGGTCGACCGGTCCCAGGGACGTGGTCGACTGGTACTCTGTTTTTAGGCCTCCTTTGGTTCATGAAGAGGGGGAAAAGTTCCATTACGAAAACGGGAATATCTTCTTCATTCGAACTCCAAACGATGCACCGTTTATGGCCACGCGATGCTAACTGAACAAACTACGCATCCGTGTAATTTCCATGAGCTGAAAAAGAAATGTGAATTGACTAAAATGCCCTTTAATTAGCATCCGACGATAAAACTTCTCCAAAATGCAACGGATCCTCACTTTTAGCATTCCAATACCTACAAAAGCACAATTAACCCCTGCAAAACATGTATCTATCCAAATCCAAGTTTATCTAGTTAATGAGAATAAATATAGGCATTTAGGACCGTAAAAGCGCTAGAATGCATAAAGATATAGGGGAGAAATATGCAATATTTGATACGAATCACTTATAAAGCTCCCCCTATGTCTATGTCGGTACAAAATAAAAACAATTTGAATTATCATTCTAACGCCTATACAAATTTAATACCCTCCTATGAACCCAAAAGTGGAAAGATACTAAAAAATTTAATTCTTCAAAAAAATATTCAATTTTAAATCTCTTCAAATCAAATCTCTTTGCTTTCCTTGCGCCCTTTTTGTGTGCTTTCTAAATGATCGTCAAAGTTCTACACAAAATAAACAAAATAAATACCTTCGTGACATATCGAGCTTGAAATGAGATAAATAAAAATCAATTATCAAATCTAGAATAAATTCAATCAATGATCAAATCTCAAATCTCCCCCATGATTCAAACTCGTACTCCCTATAATTCATAATTCGTTCATCCCCTTTTTATTTATCTGAAATAGATAAGGAAAAGAAAAAATAAAGTAAATACGGAGTGTCACGACAAGCATAGAAAATATAAATCAATTACGCTCATGTAAGGATATACTCAAAAGCATCCACAAACTCCTTTTCATTTTTCTAAATTTTCAAGCAACATGAACTTACAAAAATAACACACACTAGATAACCAAATCATGGAAATGGAATGAATGGGTGTGAACATATTTGATAGGAAAATAAACTCAAGCATTCACAACATATGTGCATGATGAATATGGATACTCCTAGCTAATGAACTTAAAAACGTCCTTAGGTGTACAAAATTTCGAATTCAAATGATATCGACTCCATCTAATCAACAAATCAGAGTCTAAAATGATTTCCACATCAATAACGTCTAAAACTATGTAATGCTTTTTCAAGACTTTGTCAGGATGTGCAAACCTATTGATTTTCAACGAAACTCCCTCAAATATAATAATGATCATATTTTTTTTATTCTATTCTTTTCTTTTGAATGATCAAATCAAACTAAACTACTTTGGCCTTCGATACTTTTTACAATGCCATAATTTTTTTAGGCACTTTTAAATGGTGTCTTTCACGCTGCAAAAGGGTGTCTACCTATAAAAAAATAAAAATATTATTTTATTAGAAATACTGAGAAGAAACCCAGGGTCCCGGCAGAAACTCATATTGAGCAGGAACCCCCCCGGGGTCCTGGCAGAAACTCATATTGGGCAGGAACCCCCCAGGGTCCCGATAGAAACTCATACTAAGCAGGAACCCCCCAGGGTCCCGATAGAAACTCGTATTAAGAAGGAACCCACCTAGGGTCCCGGCAGAAACGCATAATTGAGAAGGAACCACCCCAGGGTCCCGACAGAAACTCATATTCAGCAGGAACCCCCAGCGCCGCTGCAAGGGTCAGCGCCACTTCAAGTGCCAGCGCCGCTGCAAGGGTCAGCGCCACTTCAAGTGCCAGCGCCGCTGCAAGTGTCTGCACCGCTGCAAGGGCCAGTGCCGCTGCAAGTGTTCGCGCCGCCGCAAGGGTCAGTGCCGCTTCAAGTGCCAGTGCCGCTGCAAGTGTCTGTGCCACTGTAAGGGTCAGCGCCGCTGCAAGTGTCAGTGCCGTTGAAAGTGTCAGCGCCTCTGCGAGGGTCAGCGCCGCTGTGAGTATCAGCGCCGCTGCAAGCGTCAGCACCACTGCGAGCACCAGTGTCGCTTTAAGTTCCAGTGCCGCTGCAAGTGTCAGCGCCACTGCAAGGGTCAGCGCCACTGCGAGGGTCAGCTCCGCTGCGAGCGTCAGCGCCGCTGCGAGCGTCAGCGCCGCGGCGACCATCAGCGCCGCTGCGAGCGTCAGCGCCGCTTTAATTGCCAGTGCCGCTGCAAGTGTCAACGCCGCTGCAAGAGTCAGCTTCACTAGGGTCAGCGTCGCTGCAAGGGTCAGTGCCACTGCAAGTGTCTGCATCGCCGCAAGGGTCAGCGCCGCTTCAACTGCCAGCACCGCTGCAAGTGTTTGCACCGCTCCAAGGTCCAGCGCCGCTGCAAGTGTCTGTGCCGCCGTAAGGGTCAGCGCCACTTCAAGTGCCAGCGTCGCTGCAAGTGTCTGCACCGCTGCAAGGGCCAGCGCCACTGCAAGTGTCTGCACCGTTGCAAGGGTCAGTGTCGCTTCAAGTGCCAGCGCCGCTGCAAGTGTCTACGCCACTGCAAGGATCAGCACCGCTTCAAAGGTCAGCGCCGCTTCAAGTGTCAGCACCGCTGCCAGTGTCAGCGCCGCTATAAGTGTCAATGCCGCTGCAAGAGTCAGCGTCACTAGGGTCAGCACCGCTGCAAGTGTCAGCGCCGTGGTAAGGGTCAGCGCCGCTTTAAGTGCCAGCGTCGCTGCAAGTTTCTGTGCCGCTGCAAGGGCCAGCGCCGCTGCAAGGGTCAGCACCGCTTCAAGTGTCGGCACCGCTGCAAGTGTCAGCGCCGCTGCAAGTGTCAACGCCGCTGCAAGTGTTAACGCCACTGCAAGGGTCAGCACCACCAGGGTCAGCGCTACTGCAAGCGTCAGCGCCCCCACAATAAGGGTCACTGCAGAAATGTTATTCGAGAAGTGCCGCTACAAGGGTTTTGGTAGAAACTCATATTGAGGGAGTAACTATCACAAGCAACTCCTCATTATAAAGCATCAGTCTCTAAATGAACAACATCACTAACACTTTGCTTTCTTGTACAGGTTGCCTAGTCGAGCAAGCAGGGCTCGAACAGGCGCGTTGGGACCTCCCGAGAGTTTTGGATTGGCGGCTGAAGGACAAGGTAAGTTGAGCAAGCTCAACCACTTAGCACTATAGGATTGAGAGAATACTAGTAGGATACCCTAGGGTCACCCAGTCCTCACACACCTCACACTTAGTCACAAGTGAAGTGAGCATCCATAGGGCTGGTTGCTCACAAGAAAAGAACTGTTTATAAAATGATTTTAGAGGAGAGGGTCCTCTAAACCCCTCTCAAGAAAAATTATTTTAGAAGGGGGTCCTCGAGACCCTCCTCAAGCTTGCAAATATTTTAGAGGAGGTGGTCCTCGAGACCCCCCCTCAAGTTTACAAAGTTTGTATCAAAGTTACCATTTCAAAAGATATTTAGTAAATCAGATATTTTGTCTCCAGTAGAAGACATATTTTCTTTTGAACTTTGGTCGGCACTAGGGGGCATCTGCCAGAGGGGACAGGCAGACCTGCCTACAGGTATGGACAAATAGTACACTGCAGACTTTGTCCCTCACCAACCCTCTAAGTTTTGGCGCCAAAAGTGCCAACCCAGCCTTAGTGCCCAAGTATAAATAGGACCCCTGGGCAAGGTCATAGATAGAAAAAAAAGACAATAGAAATTGCACTGTTACTCTACCAAAACATCACCAGACCTACCTAAGTATTCTCTCCCTGCTCATTCTCATAGTGCTGAGTGCCTTGTTCCTTCACTCCCCACTGACAACCATCACTCTCAGGTGTTTCCCTTGAGAAAATTACTATTTTTGCTGTGAAATTTCATCTTCTTGCAGGGAGTGAATTGAAGCTTGAGTTCCATTGTTACCAGAAGGAGAAGTTTTCTTCAGAAGTTGCACCAGGAGACCTTGAAGGCCTTGCAGGCAGCGTCCATTGGAGTGGGTCACGCCTCACCCTTTCCAGTTATTCATAGACCCCAGTCTCACTACCCTCCTACACACGCAAAGGTTATTTGATCCTTTTGTATCCCTTTTTTGTGTATACTCATCATTTTTTCATATTAAACAAATTCTTCACATGCAACGGTTCTTACATGCGCTACTTTCATTATCATGTTTTATCGCATATGGTTCATTTTAAAAACTCGATTGAGATGAAAACACTTTAACCACTATGTAATATACAAATACAATAATCAAATAAATCCGTGCAAGTGTGCATTAAAGGAAATCATGAGACAAACATGTAGAAATTAATCTCAAATCTCATCTTAGTGACTCTAAACATTATAAAGAACATGGATGAAATGATGTATCGTCTCAAAAAACTATCAAATAGTCGCATGGATATGGAATGATGTTGTGACTTGGTCATTCTAAATGTCCATCGATAAACAGTATAAAACAAAATACAAAAATCTTATAAAAATAAAATCTTTTTGGCATTATCAATTTTTTCCCAAAAAATAGAGAATCTTTTTGTATTTTTCCAAAAAAAATCAAAAATTAATAAAATATTTTTGGGTTTTTCAAAAAATATATCAAAATGGGGAAAAAAAATACAAAAATGGTACATACTAGCAATAGGCAGAAAATATCATCATGAAAATCATGCTATGCTAGCAAACAAGTCTAAACCTCAACCATTAGGTGCGAAGGTGTTTTTCGAAGGTGGTGACATCCCAAGAAAAACATCCATCAAATCATGTGAAGTCTTGACTAAATACTCAACTTTCTCTCTAAAGTCCTCTAAATCTCTCATTTGATGTGAAGGAGCATTTGAACTATCATGTGTGGGTGTGCGTATGGGAACCAATGTAGTAGCCTAACGACGTAAAAACCTATGAGACATTATACCCAACTTAAAGAAAAATTCCTTAAGGTGTCATCTCTTCTTGCAATGGACTCCGTGTTCACTCTTTTTTTGGCCTAAGCCAATCATTTGCTCACATAAAGAAACTCTCACCTTATTGAGTTGACTCGTCTATGCCTCATATCCCCTAAAAACTTATCTCTCTCTCTCTCCAAATCTAATAACTTAAAACATAATTATTTATTCAACTTCTTTGTCTTTAAGGTCTCAGTGTATAAATCTCTAAACGCTTTTTGGAGATCGCTTTCACCCTCACTTTCAATATCTCTCTCACACTCACTCGAAACACTCAAATCATCATCGGGACTCTCACGTATACAAGTGTCTTAATCATCATGGGACAAAATAGATGTGCTCACGCGACTAGCCAAAAAGACAACACACACACCATGTGATGAATCATCCCGAGAATCATTCACTTCGAAGTCACTATCGCTAAGAGTGGCTGCATAGCAATTTTCTTATCCTTTCTCTTTAACATAGTGGGACATTCAAATGCTTTGTGACCTTTACCCTCACACTCAAAACATCTCGGCTCTTCCTCTTTATCATTGCCCTCTTTGGCCTCATCTTTCTTTTTATTTTTCTCAAAAACCCTCTTATGAAAATATTTTTCTGTGCAAAATTTGAGAAACGTTTCAAACAGTTTAGCAAACATGGCCATATTATCAAAATCAAACTCTCTATTTTTTCTTCTTCTTAGACACTTCCTCACCTTTTTTAGACTGTACCATAAGTGCAATCCCTCTATCGTTAGGCTTAACAGTATTGGGGATCATGTATATATAAGTTTGAAGGTCTCTTACGAGTTCTCCTAACCTAAGTGTATCTGATATTCCCAAAGAATTTAAAACATTGACATTAGGAATAAAACAGGATTGGAGTGACCTCAGAATATTTTTAACATCTCTCATCTCCTTAATTATTTCACCCAAATTAAAACTCGTATTGATTATGTCCGACAACCTAGCATAAAACTCGTCAAAACACATGAACTTTGACATGGTGATAGTCTCAAACTAGGTGGTCAAATTTTATAATTTTGACGCCTTAATCGTGTTGGTACCCTCATATGTCAATTAGAGAATATCATTTGCCTCTTTAAACGTGGTTCACGTCATAATACAGCGAAACTTGTCAGGGGTAACAACTCCAGAAATAGTGCTAAGGCCATAGGAGTTATAGGTACTCCATTTATAATCATCCTCAGTGCAGTCAGACACAGGTTTAGGAATGGTGACATTTTCAACGGTGATAGTGGGAGGAGTGCACCCTCTTTCACATATGAGCCAAACACGTTCATGAATAGCCTTTAAACAAGATCTCATGCGGGCTTTCCAATAGGAATAATTCTTTCCATCAAATACAGGCATCCAATTATATAAGTTATTCATTGGAAAATTGCAAAAAAATTCAAAATCAATTTAAAAAAAAAGTCGATATCACAAAAAAATTTCTAAAAAAGGATCACTTGATAATTTAGAACAAGCGGCTATGATACCAATTTGAGAATGCGTGATATCAATTAATTTTTAGGATTCACAATTTTGTAATTTTAAACTTATTTAAATAGACTCACTCTTCAATCCAAATCAGGTAAAGCCTAATCGTGCATCTTTGTGGATAAATCAAACATGCAGTCACAAATCAAGGGACAAACAAATTTTAAGAAAGAAACCATTCCGAGTAAAACCTTTCATTTCACTATTTAACGTAAATCATAACATATAATTACATAGTGAAATTTGTAATGAATCTGCCGCAAAACATTCACATAGATCACCGCCTAAAACCAACAAAGATTCCCTCAAGAACTGAAGCTCCTCCTTCAGTGAGGAATACCCACGAGTATCCCCAATGATCACAGTCATCAGCAAATAGCTCCCACAAGCATTATCAATCCAGTAGTAGAGATATCTTTCTCTATAATAGAAATTTTGACAAGAAGTGTTTGGGTTCCAAAACGATTCACCAAAGTATATGGGATGACTTTTGAATCAAAAACAAAGTTTTGAGCCCTAAAAGTGAAGACTAAAATTCTGCACATTTGCAATTTTCGTTGAGAAAAAGTATTAATGAAAAAGTCTTCCAAAATAGGATTGTATAGCAAAGCAAAATACTTGAGACGACGTAGGTCGTTCGAACAACATTGCCCTATCTTTTGAATGACATTAGATTTCGTTTGAATGACTCTAAAAACTACATTAACAAAACTAAAACATTATAAGGTCATTTGAAGCACAAAATTAACAACCTATCTCACGACCTATTAAACGACATGTGATGTCATTCGAAGGGGTCATTTGAATGACATTGCTTTGTCATTTGAACGACCGAAGAAAAAAATAATATTTTAAAAAGCTCGCCTATAGGTCTTCCAAAAATTATTTTGACTTAGAAAAAAGCCTCACTTTGATACAAAAAATATAGTTTTGAAAAATATCTCAATACTATCATAAACCAAATTCGAAACATAAACATAATCCTTACCAAAATCAAGCTCGTAGATGTCCATTGTTGAAGAAACTTGATATTTGGATTCATCGTCTTGAAAAAGTTATTTCGAACTTCCTTTGATGCTTGTAGTGGTATAAAACATACTCAATGTAAATGCGGGACCATAGAAATTATGTCCTCGCATACTAGAAAAGAGATATTAAGACTGTTTGTGTCAAATATTTGTATGTTAAGCGAGAACAATGTAATTTGTTGGTGGTAAAAAAGTATATGATTTTAATTATATTACTTCACCTTCTTTAACTTGCTATCTTATGTACTCTATATTGTTCGGATACTAGAAAAACATTTCTTGTACCTATGGTACTGCATTTAAACCTTGATGCTTGCGATGAAATATTTGGTTAATGTCTGATTCCTATGTGGCTAAGATATTATAGTGTAGTATGTTTGTGGTGCTTGCAGAATCATGTAGTTTTCACCCATACCTATATCAATTGTTTCATTATTTTTTCATTATATGTAATAGTTGAGATTAGGTACCTTGAATCAATAGTGCTTATAGTTTGATTTCTACCTCTTGAAATAGCCAACTATCAACATGTTATTTATATTAGGGGTTCACATCATGTATCAATCCACTGTTGGGGTATTTTTCAGATTGAACTGACTGTCATTTTTATAGTTTAAGTATGAACTTAATATCATCCGTTTTGGTTGACATTATGATCGATTAGTCTTCTGTTTTGCTATTAAAAAAAACAAAAATATACAAACCAAAAATCATATTTTACATTAACAATTTATCGATTGAAGTGTGGGTATTCCTTTGTTTTTCGTTTAAATTGAATAGGTTGCCTTACTTATTTTATTTCCACGTATTAATTATCGCTTATTTTATTTCTATGTATTAGTTAGGCTTTTGGATGATTCAACTTGTACGAATTCAAGGGGTATTATTCCTAGTGATTTCAATTTGTTTAATATCTTTCACGTTGTAAGGGTAGTAGCTGATGATAAGGGAAATCATCCACTTGTCATTCTCAGACTAGCAATTCAAGTGTAAAATACATATTAAGAAGAAATAGCTAGTAAATAGGGATAAAAGACAAGATATAGAGTGTTTCGGTTATTTAAATGATCCTACATTCACTTTGGTGCCACACTCTCATTATATGCATTATAGTACAAGTTTACAATGTCGTAATAGGCGTACAATGTAGATGAGAGAAGTAAATACATGTCTGTTATGTTTTCAGGAGTGCCAAAGAGATGACCGTGATGTTGATGAATGGCACCCTAGCTGTCCCGAAGGAGGTAGAGTGTTTAGCAATGCCTCCACCAATCTAGTGTCTTTGGATTTTGAAATAGTATAAGAAAGCTTGGGATTCGGTCTATGTCTAGTCAGCTGCAATCCCGTAATCTCGTGGTGTGGACCTCTATTTATAAGAGATGTAGGATACGTATTATTGCTATAAATGGAGAGGGGATGCGGACATCTATGCTTAAAGGTAGGGGCCACACCCTCTAACATATGACTGAGAAGGGGTCTCACCCTGTAGTATAAGAGGTCGCACCCTATAGTACATGGTTGCAACCTATGTATATAAGGCTGCGTCAGTAAGGCTTCGGCGCATGCCTATCATAGCCCTTCCGCGGAAGGGGCCGATATTTACCATATCAATAATCCCCTAAGTCGCAGTGCCAAGAGATAATGATTGGGGCTACGAATGATTAGTCAAGTCTTCTCAAGCTGTCGCGGCAATTCTAACGCGACGCTTCATCTTCCCGTGGCCTCTTTTATAAATGGAAACTATATGTAGCCTTGATAACATTTCTAAATCCTTCAGCGCATATTGAGAGCAAACCTCTGTTATTCCCTCTCTTGAGTTTTTCGACGAGCCTTAGGTTGTGTCTTATGGTGTCTGGTGGCTGAGTAGACGGTGTTTATCAATCTCCAGGTAATTTTTAGACCAAAAAAACTCCTGAATCCTTCTATAATTCAATTTTTTGTTATTTGTTCTTAGTTTCCATTGGTAAATGATCCATTTGAACTCATGCCTTGCCAAATAATTATTGTAATAAACTAATTTTTACTTAAATCCATATTATTAACTCCACAATCTCATTGGGATTGCTTGAATCGTAATAGAAACTTACTTCTAATTAGCAGAATAAACCCTTAATCTTCCATCATTGATTCAAGAAGTGAATGTTATTGGTTGGGCTTAGCTTCTTAGTTTTTTTTTTTAATTCCCAATTTGTAGGATCAGGTTATAATACATATCAATGAAATATACTTGTGTAGGATCACATTTGTTGTCTTTAGAGTACTATAAGCATTGAAAACTTACCATTCTATTTTTTATGTTCTTGAGCAGCACCTTTCAAATTCTAGGGCTTTCATCTTTAGAATAGGACATCTTTGTTGTCAAACTGTTTAGGAGACTGGCTCTGACAGGTATCATATTCTTGTGTTACTTGGCAGTGGCCTCATGTAAATACTTGTATGATAAATACCCTTTTTCCCTTAGTGTTTGGCCTTAGGTTAGTTGCCGTGGCTTTTTGCAAAAGAAATAAAGGAATGTGGCATATCAAGACATACCTAATGTCTCCTTCCCGAAAATAATGTTCTGCGGCCTTATAATTCCAAAGACCAACACTTACTCTAGCTAACTGAAATTGCTGTAACTTCTTTTTTGCTTCCAAACTTGAAATTACATTATTCCTGTCGCGGTCTCTAAGAGGCTTATCTGACCATTCTGGCTGTGACACCTAACAACGAACTTTCTGCTTTTCAGGTCTTGCTGCAGCCATATGAGTTGGAATACTGATGAATTCTTGAAGGATTTCTGGAACATAAATTTTGGAGTTCTCCTCCCGAACTCCCTTCAATGTTACCTTTAAAGACATTTGGCCCTTGCATGCTCAAAGATTGCCCAAACTACATCAGTTTAGATTTTGACTCTGCAAATTCCACTTGTAGGAAAGGGAATTCTGAGGCAACGGAAGAGGACACCCATTCTAGCACAAACCCTATGGACATTAATGCCGCGATTGGTGGGCCTTCATAGGCCAAGGATGCACCTGCTTGACCATCAAATAGAATTGAGAGAACCCATGTAGCCTTAAATGTCTGCAGCATCATCACTTAGGAATCTGTTAACCAAGTTGCTGAGGCATTTAGATTTTCTGAGAATTTGGTGTTCTCAGCACCCACCGCGGAATAAAGTCCTTGCACTGCTCTTGCTGATGATGGGATCTTCTTCCCCCTTCATCCTTTCATTTATGGGCTGCGACTGCATGTTCCATTCCCCATTAGGAGAATCTTCCAGACCATGAAATTGACCCAAGCCCAACTAGATCCCAATGGCTGGAGGTCAATTCTTGCATCCGTGGTGCTATGGAAGAATTGGTTGAAGAGGAATATAACTCCCACGGAGTTCTTCCATTTTTACTGCCCAAAGGAAAACTCTCTGAAATTTGCGTGGTATTATTACTATTCCATCCGCAGCAATAATGAAACCCTTTATACTGGGAGGCCCACTAGTGTAAAAAATTTGAAGGGCAAGTATTTTTATATTTCTGGAGAAGGGTGGGAAATCCACCCAGATGAGACTGAGAGAGAGAAATCCTTTAGGATTCCGCAATAGTGGGGACGCCCCTTCAAGCTAGGTAAAAAAGCCTATAGCCTTTTGTGAACATGTCGCGTCCTATTTTCATAGATTGTATTTGCCATATTCTTTCCTTTGCTTTTGTACTAATATAGAACTTTGATACAACTCTTGAAAATTTTCCACTAAGTGAGTGGCAGGAGAGTAGAATAAGGAGGGTTGAAACTATAAGTGCTAACGACAAAATTTTTATCACCTTGGTGACTTCAGACTCAATTTTTGAAGTAGGTTACTTCACCAAAAAGTCTCTGACCAAAGTTATGGTCGCGTAAGGTATTAATCCCTTACTTTATTAATGTTGCTGCCATTATTTTTAAACCTCCAAATTTTGACTTTGTTTTATTTCTTCTTTAGATGAGGAGATATATAGGGAGCTCCTAGAAGCTTAATTGGCTGAAATGGATGAGGCAGTCACTGCCCTCAACAACGTAGCCAGGCAAAAAGAGAGGAAAAAGGCTAAGTCCAGGTGTCCTACCGCACCCACTACGGGCGACCAAACAGATCCTTCCATGCCCATAATTAAATTTAAGGAGTTTGCTCCTTAAGATAGGCCTGCGGGCCAATTTGATGATGACATCGACAGTCATATTGCTGCGATGGCCTTACTTCCTTCTGTTTCTGAGCCTCGGCAAGGCTGTGACACTTCCCAAACTAACACTTGAACAAATTCACCCCCTCCTCAAATAATAATGGTTGTTAATTCCAACCTAGCACCTCCCCAAAGTCGTGTTAGCGTTAGACCAGATGGTCATTTGTGGTGGCCCCAATTATGGAGACCAGATCCTCAATCTTCCTGGGACACTACTGCCAGGGAGGTTCATAAGATGTGGAGGGTTCCTGATTAAATAGACCTAAATCACATAGTGGAGAAGTACCATGAGCATCTTGAAGAGTATCCACTCCATATCCTGCTAAGGGTAAGTGAAAATATACCTTTTTAGTACTTTCTCTTTGTACACTATAGGAATATTGTTTTTTCTCGGCATAAATTAAATGCCGAGAAAGGCACTAAAAATGTCGGTAACACCTTTTGCAGCACTTTTGGCGGCATTTGAACAAGTGCAGTAATAGCCAATGTGGTAAAAGATCAACGACATTTTAAAAAATTCCGCGAAACGTTTGCTGCACTTTTGGCGGCATTTCCACAAGTGTGGTGGCCAATGTGGTAAAAGAACAATGGCATTTTAAAAAATGCCGTAAAAAGTTAGCAACATTTTTAGGCATTTATATTAATGCTAGTAATATCCTTTTAGCGACATTAATTTTTTTATGATCATAACCTTTTGCAAAACCTATTAAATGTTCAACACACTTTTAGTGCCACTAAAAAAATGCCGAGAATGATAATAGAGGCACTAAACAAAATTTTGTTATTATTTTGCAATATATGAGTGGGAATAAGTGTTAAAAAAATTATTTATTACAAGTATCGTACTAATGTGCAAATACACTATCATAACATTAAATTAAGAGGGCGGTAATCAAACTAAAATGTCATTAAATTAAAACCAATAGCATTTATCATAAATAAACATAATTGAGCTTGAAACAATTATCCATCCACATAATAAAATGTACTACATGTCCAATAAGAAAAAGCGGGAAAACATGAAGCGAAACGAAATTTTTTATAATGTACGATCCTTGTCCATCAAAGTTAAACATTCTCTTAAACCTACAAATAAAAAAAGTCAATCGTTAGTCATTGATACTTATTCTTTAGTATTTTAATTAAAAAATAAAATTAAAAATTAGTACATTATCAATATGCCACGCTACGGTTGAATGATGTGTATCTCCAATTGTGGACTTGTTTCCATAAGGTCTGGGCAATGGTTCATTTCTTAGAAATATTTTCTCAATATATACTTCCTAAAAGTCTTCACCAAGTGGCGTACCCCCTACTTTTGTTGAAGGGTCCTTGCTCATAATGAATCCACGTGCCACAACAACTTTTGGAAATCCGGAAGTAATAATGTCTACAATTTTAAGAAGTGCATTATTTGAGAACCTTTTTCGTGGTTGATGGTGATTCTTTTTCTTCTTTGATGGTTCTTTCTACAAACAAGATGAATATGTCATCAACGATATATTTCTGGAAAAAAATCGGCAAAGTTTCATTTATTTTTAAGACATCCCAAAAATTTTAAGAGTATATACAACCAAATAAACCAACAACCCAATGTCAAGTATACATAAACTCCCCAAGAAAGAATGGATATATTGTGCCCTTTAAAATCCTTTAAATTATTAACATACCTGAATTGAACTAGCATTCGTTTGTTCACTAACACGAGTAGCAGTCTCAGGGGAAGCCAAGTGTTGAGAATTTGCAATCTACAAAAAATGAATTATTTCAGTCATGAAAACGTAAAGTCTTAAATTATGATTTAAAAAGTAATTATGTAGTTACCTGTTGATATTGAGCTAAATGGCGATTTGATTGTGGTACCACTACAGGTTGAAATTGGTTGGTTTCATTTAATTGTTGCCCGAGTTGCAAAATAGACCTATATGATGGTATGTTTTGCTCATTGGAGGGTTGAGGAACCTGTGAGTAGCATGATTTAATATTAGAACATACAGTTATGTATATATACACGATAATTAAGAACAAAGGATAAAAGTGTGTACTTATTAACCTGTTTGGATACAACGGAAGGGCAAGTTAGCATGTGTGTGCATATCAACTCAAACTGAGCCTCTAAATGATCAAATTTATCCTGAAATTCAGATCGAATCTCCGATCATAGTCGCTCATACTCTTTTTCATTAACCTTCGTCCGCTTAGCTCCATTCACATCAGTTGGAGATGGTACATGCCCATAAGCTTGACAATGACCGTGTTTATCAGGTCCCAGGACTTCATAAAATATCTCGTCTTTACGACTGACGGAGTCATTACAATCTGACGGAAGTTAATCTACTTTTTGCCTCATTTTTTACTGAAATGAAACAATTCTTATTATATAAAACAAAAATTATAATCATTCAATCACAAAACCAAAACAGAATAAAGATCCTAATATCTCCCCACCACTAATTTTAAATGCTTCACATATTAATTTCATGCATAATTTTAACTTTCATAAACAATAAACAATAAAATGACGTCGTTGAGATTTTCTAATAAAGAAGGGAAGGAACATGGATGATATTTTTGTACCATTACTTCAGCGGATTCCTTATCGATGGATGAGCCATCACTCCTCTCGTGTGTTTTGATGTAAACATCAACCAACGAAACCTTTTTCCCTTGATCATCCTCCATCTGTATAAACCCATTGATTCCTAAGTCGTTACATAAATAAGTTCGATAACATAAAATAATATTCCCAATCAAAATCTTTTATAAAACACCTTATGAGAAACATTCTCATGACTCTTTCTTCCAGAAGTATGTGGTGTTCTTTGCCTCTTACGAGTTCGACGATTTCTTCAACTCGTTTTCTGTTACAAAAATATATTTAAAATATATGTTTAACTTAAATTAATAAAACTTTACTGCTAGTAATGCATTCATACCCTTGCCTCACGAGTTCCCCAATACTTAACAAGTTGTGACCACTGCTCTAGATTTACTCCAGGTGGACAATGTTTCAATCTCTCTTCGTCGGTATCAAAGGCACGATAATGTTTCTTCATCTCTGCTTTCCAATTATTCCATATCTTTCCAACCTTCTTCATGCACATTTTTTTGAATTCACCAGGGGCATCAGTGTTCTCCTATATAATTACAATGTATAGAAAAACAAGTCATCTACTACAAATATGTTTTTAGCTTACATAATTATCTTTGTAAACAATTCAAATTTTCAGTTCATTTGCCACAAATCATGGTATCATTTGATTTTACCTTAACCTCTCGCCAAACATGTTCCTTTTATGGGTATAAGTCCTTGCATTGCCAATCTTTGAAAGCCAACGGTAACCTGCTCAGCATCGATATAATATTAAATTATTAACCTCATACATCGATTAAATAATCATCTTTAAATTGTCAAAAGATAACATACAGTATTGTAAAGAGTATTATAATAAGAATTGTGTTATACGAAAATTTACAAAAGAATGTTTACATGTTCCCATCACGAACTAAAATGCCTAAATGGGTAGATAGTCTATATGCGATATCTCCAACTAGCTGATAGAAATCGTTGAAGTGAAGCTCTAAGAATTTTTCCATACCCCGTAATTCACCCAACTTCGCAATGCCTCTACGTTTAGTGGCATATTGTGTTGAAGGTGAACCGTAAAAATTGAAAAGATAGGTTAACTTCAATCTACACAGTTAATTAAGCACATATAAATCAAATAACTTGAGTACCTTCTTCATGTAAATGGGCGGCTTGGTTATGTAAAGGCTCACTCTCCGCCGAGATACTATAGCTTTCAATGGCGATTGAGTTTGATCGTTCGGTCGAGCTAGAATCTGAAAGGGAATGAGAATTGTGCTGATATTGCGGCTGAAATGGTGGTTGGAGATTGGATTGTGAGTGAAAGAGAGACTATGAACATGAATGGGCTCTTGAGAGGGATTTACTCTACCGCTGCAATGTCATAGCAACCTGCAATTTGCTAGAAGAGCTTTAACAATATGTTAGAAGAATTGGAAATAATATAAGTTCTTACACGGAGAATAAGAAGATAGATTAGAGAAAGATGAAATCAACTCAAAATTAGGTAAAAATAAGTAATGCAGGTCTAATTGATTGAGGTATTTAATGCAATACTTCAAATAGCTCATATCTAATGCAGGTCTGATTGATTCAGGTATACTGGTTCCAAATATACATGGCATAACAACAGATAAGAATGTAAAATATGGGTAAGGTTAGGTAGAACTTAACCTTTTGTTCAATTGAATTATTTCAGTCATGTTTGCAATAGAAAAAACCGAGAAATGTCATGTTTGCAATATGCATAAAAACTTATGAAATCAAGCTATTTAAAAGTCAGGTCATGAAATTCAAAGACTAAAAGAAATAAACTATCTTATGAAGGCCAATTATATCAGTTTAATCGGACAAAAGAAAAACTACAAGTTACAAATTTATCTTTCACAAACACAATAAAACATTCAAATAAATAAAACTACAAGTTACAAATCCATCTTTCAGCATGTATCAAATTTCAGCACGTCATTAAATTTCAAATTTCAGTATGTACACAGGTCATTAATTTCAGCATATAAACTATTAAAACAAGATCTTAGTTGGGTGATAAAGTCCACTAAAACTTATGGAAAACTTGAAGTTATGAGATATTGATTGACAGATGACAGATGCAAGTCCCAAAAAATCAGAGTGGAGGAATAAGAGAGCCATAACACGCATGTCAGGCAGCATACCAATTTTTGTTTGAGGGAATTGAATAACAACTTAGCAGAATTCAACATATATGAATTTTTTCCATTTTTCCCGAAAGTATACTATTCCAATATTCTTTTAGATATACGGTCGGTGATTATGAATTTCCAAATTTTTTTTTCTCTAAAATAATCCTGTTCTTTCTAATTTTCTATTTTTTTAAACTTCTTGATTTTCAATGGGAAGAAATGTCATGATGACATATAATGGATATAAACTTACATATCTATAGCAATTGTAGTAGATATCCTTAACTCCACTATCTTCTTAGGGAAATTGTTCATAACTATTCATGGCTTTTTTTTATGTTATCAACTTCATTGCAGTATTTTTTTTCTTTCTTTTAGACTACTAAGGTTGCGATGAGAGAAAGGGCTAAGTAGGAAGACCTTTATCTTCAGGCCGCGAAGACTTTAAAGGTGGCTGCGACTAAATGTCTTGAAGCCGCCAACCAAGTTGTGGTAAGACAAGACAAAGTTTTAGGTGTTGAGATTTTGCTTACCTCCATGTCTTAAATCTATTCCGTGGTCAAAATCACAAAACAAATGACAGAATCACAAAATCCCAAAATAGTTCTCAAAACCACCAAATCCTCAAAATCACCCAATCAAACAAACCTAAGATGATGAAATCAGCTTGAGAGTGCTACAGATGCTGAAACTCAGATTTTACAACACACCTTTACAAATTTGCACTAACCACAAGGGTCAATAGAAACTCAAACAGCTGCAAAATCAGATACATAAACATAAATAGGTAAGAAATTAATTGAAAGTACAACCAAAGTGTCTTAGATTAACAATGAACACTTCATGTACACAAAACAAGGAGAGAGAGAGATGATTTTCTATTGATAAGAAGAACATAAGTACAAGATACCTGGAAAATTCAAAGACAACTAATCAAATTCAAAAATTGGGATGGGAATGATCTTGTCCATCTCATCTTTAGGCGTCTCCACCACTACAGATACCTAAAAAATTCATAAAATTCAAACATTGTAATCGTGAATTCTTACAAATAAATTATATACATATATAAGGTGAGTTAAAAATAACCAATGAACTATATTATAACTGCAATTAAGTTCCTAAACTATGAATTGTTTTTTTTACCCATGCAGATGAACTAATTTGAACCTTTTTTAGATATTTGACAGAATTTTTTATCGAGGCATAACCCGTTTAAGGAGTACCAACAACATAACACAACAACACAATACAATGACAGCATCAAATACACTACTACAAGATGTCAATGATTCAGAGTACCAACAAAACAACACAAAACAACAAAATATCAAATTAGTCAGTCAACCAGTCAGGAAAAGTCCAAACAGTATAAAGGCCAAAAAGGGAATCCCAAGAGAAAAACTTCAGATCATATCGATAAAATCAAATCAGTTGATATTAATTTTGAGCATACTAGAATTATATAAATTTTACACTTACCCCATGAAGCTACTGAATTACCAATCAAAATTAGAAAGTCATACCGAGAAAGCCTATCTAAATAAAACAATGAGGACAATTCATTTGAAGAAACTCCTTTCTCAATCAAACTTGTGCTGAAAGTATAGATACTTTAGTTAGACTGTCAATACTCTTTAAACTTGTGCAATATCTTGAAGGAGTTCTGTAACTCGTCCGTTGGATTTGTACAGGTGAACCAACAAGCCGTTTGATTACTTTTATAAGAGGGAACACTAAAACATCATTCCCCTATGTTATATAGACATACTTTAAATGTCAAATCAAGGTGACAATAATGAGGTTTTGTTGGACATAATCGATTTTTTCTCTTTTTTTCTTGATAGCTTCCCGAAAATGAATAAGTAAAAATAAAAAAACATTATTCACCATGCCTTGTATGAAAAGTAAAGGACCCACAATAGCAATTACCATACCGGTATTGTCTTTGGACACGCCTTTATAATGTAGGGTAGTTCAAATTTAAAATCGAGTGTAGAATCAGAATAATTCACTTTATGTAAAGGAAGATAGCACCCTGCTTAAAAAAAACCACATCAATTATGAATATATTTGAATAATAATACATAAACAATGAACTTTTCAAATGACTACTGGTCATTACATAATTTATTTATCATCTGCAATTCTCATCAGGTGAAGACAAATATTCAACATTCAAAAGGTAAGCCACATCTAATGGTCACTAAATATGCACCGTAACTACTATGAAAAGGATTGCCATACTGATAATGGTCCCTCGATAATGGTATTCAAAAGTACATATCTCAAGTTGCTTGAACACAAACACAAAACATAAACAAGCATACCAAATATTAAACTAAGAAAAGAATGCCAAATTTCGTGAACATCTAAGCATCTTTAAAAATAAAACCATTAATAACTGGAAAATTCATATTAATTGTCATCTTCATCCATGTTAGTATCATAATCATCACTTTCAGTATCATAATCATCACTGGTCTCCTCATTTTCATCACTTCCATCTATATCACTCTCGTTAGCTTCCTCGTCCGCCTCGGAATCATCTTCATAAGTCTCATAAACATCCTCGTCACTACAATACTCATAAATATCAACACAGATATCAACACCGCCATATATATCAACTATGTTGTCAACAGTTGTTCCCTCCACATCAGCCCTAACCCATGTAATATCCCCATCATGGTTGATTAGAGTGTCATCCAGTTGCTGGATGTTGTACGACTCAACTTCTGCATCTATTGTGTCACCTCCATAAGTATCTTTACCATATATGTGATACAAATCTCTCGATGTCATCTTCATGAAAACTTTCCAATCTTCTTCAATCAGGCCTCACACATACTAAATTTGTTTGGCCTGAGATGCTAATATAAACGGTTCATCTGATAGTCGATTATGCTTGCATAGTGAATGTTTGAAGTTCACTAATGTGAACTCAAAATCATCCTTTGTCGTCCCTGAATGATTATCAACCCAATCACACTTGAATAGCAAAAACTTGTAATCATTTGAATAGCAGAATTCAAATATATCGATTAATACTCCATAATATGTTACATCCCCCAAAACAGGTCGTTTGTCCTTTGCACTTGCAAAAATTTCGGTGGTGGCATCAAGCATAACTCCACTATTCTGAGTATTCAATCTTCTCTCGCGCTCCTTTGTACGAAACCTAAACCCATTTACAATATATCTCATGTATATCCTAGCCCCTTGGGAGGGCCCTGAAGCCAAAATTGCAACTTCCTTTGGCACCTCGCCCTCATTTAGATTCCGTACCTAAATTTTTTCATATGATTGAATAACAAAAATTAGATGTGTAAAAATTAAATGTGTTATTAACATATTAAAATGTGGTTACATATAAATATAAAAGATGACTTACATGATCCCCAAACCACTTGTGAAACGTTTCGTTGTGAATGCGATTAATTTCGTAAATGTCCCACACGAGGTCTCTCCCGTTTTAGCATTGTTATATGTTTCTTGTAAAACATGTATCTATAAATTGAATAACGTAGAGTGATATTTAATTACATAAACTTTAAAATTCATTCAAATGTTATCTTACTCGCGAAAAGTCTTCACCGTGGCGGAGTCGAATAACACGTATCGATGTGCTTGTGAAAACAAAGTGTCATCAAGCATAAATGCTACTCCTTTACCTATTGAACTTGAGTTGTCATCATCTTCATCATTTCGTAAAGGTCGATTTAACTTTCTCTCAACATCACCCAGGTACCTCGTACGGAATGTCGTGCATTCCTCTGCTAGGTATCCTTCAGCAATTGAACCTTCTGGATGACTTCGGTTACGAACATATTCTTTTCGTGTGAATAAAAACATGCTTGTCATTGTAAAAAAATTAAAGTAGTATTAATATGCATTAATTTAGGCGACACAAACATAATGCATACACGAAATGTACCTCTCGATGGGATACATCCATCAAAACTATACTGGTCCAGCAATCATTGCCTCCGTCGCTAAATGGATTGTCAAATGATCCAAAACATCGAAAAATGCTGGGGGAAGATTTTCTCAAGATGACAAAGGGTGAGAGAAACACGATCTTGCAAATATTCATATTCTTTGAAGGTCATTGTCTTTGAACAGAATTGCCGATAGAAATTACATAATTCAATCAAATACCTTGCTACATTCGTAGGCAATGATTTTCGTACTGCTAGCGGGAGTAGTTATTGAATTATGATATGATTATCATGACTCTTAAGTCCAGAAATATTCCTCTCTTTAATGTTTACACACCGTGAAATATTAGATGCATAACCATCTGGGACTTTGATATTCTTTAAAACCTTACAAAATATGTCTTTATCACTTTTACTCATTGTGAAGCATGCTGGTGGTAAATATACTTTGTTATTTGGCAAGCTTTTAAGGTGCAAGTTTTTCCATGAGTCCTTGTTGGCCTCAATTGATGCCCCAACCGAGGTTGATGTATGAGGTAGATGTGATGTCGATTGTGGATAACCTCATGGGTAACTGGACCCATGAGTCATGTCGACCTCGATTGTTCCCTAATTGAGGGGTAACTAATAACGTCGGCCGTGGTTGACTTTAAGCTGGACGAGATTGCTAATCGTCAATCTCAGGCCGAGGTTGGTGTCTCCGAGTTGGCAGGTACAATTTGGGTATATTAGTGACATCTTTTGAAACAACTCCATCAAGTCATGTGAAGTCTTGACCAAAAACTTTACTTGCTCTCGAATATGTGCAAACTCTCTATCATTATATGCAAGCAAAGTATCATGGGTGGGTGCATGTGTGCGAACACGTGTAGAAGCAAATCGTGACACATTCCCCAACTTAAAATAAAATTCCCTAAGGTGTCCTCTCCTTTTGCAGTGGGAGAAAACATAAACAGGCCAAGGTACACCTCTCTCAGAATGTCTCCTACATGCTCTCCTAACATGTATGGGATGCATAGGTGGGTCAGGTCGAGAGTCATGTGAATCTAACTCTAAAGTAGGAACCGGCTTGGGTGCAACAAAAGAAGTAAACACACCATCATGACTTATTCCTAAACTCTCACCACTCCCCAAAACAGGATTGAAAACTATCTTTCCAACATTCTTAGATGTGTTCTCCATAGTTACTTTAGCCTCCAGGGCGTGCTTAAGATTTGTCTCTAATTGTGACTCGCGGTCTATGAGCTCACTCTTTTACCTATTCATAGCAATCTACTTCTCACTCAAAGAAACCTTTAATTTCTCGAGTTGACTTGATTTTGACTCAAAATCCTTCAAAATCTTAATATCTTTCTCCAAATCTTTCACCTTCAGACCCAACTTATTATTCAATTTTTTAGACTTTAAGGTCTCGGCGTATAACTATTGAAACGCAATCTAGATCTCACTCTCATCATCACTAGCGCACTCACTCTCAAACTAGCTAGAAACAATCAAAACCTCCTCAGGGGTATCACGTGCATAACTGTCCTCATCGTCATGGGATAAAGTGGGTGTGCTCTCGTGTCTGGCTAAAAAGTCAGCACACATACCATGGTCTTTTTCATCACCGGTATCATCTACCTCATCCTCACTATCACTCAGGTTGGCTGACATAACAACTTTCTTGCCCTCTCTCCTAAGTCTAGTGGGACACTCAAATGACTTGTGACCTCTCCCCTCACACTTAAAACATTTCACATTTCAAAATTTTCTTCACCCTCTTTCTCTTTCTCACCACTTTCTTTGTCCTTGTCTTTCTTTTTGTTTTTCTTCGAAAATATTTTATTGGAAGAATTTGTTTTAAAAACTGGAGAAATTTTTTAAAATTCATTGCAAGAAGGGCCATGTCAAAATCAGACTCGTCCTCAGACTCGAACTCACAAAAACTCACTTTCTTTTTCTTAGATTGAGATTTAAGCTTTATACCTATGTCCTTAGGTTTGACAGCGTCGAAAAACATGTCAGTTTTGTACGTCTATAGGTCTCCTACCAACTCTTCTAATTTCAGGCGATTGAAATTTCCTAAGGTATTCAAAACAGTCGCTTTAGGGATAAAACATTTAGGCAGCGATCTTAAAATCTTTTTAACCACTTGTGCATCAGGTATAGGCTCACCTAGGTTAAAACTAGTGTTGACAATGTCTGACAAACGGCATAAAACTCATCAAAACACTCAATCTCTAACATAGTGATCGTCTCAAAATGAGTGGTCAAATTTTGAATTTTAGGCTCCTTGACCGCGTTAGTGCCTTCGAGGGTGAGTTGTAAAATATCCCATTCTTCCTTAGACGTGGTGCACGTTATAATACATCAGAACTCATCAGGGGTGACGTGTTCGCAAATTACACTAAGACCTCGTGAATTATAAGTGCTCCACCTAAACTCTTCCTCAGTCCAGTCTGACACAGGTTTTATATTTGTGACATTATTTGTGGTAACAGTGGGGGGATTCCAGCCTCTTTCACAAATTAACCACACCCTCTCATCGGTTGCTTTTAAATGGGACTTCATACGGCTTTCCTGTAAGAATAATTAGACCCATCAAAAATTGACAACCGACTATATAAGTTTTCGTTTGGAAACATTGCGACAAACTTTCAAAAATCAGATTTTTCAAAAAAATCAATATCACACAATTTTGCGAAAAATAGGAATTCACAATAAATTAGAGAAACCTGCTCTGATACCACTTTTTAAGACCGTGTGCGATACTAATTTCAGTAATTGTGGAAATTCCAATAATAAACTTATTTAATCAAAGTCAATTTATGAATTACATCACGTCATCCCTTAAAGACAATCAACTATGTCCATGCATGTATCAAACAAATATATGTAAAATACGCGACACAAATTTCAGGAAAAAAATCCCGCAGGGAAAAACATTTTTATTTCACTATAATTGTAAATCATAATTTTACACGGTTACAATTAAATACAATAGTTTTTGATACTCGAATCCCGCAGGTGTCGGTCGATGTCGTCAGCAATACGTCCACACGTAGCGAACCTACATGAACCGCAATCCAGTCTTCGACCTAAGAACACCTCAGCACTCATTTGTGACACGCAGTCAGTCTTAGGTCTAGTACCCCCAATGGAACTTATATCAACAACATGAAATCCAACAAACTATGTTTTGGGTTCCACAAAACAACTCACACAAAAGCAATTTGGATTGTGAATTGTATAAAAAAACGATATGAACCCTCAAATGGTTGGAGAATAGCATAAAAACGTTTTCTGTGAAAACCAGTTTTTCTCCACACAAAAATTGAGTCATCTAATACCCAATATATAGAACAAATGAGGCGGTGACGGGTTAGTACAAAACTTATGTCGTTCAAATGAGATACGATATTGTTCGAGCGAGACATGTTCTCGTTTGAATGAGAATGCTGTCGTTTGAACGACAGTCCCTGATCCCCAAAAAATATTTAGACTTTTAAATAATTTGGAAACCTTAAAAGTTAAAACTCTTCATGGGATCAAAAAACATTTATCCAAAACTTAATGATAAAATGTTTTTGAAAAAATAAAAACCATTTATGAAAATTTCAAAAACCATTTTAACTTTTATAAAAAATATCCCAACACTTGAAATGTAAATGGAACTTAAACATAATTTACTAAATTCATCCTTGTTAGGATTGAATGTTGAAGTCTTCTTGTAATTCATATTCTTCTCTTGTAGATGTAATTTTCTTAATCCTTCGACGACTTGTAGCGGTATACGACGTACTAAATTGTGACAGAAAATGTCCTTACAGTACTACATGAGAAAAGACTCTTGGTTGTACTTCCCATGTGGTGGTTTTTCATTTATATTGATGGTATGCATTCTTCATATTGCTCGGCATGCTTGTGGAGCAACTATCTATGGAGTTGGTTAATGACTGGTGGTAAGAATTTCTGCCACGTAAGGAGCCAAGTGTCCACTTCTAATTGATCCATGTAGGTGGATAATTTTTGGTATCAACATCATTTTTTTCAAATTGGTGATTTGAAATTTGGATGGATAATTTGTATACTAGGCGACCTATTTTTGATGGGTCAAATTATGCTTATTGGAATTCAAAAATGAGGCATGCCTTAAAATAAATTGACGAGTGTTTGACTTATTTGTGAAAGAGGGTGAACATTATCCTGTGACAAATGTGATGTTATAAGTTCTAAACCCGTCACCACTTGTACATATGATGAATTTAAATGGGAAAATTTTAACTCACGTAGTTTAAGAGCTATTTCTGGAGCTGTCAACCCCCACGAGTTCCGCCGCACCATGACTTGCACCACGTCAAAAGAAGTGTGGTATATCCTCTAACTCACTCACTAGGATACCAATGACGTGAAAGATTCTAAGCTTCAGAATATCACCACATAGTTTTAGGCTAATACTATGCTATAAACGAATACCTTTGATTAATTTTATGAATGATTGTCTGATATCGTCAACTCTAGTTTTAATTTGGGTGAGATAATTCCTCATACGAAACTCGTGCAAAAAAATTTGAGATCCCAGTTGTCCCACTTTATTCTTAAGCTCACGATCCTTAATTCATTAGATATCTTAGATACTCTTATGTTATAAGAACTTGCAGGAAACCATCAAACTTATGAGATAGATATATTCCCCACAATAGAAAAGAAAAAGGAAATAAGGATCGTTTGGAAAGACCAGTCTTATAATAAAAAGTAAAAGTTTTGTGATTCTAAGTCGGATTTCGATTTTGAGCTTGATGATCTTTCCTTTTTTGCAATAAATAAAATAAAAAAAATTCTCAAGATAAGAAAAAAAACTGCTTCCAATGCAAATAAAAGTTTTATGAAAAATAAAAATTCTAATGAGGACAAGAATGTGAGAAAGATGAAATGAGATATTATGAGTGCAAGGTCCAGGGTCATAAAGTCCACATGTGTGCCACTAGGCTAAAGAGATAGGTAGCAATAGTGACGTTAAGTTGGTGAATTATGGAAATGAATCACCGCATGAAACGAATTTATGTACGTTCATGTCCAGTCACGTTAGTACTTCTAGTTCGTCCAACACTAGTGAGGACATTTCTAAACGTTATATCCTCGACACGTTGTCGAACCGTTCTAGAGAGAGTAAGAGTAATGAGGAGAATTTGAGCAAGGGAGGATTTTGACTTCAACGTGCCTTCCGTGAACTTTACACTGAGACTTTAAAAATAAAAAAGCACAATAAACATTTATATCTTAGGGTTTTTGATTTTGAGAAGGAAGTGAAAGTTTTGAGAGAGTGTGAGGCATTTTTTAGTTACCTCCAGAAGTTGAAAGTTTCTTTGTGTGAGAAATTGATTGTGATTGGAAGGTAGAAGACTAATTTGACCAACACTATGGCTAGTCTTACGAGATTTCTTCAAGCTTCATTAGAGACTCGTGAGAAACTTGAAGCTCATGTATTCAAACTCGAGAAAGATCTCGAATATGTCCAAGAAGACATAGTAACTATTGAGGACACATTTAATAAGGTTGGAAAGATGTTCCTCTGTCCTTTTTAAGGTTTCAACAAGAGACAAGGAATACATTACGATGGTACATCCACTTCCCATGCCGCACCGAAACCAGTTCCCGAGTTATAATGGATCCTTACAGGCCTCATCCATGTTCTCAAGGTCTTGACGAGCATTCATATTATCTTTTGATTTTCCCTCAACATTTAACAATGTCCAAAGTATGTTATCGCACATATTTTTCTCTACATGCATAACATCAAGATTATGACGAATCAAGTGATCCTTCCAGTATGGAAGCTGAAAGAATATGCTTTTTTTCTTCCAATTTAGAGAACTATCACCATTCCCTTCACCGTCGATACTCGTTTTCCCTTCTTCGTCACCGATGAGTGACTCTTCTCATTATTTCTTTCCATTACCTCTAATTGATCCAAGATATCATCCCCAGATACTTGAGTGGGATTGACTTCTATTTCAACTTTACCATCAAAAGCAACGGTATCATTTCTGAATTTATTGTTGTGATCCAACCACCGACGATGGGCTATATAGGAAAATTTCCTCCCATTTTTTAACCATTGTGAACGAGTGTTCTTATTGCAACAAGGTCAAGCCAATATCCCTTTTGTACTCCAACTTGACAAGTTTGCATATGCAGGAAAGTCACTAATTGTCCAAATTAATACTGCACGCATACAAAATATTTTTTCAGTCGATGCGTCGTAAGTATGCCATTATTCCACAATTCCTTCAACTCGTTGATGAGTGGCTGTAAGTAAATATCAATTTTATTTCCTAGGTTCCGTGGCCCATCAATCAACGTATACAGTATAAGATAAGGTTGTTTCATACATGGCCACGGAGGAAAGTTGTATATCATCAAAACAATGGGCCACGTGCTATGAGAATGCTCATTGTTTTAAAAGGATTGAAGCCATCGGCTGCTAGTCCAAGCCTAATATTGCATGAGTCACTGGAAAAATTTGGATTTTATTGATCGAAGGTTTTCCATGCTTTAGAATCAGCGGGGTGCCTTAATATGGCATCGTCATCGCGTTCCTCTACATGCCATCTCATTAGGGAGGATGTTTTCAATGACATAAATAATATTTGAAGCCTTAGTTTCAGTTGGAAGTACCTAACAACCTTTGTGGGAATTTTTCGACCCCTAGCTTCTTCATCATCAGACTCACCTGAAAATTGCTTCCATCTTGATGTATGACATACTATGAAATCCTCACGATCTTTGTTCTCTTTCCAATACAACATACAATCATTCGGACATGCATGAATTTTTTGATAATCAAACCCCAGATCATTAACTATCTTTCTTACTTGAGAGTATGAACCTGACAATTTCACACCCTCCGGAAGTGCCTCTTTTAAGATTTGAAGCAATGCTGTAAATGACGTGTGGCTCCACTTATAAAGTGTTTTCATATGAAAGAGACAAAAAATAAATGAAAGTGATGAGAAAGATTTGCAACCAGGGTACTACTCACGCTCCCCATCTTTTAACAACTTGAAAAATGTTGATGCATTTTCATCCATCCCATCCTAGTCTTCACACTGGTCGTTACATCGCATACCCTCTTCACTTCAATTTCCGAATATATCATGTAGTATTCCACACATATCATCTCTTGTATTCGAGGCATACACTTCATTCGCTCCACTAGTTCCCATTGTGTATGAAGCACCTTTTATGTGATAAATCCGCCGAGTTTAATTCTTAACAAACCCATGTATAATGAGATGCTCATAAACAACTTCTCTTTCATGGCTAATGGTATTTCGACATTTCTTACACGGGCACTTGATCACTAGCTCAGGATATTTATTGGCAAATGCAAAATCAAGAAACCCATTAACTCCTTTAATATAAGGCTGAGAAACTCTTGACAATTCCATCCAACTCTTATCGCTATCCATTTGAAAAGATTGTTGATTACCTCACACTATCACAAAATTGTTGTTACATTCATTACGAAAAATTCATTAAAAAAATGCAATAAATAAACAAAATGTTAAACCACAAATCATTAGTATTCTCCTTCAAAACTATGTAAATTTACAAATAGTAAGACTTTAATTATAACACAATTTGCATATGGCCTAATATGAAAACTACCAATATTTACTCATATAAAATGGGGAAACTTAACAATCAATATATTTTAACCTTAATTAGTTAACAACAATTAAAAAAATTCACTCATAACATAAAAATTCTATTATTGGTTTTTCAAATGTCCCATGAATGTGCTTTCTATAGTCTAACCCCATCATACCAAGTAGTAGTGGAAAAATGTGGCCCAAATATAAAACAACCCATATTAGCCCAGTCTTTTAAATATGGCTCCCATATTAAAAAACTACGAGTTTAATAAGGGGTCCATATTTAAAAGTTATGAGTCAAATATGGAGCCCATATTTGAAAGCTATAAATTAAATATGGATCCCAATCTTAAAAGCTAAGAGTCAAATATAAAGTTCATTGTTAATAATTATGTGTAAAATTTGTTTTTTTTTACATATATCTGGAATTGTAATACTTACTTTAGTAGAATAAAAATGGGTTGTCCTAATCCACATTTGGTCTGCCCATATTTGACCCAACCCACATTTAGCCTAACCCATATTTGGCCCAACCCACATTTAGTCCAATCCATATTTGACCCGCCCAAATTAGGCTCAGCCCATAGTTTTGCCCGTGTGTTAATATCAAGGTGAGATTTGTATTTTTTTCCTCAAAGTATTAATCTTAGTGCATTCAATTATTACTGGATATTTAACGCATCCTACGCTCTCTACGATGCGACGTCGTGTCCGTTTATACAAAATGAGTTCAACTGCAAGGAGAATGGCCATCCGGATCAGATGTACCAAAAATATAGGTGGCAGACTCATGGCTACAACTTAGCGAGATACGATATATATATATATATATATATATATATATATATATATATATATATATATAGAGAGAGAGAGAGAGAGAGAGAGAAGCCAATCAAAACCCAATATATGCAACATAAAAAACATACACCGAAATAAATTTAAAAAATATATATATATGCAATAGACCACCAAGTACTGCTTGCCTCAGTTCAGTACCCAAACAATATATTACCAAAGCTCAGATATAATTTGATAAGATAGAATTCCAAATGTATAAATCCACTAAATAAATTATCACCTTATTGTCAAGTTATTAAATAATGAAAGAAAAAAAAGTGACAAACTAAACAACCCATTTATGCATACATTGAAATAAAATTAAAACCCATTGATTATTATCACCGCAACATACACTGAAAGAGCTATCATCCATCGATGTCTTGTAGTTTACCTTAAAGCTTAAAGCTTTAAAAATCAAAAATGAATTTTTTTATTAAAAAACGCAGTGATATTCAGCGATTAAAAAACGAAAATTTATGATTAACAAATGCAAATTTACCAGCCATTGATGCATACATTGAAATTAAAAAAAAAATGCAATTTACCTTAATCTTCAAAGATCAAAATCTAGTGATTATCTGAGCCAGTGGTAAAACTAAACGATAATGGATGATAGCACCGTGTTCCCTCTTCCTTCTTTTAATAGTGAAAAATGAAGACGAGATTGAGGGGGATTGGGTTGGTTGATACTGAGACAAGTTCGGGGCGGATTAGGTTTATGAGATGGAGGCTGATACGTGAGAGATGAGAACGTGACAGGAGAGAGATTGAGGGAGATACGGATGAGTGTGATGAGAGAGAGAGTGTGTATTTTTTTAACAAAAAAAACAAACCCCCGCCAAAAAACTTGAGAGAGGCGCTTTTTTTCCTACATTTAGTGGCGTTAGTTATAAAATGCATAAAAAATAACACATTTATTTTAGTATTAATTCAATAAAGCTTTATTAATGTGGCACATCAATATAAATGCTGTAAATTTTCAATACTTGTAAAAAAATGCTGGTAAAAAGAAAATTCTCTCCATTTTTAAATAATACTGAGAAAAAAATGCTGGAAAAAATTATTTTCTTTTAGTGGTACTTCAAGTTTTTCTTTCAACATTACTTGTATTTTCAAGCCATGGAGGTTGTGGTGTCTCAGAAGCCTAAGTATGAAGGCCTCCACAAGCCGAAGGAGGCGTGGAAAGGGTGCATCCCTCTGACCTAGAGAATGCCAGGAATTATTCATTTGAAGCTGGCAAAAAGTCTGCTGTCGCGGCACTCTAGGCAGCTCAGTTGGACCTTGATGCTGCTATCAAGGCCAGGGATGAGCCAGAGGGAAAATTGACAACCGTCGCACCCTCTTTGGAAATTGAATAAGCGAAGTCTACGGAGGCTACTAAACTTGCCTCTAGCCTTGAGTCCTAACTAAAGGAGCTCCAAGAAAAAATTTCCTAACAGGAGACTGATCATGCCAAGGCCATCAAACAGATAGATAACTCACACTCCGCAGCCCTTCAACATGCCACAGAAGCTTCCATGGCAAGCTATAAAAAATCAAGAGACTTGTTCCCCACCAACAACAAGGCATACATCCATAATTATCAAGAGTCAAGATATAGGGTGGCCAAAAGCTTCCAAGATGGAAAGGACCAGGTTATGTCTTGGACTGTTGGTGATGCAGAACATAGTGCCTGTATGGCTGAGATGAGGGTCGCGACAGAAGAGAGACCAAAGAAGATGATGGAAGAGGATGTGGTTGATGATGAAGAAACTGAGACAACCGTAGAAGGAGAAGAAGGATATGTTGAAGATGATTCTATGTCTTAAACCTAGGAATTTCTCCTTTTGTGATGTACACTGGGTTGTGGCCCATAAACATTTGAACTTTATTTTAGGTTGCAGCCACATGTCTGTACAACTTAACATTTCTCTATTTTTTACCAAGGCTGCAGCCTTGATTTATCTGTGTGTCTTAACTTCTCCTTTGCTTACTCCGTTATTGTCTTCTTTGATATTTGCATGAATGATGCTTCTATATTTGAATTGTTGATTACTTAAATGAGATTTCAAAAGTACTTCAATAACTGTGAATGTGGATATAAGGCTACGACATCACTTTATCAATGGTTCCTCCAAATAGGATGCGGCCTGCTGTACTTTTCCTTAGACTTTTTAAAACCTTTTGTATTTTGCCTTAGACTTTTCAAAACCTATTGTATTTTTCCTTGTAGACTTCAACTTGTCCACTCCATATGTGTATATCATCCACTAAGCCGCAGTGCCATAGAAACATCACTTTGGGGTTGCGGCTTAACTTCTTTTATTTTTCCCTTATTTTTGCAAGTCTTGATGTTGCAATATTGAGGTTGTGGCTGGTTTGCAACCCATCCGTGACATTTTAGCAATACTAACAATGTCCACCCTTTTTCTTTGCTACACTTTCTAAATAAATGAATGTACCCCTTCCTGGCTATAGCCATATTGATAGTGTTGTGGGGCCTTTCAGGCCCTTTATCAAGAAATTAATGACAGCATGCTGGGTTGAGGCCAATCTCTTTTTGTAGCTTTATTATTCTTCATGATTTTAGTGTCACAACAACCTTTAGTCTCTTCCACCGCCTTTCGTGGATTTCCTTTAATCACTTTATTATGAAACCACATTTGTAGCTTCTCTTAGTCGCTTTGGTTGGGCTCCATTTCTTCCTTTAATCGTTTTTATTGGGTTATTATTAGGCCTCCCCGGGCTAGGTATTATAAAGATTCCCCAAGCAATGTTTGGATATATATATATATATATATATATATATATATATAAAGACTTCCCAGGCTATAATAGGATTATCTACAAACAATTAAGTCTTTGGTCCCTTCCAATATAGGATTATCCGTAGACAATTAAGTCTTCGACCCCTTGGGTTATTATCTGGCCTCCTCGGGCTAGGTATTATGAAGCTTCCCCAAGATAATTTACAAGACATTTTTAAGCCTCCCCGGGCTATGTTTGGATATGTATCAAGTCATTCCTCGCTAATTTAAGCATCCCAAAAGATGAGAGGGGGCAATTTAAGCCCTTGAAGCTGATATTAGCATATACTGAAGGATGGTTGGCTTTATGAATATAAGAACATGGCCTTGCACCATGAGTGGAATTGTAATCCGAATATGGTTTCCAAGTTGGCATTTTTGAACCTTAGATCATTCCCTAAATAAACAATCTTCTGAGATAACTGGCCATCTTTCCATTAAAATATGTTCAGGATGAAGGTCATTCATAAGATTTCTATAAATGGGAAATCAAGAGATAAAACATGGATAAATTTTTTCTTCATATATAGATACGATTTTTTTAGGATAATACAAATTAACCCTAATTTCATATATATATATATATATACACTAGGGTATGCCCGTACCTGAAGGCACGCTGAAATTTTTTGAAAGTGTGCGTCGGTCTTGAACCTGGTATTAACAAAAGGTCAACATCTTGAACCTCGTATTAAATTGTGTCAAAATTATTAACTGTGTAAAAATTGTCATCTATTTTTATTCTAACTTGGGTATAGAAATTGTTAACTGTGTCAAAATCGGGTCTCAATTGACATGATTAGATCCGACCCAACACGACACGATTAGACCAATTAGTAAGCAATTAAAAAAATAGTGGATCTAAATAGAGCTGATAGTAGATCTACATAAAATCTATACCATAACCTTAATTGGGTCACTATCATGTCATTATTATGTCCTTATCAGGTCAATTTCGTGAAAACAAATTGAACACGAACACGACATGAACTTCCCGTAAAGACTGTGTCAATTTCACTTCGTTTCCAAAATAACATTTGACACGATTTAATTCTTTAGAACGCATTTTTTACCAAATAAAAGTGGAATTACATATAAATCAAATTCAAACTATAACTTAACCATGTTGACGCGACTCAGAATGTGTCTCTAATGTGCGTTCACTCTAGGCTAAAGTGCAAGCCTGTCGCGTTAGTAATAATTCGACAAGTCGGGTATTGATCCTCAGGGAAAAAGGACAACGAAGTTGTAACGACTGGAAAAGATGGAGGAACCCTAACTCTGACTCGAAGAAGAAAAAGAAAATGATTTGGTTTTTGAGAATGATTATGCTAAGTGCAATTATGAAATTATGAAGAAATGAAACTACACTAATTTGCCTAAAATGTGAATGAAAACTGGTTTAGAACTTTTGACTAACTGATAAGAAAAAATAGGACGGGAATACAATCCCCCAACCCTAGTGAATTTCAGTTATAATACTAATCATAAATTTGACTGATTAAATCCAACCCGGATTTTAGTACTCCCAAGCATTATGTATACGAGGTTAAAGCCCGCGTCATACCTAATCTGAGGACGAGTAAATTAGTATCGCAATAGTAACATTCGAATTGTATTCTAAATCATCACGGTTACCCAGAGGCAAACGAGATATAAAGACCTACAATTGTTATGTTCCTATGCAATACGGTCGTTTTTAATCACCATATTCAGGGGATTAATGTTATAAACATACAATTAACGCATCAGGCTGGGTTCATGTATCCCGACCTTAGAAAATCTAGTCTAGCATGATGAAAGTGACGAAACCGGTAAATGATGTGCAGGAATTCATAATTACTGTAAGGAAAATTGTAATCAGATGTAGAAAGGAAATAGAAATAAGAAATACTCACTAACATTACCCAAGCAATAATTGCAGCAATGAATGAAACTAGTAATCCTCTAATTGGAGAGTGACCTTTGTGAGCTTGAGGTCGCCCAAATCAAGTTGCCTATAGATGGAGTAGGGGGGGATATTTACCCTTGCTCCCAAGTCAAGTAAGGCTTTTTCGATTTTATTCTCTCCAATGATGCAGGATATGGTGGGTGCACCGGGATCTTTGAATTTAGGCGGGAGTTCTTTAGTAGAATGGAGCTCACGTTTTGTGCTAGAAAGACGTTCTTTTTAACCTTCATCTTTCTCTTAACCGTCACCAGGTCTTTGATAACTTTAGCATAAGCTGGAATTTGTTTGATGGCATCGAGGAAGGGTAAAGTCAGATTTACATCCTTAAGCACTTCTAGCACGTCTTCACGTGGGTTTCCTTTTTGGGAGGGAATCAACCGTTAAGGAAACGGTGCTGTGGATGGTGGTTTCATTACCACTTCTAACTCACTAGCGTCTTCTTATCACTCTCATTCAAGGGGACATCTTCGGCCTCTTTCGTGCCGGGCGAAATCTCCTTATCTTTTATCGTGTCGTGTGGGGGAGGTGATAAATCAACAACTCTCCCACTACGAAGAGTGGTCACAGCTTGACATTGCTCCTGATGTTCAGTAGAGGTGGAGCTAACACTAGTTTGACCTTGGGGAGGTCTTTGGCCTTGGGCAGGAAACTTGCCCTTCTCTTGGACACTCAGCGAGGATTGTATCTTTGACAAATTCACATTTATGTCACCAATCATACGATCATACTTGGCATTGGTTGCGGTCTGGCTTTCCATGAATTGATTCATGGTATCCTCGAGAGTCCTCCGTGGTGGCGTAATATACGCTCCTTGAGGTGGTGGTGCTTGCACATGTCCTTGCATGTGTGGAGCTTGTTGAAAGTGTTGTGGTGGAGGAGGGGTAACATGTGAAGGAGGGTTCATTGCGGCATGTTGTTTCCCATAGCTAAAATCGGAATGGTTTTTCCATGAAGGGTTGTATGAATTCCCATGCGGGGCACTGAAATTTCCCTTAAATCCTCCTATACCACTAACTTGCTCCTGAATCATAACTTTGTAGGCAGGTATCGTCGGGCATTCCTGAGTTGAATGGCCCGCCTCACAAATAGCACACACCTTTTCGACGGGGTTTGGTACGGATCCAGCTGGTCCTTTTCCATATATCTCGCATAGATCTCGAAATCCTTTCTCAAGAGTCTCTAATCTACTATCCGTCATAGAGTTCTTGTCTACGTGGAATAGACCGGACGCCGATGGAGTGTTGGTCATTGGACAATTTTGATTTTGAGCATTAGGATCAGATGTATCCCAGGATTGGGCAGTCTCGGCGACATACCTCGGGTGAAGCTGAGCATCGTGGGCATCTAAATCGACAAACGGGCCACTTCCCATAGTTTCAACAAGTTTCTTGGACTTAAGATTCAGCCCATTATAGAGAAAAGAAATGATTTGCGCTGAATCAAATCCATGATGGGGGCATGGAGTAACTAACTCCTTGAAGCGTTCATAACATCGATGGAATGGCTCATTTTCAGCTTGTCTGAACGCTTGAATTTGAGCCTTTATAGAGATTGTTCGATGTGGTGGGAAGAATTTCTTGAGAAATCTCGACTGCAACTCATTCCATGATGGAATCGATCTCGGAGGTAAAGACCATAGCCAGGCCTTAGCTTTATCTTTGAGCGAGAAATGGAAGAGTTTGAGGCGGATTACCTCTTGTGTGCAGGTTTGATCATTGAGAGTATCACACACGTCCTCAACTTCCTTAATATGGAGGTATGGATTTTCAGAATCCATACCGTGATAATGCAGTAGCATCTGGATCATCCCATTTTTGAAATGGAATTACCCGACATTATACGGGAGTATAATGCATCCCGGAGTGACAGTGCGCTCGGGATATAAGAATTCTCTCAGCGGGCGGTACGGGGTCTCGTTCTCACCGGCGGCTACACTACCGTGTTGCGATATCTCTCTCTCACTTAACGACTCGGTGTTCTCACTTGGTGTGATCGAAGTGTGCTCGGAGGTGTGTCCTAAGAAGGAAAACGGAGTGTTGTTTGAGATTGAGTGTGACGGTGTGGGAGGTGGGATCCAGAACTGTGGGGCGTTAGGAGTGTGGGGACTATCGGGATCGTACTCAACGATTGGATTTTCGTGAATGTTGGTTGGAGTATTATGAGGTGTGGGAGTGAGTTCAGAATTTTTCATTAATGGCTTGTGAAAGATGATGATTGTGAATCTTTTTGTGCTTTTTGATTTTTTTTTATGTTTTTGGATTTTTTTTTTGTCAAAGCTTTGGATTGACTCGATCTAATCCTAAGTCTACCTAATTCCCCGACAACGGCGCCAAAAACTTGACGCGACTCAGAATGTTTCTCTAATGTGCGTTCACTCTAGGCTCAAGTGCAAGCCTGTCGCGTTAGTAATAATTCAAAAAGTCGGGTATCGATCCTCAGGGAAAAAGGACAACGAAGTTGTAACGACTGGAAAAGACGGAGGAACCCTAACTCTGACTCGAAGAAGAAAAAGAAAATGATTTGATTTTTGAGAATGATTATGCTAAGTGCAATTATGAAATTATGAAGAAATGCAACTAAACTAATTTGCCTAAAATGTGAATGAAAACTCGTTTAGAACTTTTGACTAACTGATAAGAAAAAATAGGACGGGAATACAATCCCCCAACCCTAGTGAATTGCAGTTATAATACTAATCATAACTTTGACTGATTAAATCCGACCCGAATTTTAGTACTCTCAAGCATTATGTATACGAGGTTCAAGCCCGCATCATACCTAATCTGAGGACGAGTAAATCAGTATCGCAATAGTAACATTCGAATTGTATTCTAAATCATCACGGTTACCCAGAGGAAAACGATATATAAAGACCTACAATTGTTATGTTCCTACGCAATACAGACGTCATTAATCACCAAATTCAGGGGATTAATGTTATAAACATACAATTAACACATCAGGCTGGGTTCATGTATCCCGACCTTAGAAAATCTAGCCTAGCATGATGAAAGTGACGAAACCAGTAAATGATGTGCAGGAATTCATAATTACTCTAAAGAAAATTATAATCAGATGTAGAAAGTAATTAGAAATAAGAAATATTCACTAACATTACCCAAGCAGTAATTGCAACAATGAGCGAAACTAGTAATCCGCTAATCTCTGAATCAATCTTCAATCTTTTAATTAAAACTGGAAATTTTTTATAAACTAGGGTTTTTGGAAAGAAAAGAAAAACTAACTATTTTCCTATCTAATAATCCGTCCAAATAACAATAATAAATCGGGTTTTTATACCGTCCATAAATTTAGGAATTGCAGTTGCACTAGGACTCTTCCTTGAAACCAACAAGATTTACAAATCTCGAAGGCCGAACTGGTCCGGGGCAGGGGCGGACCAATTCTTTTTATTTTTGCCTTCTTTGGTTTGCTTGTGGTCCGGGGTCTACTGGAGTTTGGCAAGGCGGACCGGTCTGGGGTAGGGGCGGACCGGTCCGGATATTTGACTTTTTGGCTTAACTTTGAATGCTCACATCTTTTGTTCCGGAACTCCGATTGAGGTGCCGTTTCTTCTTATGTGCTTGTGAATGAGATCTCTTCAACTTCTCTTTAGGTACCTCATCCGAAGTAAGGGTGAAAATTACACTTCTGCCCTTTTTACTTTCCTTTTTTCTTCCTTGATTCTTTCGGTTTCCTTCTTCCGTTTCTTGACATCAAATACCTATAAAATCACTACGAAATACCAAAAACTCGGTGTACTCATTAGGATCAGTCAGTAGCAAGATTATGAGATAAAGTCAACTCAATTACGTTGTTCGAGGTGCTAAAAGTTACTAAATCAAGGGATAAATTAGGAAGAATTTATGCCTAATCACATGTACCAAATTCAAATCCCACCAATCTCATCGCATTTGTCGAACGGGTTCCCACTTCCCCTGTTATGCCACTCAAAGGATGTTTCGCCTTCTCCCTGAACATGATCCACAACATTATCCTTCCACAACTCTCGACATTTCTTATAGCGATATGCTGTAGAAGATCAAACTGATTTATCCATGCTCCAAACTCAAAAGGGGCTTCTTTGGTGTGCAAGACAGGATCGGCACCAAATTTAGAACTATATTATTTCTCCATGATTATAAAATGCACCTAATATGGAGAGAAACACGGCATATACGTTACTTGCAAATAATCAATATATAAGTATTTGAATCGGAATATAGTCCAACTGTACCCGTTTTGGGGGAATTAATTAGGTAGACAAAAAAGTGGATTTACTTAACTAAGTTGGATGAAGAGATGCACGAAGGTGTGTGGCAAATGGAGAGAGTGAGACTTCACCTTCCTACATCTGACAGCTAAAGAGAGTGAGATCCGTAAATTTGTAAAAGAAAATCCATCTTAATATCTCTTAATTTCAGCTTGCATAAACATATGACAGTTGAAAAGTTATGTGAGTTGAAATTAAAAAACATGGGTACACACCAGTTAAATTTGATGGCACGTTGGCAATGTTATGAAATTAGTGCACGTGAGTATTATTATAGTCATTAAAACGTAATGACTTAATTATGTATTATAATCAGCTTAGTGATTTGGGATGGATATCAAGATGAGGTATGTCTCTCCTGTGAAGTCGTGCACATAATTTCATGATGCAATTAAAAAAATAAAATATGAAAATTTCACTAATAAACAAAGACGATGTTCTTTAACAAAAAGGACTAAGAATGTTCAAATAAAATGATTTGATCTGACTGAGCAAGGAAAGTCCTTTGCACATGCTCATTTCAGCATTTGAATAGCTGGCAACTGGCAGAGTTTAATCTACGTCCATCTTCAACGTCAGCCTTCTTCACTGCCTTGATTATCGCCACCATCTACATCAATGGCCTCCACTTTTACTTATACCTGCGAAGTTTTGGAGCAAGAGTGAGACGGGGGTTAAAGAGGGTAATGATTTATGAAACCCTTTTAAAAATTTCCACTTATCCAAACATACAATGAATCGCATGTCTGCAAAAAATTACATATGCATACCTAAGACCTTCCAAATAATTAAAATGCAGCATATGTGACAACCATACAAAGTGGATAACTTAAAATGCAGCATATGGTAGACCTGCTCATCAGATAATGCAACATATGACATTAGACCTGCTCATGTCATGATAGTTGCTCGAGAGATTAAGGAGGCAAGTATGATACACCATACCTGCTCATCATATCGGCTTGATCCATCAAGCATGGGGAAGTCCCTCCCACCTATCATTTAGTTTCACATCATAAGGGAGACATAATAGTGCTTTCTTGAATTAACTACATATTTTTCTCAAGTTACGTAATTGTAACTAAATATTTGTGCATTGAAGAAGAAATAAACATAACATCAAGAGTTTCATAAGTAGTCCTTCGAGATGTATCTCACCAAAGAACATACTTAGTTCTGCACCATAAACTCAACAGACTTTGCACCATAAAATACATAGTAAAAATGGGACTAAAAACACACAATCAAACAGGTTTTAAATAAACAAAGGTATAAACAGGCATAAGCATGTATAATTTAAGAAAAAGTAAGTATTGAAATAAACAGGTACTGAAAGTACCGCTTGGGAGTGAGCTCTCTGTTCTGATTCTTTAATTTCGATCACATACCTAGAACACAAAAAAGTTCAAAACTAAAATGCGTAGAGGATAAAGTATATTAACAACTAAAATTTTAATTACTAAATTAATAACAAACCTATAATAGCATATTGATTCAATCATTAAACAACCATGGAGTGCGTCAGCTCAGACAATAGGCAACAAATTGGGCAAAAAAATGGGAACATGGCAAGTGTTATAGGAAACAAACTGGATATAAAACATTCAGCATTCTGTTGAAAGAAATGGTTACTAAGAGCTGCATTAAATTCATATGCTGACATAGTGAAAATGCAGAGTATAGACGTCTAAGAAATCTTTAAATATTTGTAAGAAAAAAGGGGGTGGGTGGGGGACAAAAAATAATCTCAACCGCAGTGACTCTGAAAAGATAAAGTCAAACAAAAATTTTGTCACCACTTTGTCTAATGAATCAACGGAAGCAATCCTAGACAATTTTACACTGGGATGCTTACCTCTAGTAGCACAATTATAGCTTGAAGAGCATATAACAGAACTTGGGTGGTGGGTAAAGCATATACGATCAGAACTTATGATATGTATTTTTCAGTAACCTATAATTCCTAAGGTCTCAAAACAATCCATTATGAATGAATAAATAGCCAAAAATTGGGTTATGTTAAAATTTGAAATACTTAACTATGCCAAATCAGAAAAGTAAAAGAGTTACCATAATAACAAATCGGCATAGTGAGTGTATTCCCCATGAAGATTTAAAGTAGCAACTCCCAACATCGCATAAGACATAAGTCAGGAGATGATATCCAAAAACCAAAAATTTTGATTCAGAACTTAGGAGAAGATCCTAAAGGAAACCTTAAAAAAAGTGAAGGAAAAGCAGTTAAATTTAGTAGGATCGGAGTAGAGAATTAAAAAGGCTAAAACGATATTAGAGTTAGCTAAAGAACTAAAAATTACGCAACTAAAAGGGATTAATCATTAGTATAAAGTAAAAAAAATGATTCAACATAGCTGAATTTGAATTGATAGAAGATGAAGGGTAGTACAGAAAACTTAAAGATAGATGATTAATAAAGCCTTCAAATACTTATCTTTCACATTGAAGAAAATAGATACCGTGGCTATCACCATTGATATTTGGCCAGTAGCACTTCTAATATTTCATAAATGTATTTATATCCCTTCTCGTGTCACACTGCAAATAGAAAAAAATCATTCATCATAACACCTTCAAGTTATAAATGTAAACTATTGTATGAAATAGTGAAAGAAAACAGATGTAAGTAAAAAAATTAGGAGGTATCAACAACTTTAGAGTAACAATCTATATAAAAACTTTAAAGAGGCCAAGTCGATTCACAAATTGGACTACAACTAAACTTTACAACTATTCCTATCCAACAACATAGAGAACCGTATCATGAAATTGATTGAATGTTATTCACCCCAAAAAATGAGTTGATTAAAGGAAGTAATCAAATCATTTATTTTGCAATTTAGCATTTGGAAATTACTCTGCTTCTCTGGTTATATATGCTTGAATCTGCTTAAATTTACTTTCCCAATCAGCCCTTCTAACAAATAAACATACCAACAAATTACAAAGAAAAGAAATGTTCTTTTAAAAATAAAAAATTTAAAATTTATGAGTCCCGGATCTACGGCTCTATTAGGATCAACATGACCACCTCCATAGTCAAATGGATCGTCTAATTGTGTTAAAAACAAAGACTACAATAAGGCAACTGATCCTGTGGCAACGGAGGCGATGAACTTGTAACAATGGTTTTGACAAACTTATTGACCAATAATTGTAGAAAAACATCTCTCTCACGGTGTTAGTAATTGAATAAACCTTCTTTTAAAACCAATTTGAAATCTAGACACAAAATTAGTAAACAAAGCAAAGTCAAATAAAAGAATGGAAATGACACAAACCAAAAAAACATCACAGAATGAACATGACAAAAAAGAGAGGTCACAAACAGTGGCCTGAACCGGACTGTTATAACAATGAATAAACCTACTTTCTATGTCTCCATAATAAGCATAAAACCTATAAGAAACGATCGACGCCACCAAATCTAAAATTCTTTGTTAAGATTGGGGCACTGAGCACCATGCTTGGGTAAATACCTGAACCATTCCATAAATAACATGCACCGCTGCTTCAAAGGAAGAGTAAGCAGTGTTTGGCCCATTGCTTCCTCCAATGACTTCATGTCCAACCCCTTCCTGCACCTTCTTAGCCAACCGAAGTTTCCTCTGTTTTACAGTATTTGAGGGGATCAAATCATTCATGAAAGACCAATAGCGTAGATCTTCAATTACGTAGAATCTTCTTTTAAAACCCATAAATGCCATATTAATCCCACTTGGATCATTGTACCCTTTTCCTTTGCTATTATGTTGTAATATGGAGGAGGTACAAATATAGACTGCTCTTGCTTGTGCTCTACTGCTCGCCAATGAATTTCGGACACGAAATAAAATAATAATAATAATAATAATAATAATAACAATAACAATAATAATAATAATAATAATAATAATAATAATAATAATAATAATAATAATAATAATAATAATAATAATAATAATAATAATAATAATAATAATAATAATAATAATAATAATAATAATAATAAGCATAGAAAATAGCTATCATAGGTCCAATACCTGTGTATCAACCATCCACGTTTTCGTTATCTACAGTCATCAAATTCAACATAGCTTCAATGCCTACAACAAATCTGAAAGTGGAAATGGACTGTAGTATATGAAAAAATAACTAAATAATTAAAATTCCCACCTATCCCAACTACAATATCTAAGTCCAAATGCAATTAAAGAATTTATTTCAGTGGGCAGTTATCTACATTCTTCTTTAGTGGGCAATATCTAAGTCCAAATGCAATATCAGTATCTTCCTAACAATCTTCTTCAGTGTTTACTCATTTCATGTCTACATTCACAATCTTCTTCATAGGGCCTTTGTTAATGAATATAAGAAATTGACATTAAATCAATTCAAGAGAGGCCCATAAAGCATCATTCTTCTACTTCAGAATACTATCCTTAGTTGATGTTATGATACGTCGATCCTGCTAAAAAAAAGTAGAGTGAAGAAATCATATAACATTCATGGGCCTATCTTGAAAAGTTTGTGAAAGAGCTATGTGAAACAACTATATCCTAACTATGGAGCGTAAAAAGTTTTTGTAAGGGAGAGAGTACCTTAAAATTAGCAACAATCTAGGCTAAACGTGAAAATGGGGAGAATATACCCAAAAGTCACTTTTCATGTCTTGAAAAACTGATAACAAATAGATATACACGAAATTAGAAAAATAATCGTACCGCCATCTTGTCCACCTCATTACAAAAATTTAGATATGAAAAAATGCAATAAAAAAAGTTTCAGCCTCTCAATTGACCCAAATCTCTCAATTTTACACGATCATAATGGCATGAAAATGGATATTCAGGCCAGCAATGAAAACAAAATGCCGTGGATATTAGGCCATCCATCAATATGCCCCATTCGAAATAAAATTAGGGAAATAACATTATCCTAATGCATAAAAATAAATTGCCATGACTGCAAGTAATATTCAATCTATTAGAAACATAATGTGGGACTTCTCACGTTGTGTCGCATAATTGGGAAAAGTCATTTTTATAGAACTATACACTATTTTAATAGGACCTTTAAATGTTCCTTTAGGCACGGGCATCTATGAGGGGACCTTTAACTGTGTCAATATGATCATAAAATGAGAAGCATGTTAAGTGGATCTTTAACTCAAGTAAATTTGATACTCACTCAATTAGAACTCAAACTGAAATCTGGAATTGTATGAAACTCCTTAGTGAGATTCAACAAAAATGTAGGTTCTTAAAGACATCCTTAAGTTATAAAACCAGATATGAAATTAAGATAATTCCTAAAGAGGATTCAGCATGCCTAGAGTCACTTAATCTACAATATGTGTCACTCCCTTGTATGAAATTGTACCTGGAATTTAAACACTCCACGAACTTGAATAATCATCCAGTCAATTATATACATCGTGCGCAAATATATACCCATGCCAATGATCTACTCATAAACAACGAATGAATGTCCTCAAAAATGAAGAGAATGAAGGGAACTGACCAAAGCCTAATAAAGAAGAATGAAAATCCTCATAAAAAATTGTATTCCAATGATCTGCATTTAGTCAGCAGAATAAACCAAAGACACTAACTCATTTTCATCCACATACTCTTATTTAACGTGAAAATGCACAAAATCCATATTCCAAAGAAACAAAAAAAATTCCAACAATTAATAAGGTCCATAAAACCCTCCAAATAGCTAAAAATAAAATTTAATTACCCATAACTCCCATCGAAGCTTAAACGTGAAAATGTTATCCAAAAATATTTGTGAATTGTGGAGCAACCAGAGAATCTCAAGTTGGAGAGTGGTCGGAGTATCAAAAAATAAGAGAATTTAAAAAGACACAAATCCATATAGATAAGTTCTCAAAATAAGATTATATAGTCATACCTTTTGCAAACCCTAGTTGCAATCCCTTATTAAATTCAACCAAGGAAAGTGCTTGTGATTAAACTTGTCGCTCCCCGACTTAATTTTGTTAAACTCATCCTTTTTAATTAGAGATAAATTGCCTTAAACAATGCTTTAATTTAAATCTCTAAGGAAAAATAGAATAATTTTTTTTCCAAAGGTATGTGTAGATGAAAACATAACTGCCTTTACTTATAACTTATAAGTACTACATAACTTTACATAACCAATATCCTTAGTTTAATAATTACACCAAAGAAATCTTGATATTCAAACCATACTAATTATCCATCACTCCCCCGTTTTAAGGTCCTAACTTGGCAGTGAACTCCAATTTATAAGCATACCTGAAACAAAGCATTATAGGAGTGTAAGCTATAAAGGCTTAGTGAATGACCACATACCACACATATAACCAATTTGAATAACCATTTTTATTTTGTTCTAATGCTATAACCCAACAGGAATTGTGAAACTTTAGCAAGCCTGGACCTGCCACAGTCCAATTAACCCACCACAGTTATTAGGGACCACCACATCCCTTTATTAGGCCCGAGTACAAAAACCTTTAAGTTGGATTAACAAGACCACCACATCCCGTTGGACCCACCACAACCCTTAACATTAGATAAAGGACACACTAGTCTATATCATTATATAACATCGCTTAACATTTTTAATCATATGCATATGTTTCATAATTACAACATCACTCCCATAAACAATTTTAACACATGTCTTTAACTACACATTTCCATATGACATTATAAGCATTTATATTTCATAAGGAAGGTCACTCACCTTGGATTTAGTGCTAAGATTAATACCAACTACTTCCTTGGTATGGTAGTATTAGCTGCTGCCCCACCTAACAAGTCAATGTCGTTAGTATTTGAATACACCGATTAACATCAAACCCGGTAATACATCACATCATTTGGTCAATCAGAAATAACTAAGGAGGAATTAAATATGACACTTCACATTTCTATAAAACACAATTAATTAGGGTTCTAACACAATTTACAGAATTAAATTACGAATTTGCTAGACAAAGTTATGCCCATTTTATTACAACCTTTTCCAAATCGTTTCTCAAGAAAAACAACAACACAACTTCAACTTCCTCGAATTCTCATATTTTTTGTACAACATAAATTTCCATGATATTACACCTAATATAAGTAAACACATTGAATAATACAAATTTAATGTTTCATAATTTTTAGGGCTCATTTTCTATGTCGAGCAAAACGTCAAACACCTGGTATGCATTCTTGCTCCTCTAGGGTAGATTTTAAACCAAAACTTCAAACTATCACCAAAGGTTCATTCCTTGGTACTTTTATACAATGTTCGGATATGTTATACATGTATGAGTATATTTTACTCTCCAACTTGAATCACTCAATTCCAATAAGTATTCCATGATTTATGACATTTTTAGTATAACTAGGTCAAAATAGAACATTAAGGCATAACTTAACATTTTAAGCATACATAACCTTGACCTTGGGTATAATTCGTGGAAACATATAATAAATATACATCATAATCATGAATTTTCTAAATAAAAATTCTTTACAAAAAGATGATGTAAATTTAGTACTTTAAAGTATGAATTTACGATCCTAGCTCCAGTTTTAACTTATGTTCTTAACCCATCCTTGTTCCAACACAATTCAGCAATATGGGTCTCATTAAAATATATATCCAAATCAAAAATAAAAACATGATAAGTATAGAACTCATCCATGAGACCAACTTTAATAAAGATGTAATTACCTTACGAGGATTCCTTGATTTATAGAAAATTTCCAAGGATTTATTCCTTAACTTTCTTCTCTTTCTCTCTCTTTAGGCAAAACTCTTGTTCATGGCTGCATTTGCTGAACAAAGGGGTTGTTTTATGAAGTTTAAGTCGTCCAAACCATCACCCACCCTTTAACCAATCAAAAAATAGCACATGATGTGATAATAAGACAATTGTCACTTAAGGGATGGAGATTTGCCCTTGTTTCGTACTTTCGGTATAACTTCCTGTACGAGACTCCGTTGAACCCACCATTTATTGTGTTATAATATTAATTCATATATCTATAACTTTCATAATTTATGTTTTCCCAAAATCATAAACTAATACGCCTATTTTGTGCTTTGAACAGGAAAGTAGCAATTTTTCGAAAATCTCAAAACTTTCACATTTGGCGACCAAACATTGCCAATTTCTTATCAACACCCTTATTTACTTTTATAAACATAATCATGCATTAAAAATATAGTTTATGATTCATTTAAACACATAACTAATCATATGCTCTAAACATGGTATCACCGATCACAAGCTTGATTAGCATCTAATATAAACCACATATATATCACATGAGCATGCATCCCCTAAACATGATAATTAACATGTTTAACACACATAACCAATTTATAACTTATAAATCCTAGGTTATAATTAATAATGTAATTAACCTTCCTAATCATGTTTTAGGGCCTTACAATTCTACCCCTCTTATAAAAATTTCGTCCTCGAAATTTAACGCATAAGAAACTTACCAAATAGATGAGGATATTATTTCTTCATGTTATTCTCTCCTTCCCAGGTGGCATACTCCACATTCTGACTTCTCCACATCACTTTAACTAGTGAAATGGTTTTATTATATAACACTTGCTCCTTTCGATCTACAATAGCAATGGGTTCATCCACATAGGTTAAGTCATCTCGAATCTCTATCGGTTGTGAAATAAACACATGTGAAGGATAGGGCACATACTTACGTAACATGGATATATGAAATACTCGTGTATCCGGGACAATTCTGGTGGTAATGCCAATTTATAAGCTACAGCTCCAACCCGTTTCACTATCTCATAAGGGCCAATGTACCTGGGACTTAACTTTCCCTTCTTCCCGAATCTCATAACCCCTCTCCAAGGAGAAACACGTAGGAATACTCGATCACCTTCCTCAAATTTCAATTCTTTCCTTCGGTTGTCTGCATAATTTTTCTGTCTACTTTGCGCCACCTTTAAGTGATTATGGATGAGATTGATCTTTTCAGTAGTCTACTGTACAATTTCTGTCCCAAGTAGTTTTCTTTCTCCTACTTCACTCCAACACACTAGAGTTCTACATTTCCTCCCATACAAGGCTTCATAAAGAGCCATCTCGATACTCGAATGATAGCTATTATTATAAGCAAACTCTATTATTGGCAAGAGTTCATCCCAACTTCCCTTGAACTCCAATACACAAATTCGTAACATGTCTTCGAGTGTCTGGATCGTTCTTTCTGAATACCCATCAGTCTGAGGATGAAAAGTTGTACTAAATTTCAATTTAGTCCCTAAAGCTTGTTGTAAACTAAGCCAGAAGTGAGAAGTAAACTTAGGATCTCGATCAGAAATAATAGAAATAGGTGCACCATGCAATTTAATAATCTCATTCACATATAATTTGGCATATCTATCCATGGAGTATGTATTTTTAACATGAAGAAAATGTGCAGACTTGGTCAACCTATCAATGATAACCCAAATAGAATCAAACCCTCGAGATGATTTTGGTAAACCTACAACAAAATCTGTAGTAATATGTTCCCATTTCCACTCAGGAATAGGTAAGGGTTGTAGTAAACCACTTGGCTTCTGATGCTCTGTCTTCACCTGTTGGTAAACTAGACATCTAGCAACAAAATCTGCAATGTCGTGTTTCATTCCCGACCACCAATAATATTGTTTCAAATTTCTCTACAATTTTGTGCTCCCTGGATGCATAGCATATAAAGAACAATACGCTTCCTCTAAAATAGTTCTTCTTAAATCAGGCACATTGGGTACACACAAACGGTTACCGTACATAACAATGTCATCATCAAGAATAGAAAATTCTTTTGCTTTACCCTTTTTCATATCATCTCTAACTTTCCCCAATTCTATATCTCCTGCATGTGCTTGTTTTATGCAGTCTATCAATGTGGGTATAACATTTAAATGTGCTACTATTACGTAAGACTCATTCAAAGTTAATTCCACCCCCATTAAAGCTAACTCTCTTAGCAGGTCAACTCGAATACAATAAATACAAGATACTATGCCTCGAGATTTTCTGATCAAAGCATCGGCAACAAAATTGGCTTTACACGGATGGTGATGTATCGTGCAATCATAATCTTTTATAAGTTCCATCTACCTTTTTTGCCGCAAGTTCAAGTCTTTTTGAGTAAACAAGTATTTTAAGCTTTGATGGTCAGTAAAAATTTCACAACTAACACCATATAAGTAATGTCTCCAGATCTTTAATGCAAAAACTACTGTAGCTAACTCAAGATCATGATTAGGGTAGTTGCGTTCATGTATCTTAAACTGTCGAGCAGCAAAAGCAATTACCTTTCTATGCTACATTAATACACATCGAAGTCCTTGATATGAAGCACCACTATAAAAAACTAAAACTTTTGTACCAGTTGGAATAGTCAATACTGGAGATGATGTCAACTTACCCTTTAAATTTTCAAAGCTTTTATCACAATCACCATTCCACATAAACATGTTCTCCTTTCTGTTAAGCTTAGTAAATGGCAATGCAATAGAAGAAACCTAGATATAAACCTCCTGTAATACCTCGCCAATCCCAAAAATCTACGTACCTCGGTCACACTAGTTGGTCTCTCCCAATTCATTACTGCTTCTACCTTCTTGGGATCAACACAAATACCATCAGCAGAAATAACATTCCCCAAAAATACTACCCTGTCTAGCCAAAATTCACATCTAGAAAATTTAGCATACAACTGCTTATCTCGCAGGGTCTATATAATAATACGCAGGTGGTGTTCATGCTCATCCCTACTACGAGAATATATCAAAATATCATCAATGAAGACAATAACAAAAGAATCCACGTATGGGTGAAATATATGGTTCATCAAATCCATGAATACAGCTGGTGCATTTATTAACCCAAATGGAATGACAAGGAATTCATAATGTCCATACCTGGAACGAAAAGAAGTTTTAGAAATATCACAGTCTCTTACTTTCAATTGATGATATCCAGATCTGAGATCGATCTTGGAAAACACTTTGTCTCCTTACAACTGATCGAACAAGTCATCAATGCGGGGTAGTGGGTATTTATTACGGATAGTCACCTTATTCAATTGACGATAATCGATGCACAGCCTCATGCTTCCATCTTTCTTCTTCACAAACAATACTGGGGCTCCCCACGGTGATACACTAGGCCTTATAAAACCACGATCTAACAAATCTTGCAACTGTATCTTTAGCTCTTTTAATTCTGCAGGTTCCATATGATATGGTGCAATAGATATTGGTGCAGTTCCTAGTACCAACTCAATCGAAAATTCCACCTCACGGTCTGGTGCTAACCCTGGGAGTTCTTCTGGGAAGACATCTTCAAACTCATTAACTACTGGTATATCCGATAGTTTTCCAACCTCTTGTCGTGTGTCCACCACATGAGTAAGATAACCCTCACATCCTTTCCTTAGCAGTTCATAACATTTTGTAGCAGAGATCAAACATGTTGGAGTGATATTTCATTCCCCGATAAATTTAAATTCAGGTTCACCCGATAATCAAAACACTACCTCCTTTTTAAAGCAATCCAAACATACATGATATGAGGCTAATCAATCCATACCCAATATTACATCAAAGTCGCGCATATTGAGAGGTAATAAGTTAACTAGTAATTCTTTTTCACCCACTCGCACCATACACTCCCTATATACCCTCTCAATAAAAACTAACCCCCCTACTGGAGTAACAATAGCTAAACCAGAATCTAATGATGATAATGGTTTATTAAGATGCAACAGATAAAGCAAAGACACAAAAGAATGTGTAGAACTAGGATCTATCAACACATAACCATCTTTATCACCAATATGAAGTGTACCCGTCACTACATTAGGCATAGCTTGTGCATCTTGTAGTGCCAGTGAAAACACTCTCCCTTGGCCTTGACTTTGCGATATACATCCTTTACCTCCCCGGGGTACATTCTGTGTAGAACTCCTACCTCCTACTGCCACACTCCCAACTGATGTTGTAGGTCCCATCGCTGGACAATTCTTTCGTAAGTGCCTCGGTTTATGACAATGGAAACACAAAGGTGTCGTCTCAGCTATTGTACACTCTCGAGACATGTGCCCTTGACCACCACATCTATAACAAAATATGTCCCTCGGCACCAACCCAGATGCATTTTCTGACCGATTCATCCCAGTCCTTCCACCTCTAGCTTGAAATCTTCCACGTGCACTTCTATTATTTTTAAATTCTTGGCCCTTAGGTACTCCTCGTGCTACACTCTGAGTTGAGGTTCCCTCCTCCCATCCATATGATTTTATACCATCATGTCTAGATTTCTTCGAGTGTTCAACTTGCATTTCTTTTATTGACTTTTCTGACAACATGGCCCTATCCACTAAGTCCACATAATCCGTTATCTTCATATTAGCAACCATGATTTTTATATCTACACTCAACCGGGTTTGAAACCGATCACATTTACTTTCTTCCGTCCTCACCAAGTCAGGTGCAAATCTAGATAAGGATATAAATAAAGCTTCATACTCTGCCACTGTCAGGTTCCCCTGTTTCAACGTGATAAATTCTTTCGCTTTCTCTTTCCTATAAAGCCTTGGGAAATATTTTTCAAAGAACACCTTTACAAACCTCTCCCATGTAATTTTTGGAGGATTTATCGGCACCACTCCTCCCATTGTAGTAAGTAACATTTATGTTGCGTCCCACCATAATTTTGCATCATCCTCTAACCTAAAGGTTGCTAACAAAACCTTTTGTTCATCTCGCACTTCCATTACCTTGAATATTGTTTCCATCTTTCTAATCCACCCCTCTGCCACTAACGGATCCGTAGTCCTAGAAAATGCTAGCGAATTTAACTTCATGAACCTCTCATGCAATTTGTCCCTTTCCCCACCATGTTCTCCACCTCTTGCTTGTTCCATAAGTTGTGCCACATCACGTAATATTCTTCCCACATCATCAATAGGTTGTTGTTGCACCTCTGGTTCCTCCACTTGAACATGTCTATGTCCTTGCTGACTATTAGGAACATAAGATGCCTCACCCTCTGCTCCATAGTGCGGATCATGTGGATCCATCATTCATTGCAATCCAATTCACTTAAACAAAATACAATACCAGCAGTTTAATATTAACATTGTTAGTCAAAATCCAGGTGCATAACAAACTCACTTTTTAGTGTCCACTGCCAATCTAGACCCTCACACCCTGTCCAGAACCTAATAACCATGCTCTGATACCAAGTTGTCACGCCTCGACTTAATTTTGTTAAACTCATCCTTTTTAATTAGAGATAAATTTCCTTCAACAATGCTTTAATTTAAATCTCTAAGGAAAAATAGCATAATTTATTTTTCCAAAGGTATGTGTAGATGAAAACGTAATTGCCTTTACTTATACCTTATAAGTACTACATAACTTTACATAACCAAGATCCTTAGTTTAATAATTATACCAAAGAAATCTTGATATTCAAACCATACTAATTATCCGTCACTCCCCCGTTTTAAGTTCCTAACTTGGCAGTGAACTCCAATTTATAAGCATACCTGAAACAAAGCATTATAGGAGTGTAAGCTATAAAGGCTTAGTGAATGACCACATACCACACATATAACCAATTTGAATAACCATTTTTATTTTGTTCTAATGCTATAACCCAACAATAATTGTGAAACTCTCGCAAGTCTGGACCCCCCACAGTCAAATTAACACACCACAGTTATTAGGGACCACCACATCCCTTTATTAGGCCCGAGTACACAAACCTTTAAGTTGGATTAACAGAACCACCACATCCCGTAGGACCCACCACAGTCCTTAACATTAGATAAAGGACTCACTAGTCCATATCATTATATAACACCGCTTAACATTTTTAATCATATGCATATGTTCCATAATTGCAACATCACTCCCATAAATAATTTTAACACTTTTCTTTAACTACACATTTCCATATGAAATTATAAGCATTTATATCTCATAAGGAAGGTAACTCACCTTGGATTTAGTGCTAAGATTAATACCAACTACTTCCTTGGTATGGTAGTATTAGCTGCTTCCCCACCTAACAAGTCAATGTCGTTGTATTTGAATACACCGATTAACATCAAACCCGGTAATACATTACATCATTTGGTCAATCAGAAATAACTAAGGAGGATTAAATATGACACTTCACATTTCTATAACACAAAATTAATTAGGGTTCTAACACAATTTACAGAATTAAATTACGAATTTTCTATACAAAGTTATGCCCATTTTATTACAACCTTTTCCAAATCGTTTCTCAAGAAAAACAACAACATAACTTCAACTTCCTCGAATTCTCATAATTTTTGTACAACATAACTTTCCATGATATTCCACCTAATATCAGTAAACACATTGAATAATACAAATTTAATGTTTCATAATTTTTAGGGCTCATTTTCTATGTCGAGCAAAACGTCAAACACCTGGTATGCATTCTTGATCCTTTAGGGCAGATTTTAAACCAAAACTTCAAACTATCACCAAAGGTTCATTCCTTGGTACTTTTACACAATTTTCGGATATGTTATGCATGTATGAGTATATTTCACTCTCCAACTTGAATCACTCAATTCCAATAAGTATTCCATGATTTATGCCATTTTTAGTATAACTAGGTCAAAATAGAACATTAAGGCATAACTTAACATTTTTAAGCATACATAACATTGACCTTGGGTATAATTCATGGAAACATATAATAAACATGTTTTAGCAGAAATATACATCATAATCATGAATTTTTTAAATCAAAATTCTTTACAAAAAGATGATGTAGATTTAGGACTTTAAAGTATGAATTTACGATCCTAGCTCCAGTTTTAACTTATGTTCTTAACCCATCCTTGTTCCAACACAATTCAGCAATATGGGTATCATTAAAATATATATCCAAATCAAAAATAAAAACATGATAAGTATAGAACTCATCCACGAGACCAACTTTAATAAAGATGTAATTACCTTACAGGCTTCCTTGATTTATAGAAAATTTCCAAAGATTTATTCCTTAACTTTCTTCTATTTCTCTCTCTTTAGGCAAAACTCTTGTTCATGGATGCATTTGCTGAACAAAGGGGTTGCCTTATGAAGTTTAAGTCTTCCAAACCATCACCCACCCTTTAACCAATCGAAAAATAGCACATGGTGTGCTAATAAGACAATTGTCACTTAAGGGATGGACAGATTTGCCCTTATTTCGTACTTTCGGTATAACTTCTTGTACGAGACTCCGTTGAACCCACCGTTTATTTTTGTTATCATATTAATTCATATATCTATAAATTTCATAATTTATGTTTTCCCAAAATCATAAACTAATACGCCTATTTTGTGCTTTGAACAGGAAAGTAGCAATTTTTCGAAAATCTCAAAACTTTCACATTTGGCGACCAAACATTGCCAATTTCGTATCAACACCCTTATTTACTTTTATAAAAATAATCATGCATTAAAAACATAATTTATGATTCATTTAACCACATAACTAATCATATGCTCTAAACATGGTATCACCGATCACAAGCTTGATTAGCATCTAATATAAACCACATATATATCACATGAGCATGCATCCCCTAAACACGATAATTAACATGTTTAACTCACATAACCAATTTATAACTTATAACTCCTAAGTTATAATTAATCATGTAATTAACCTTCCTAATCATGTTTTAGGGCCTTACAAAACCTGTGATAATTCTACAATTTCAACCAAACCTGTGAATATGAAACATTAAAATACTAAATATCTAGAGTTAAAAAATCAAAAATATGTATGTATCACATTTGATGCAGTTTGCTCTGATGTGCGCCCCTGCTCGGCCATACTCTGCGTCAGTCATCTCGGTGTGTCCATAAGACTACAGACCAAATCCCTGAACATCTGGGGGAAAGGTGATGGACAATAAGTTTCAATTGGAATTAAAAAAAATCAAACAGAGATATCCTAGCTTGGTCCATATCTAAAATTTTCAAATCTAAATTTTACATGAAACAATCATTTCTATTAAGATTCAAAGTTAACACGCCTACCAAAATAACACAAATCTACCTATAATAAGATTCATTTGTAGAACATAACTATTATATCTTCATGTTCATAGAACTATTTTAACCCACAACGAAAATCGAGAGAGCGTCTACTATCTATACCTGAAAAATTGAACAAAAAAAATGTTAGATTTACAAAATAAAACAATAGATGAACAGAAAATGAACCCTAAAAATACTTTAGGATGTTGAAACCATGAATGAGAAATCATGAAATAAAAAGCATTAATAAACCCTAAAAATGAGGGTTTAGAAAACCTAAATTGAACCACAAAAGCTCCAAAGAAACCATAAATCTGAAGACAAACCTCACAACAAATGTCGGCAGCGTTGGAGCTCAAGTGGCTTTGGTGGAGAGTATGGAGAGGGTGAGGGTTTTGCCGAGGGAGGATGTTTCGTGGCTTTGTGTGTTTTGTGGTTGTAGAGTGTGAGAGAGAGTCTACTTTAGCTAAGTTTACTATTTTACCCCCGATTTTGAATTTTAAAGAAAAGGGGAAACAAATTAGAGTGTATTAAAAGAGGGGGAATCCAAATTTGTAAGGGGCAAAATAGGTAGTGCAAAAAAATTTATAAAGATGACATCATCAACTAAGCTTATGACATACATAAGTTATATATATATATATATATATATATATATATATGTTGAGTTTGTAAGGAAATACAATGTTTGTGTGTAAAATCAACACTTCGGGTTTAACGAAAAATATAGACTAAAGAGGAGTTAAGCATGTGTCATATTTGGTAAAGGCTGCATCCTCTTAGCATTTTCAGGAATTACTGTAGCATCCATTTCCTCATAAGACTTTCAATCTCGTTATTCAGGGAGTGACATGCATTAGTGTCGTGGCCATGGTCAGTATGGAATTTGCAAAACTTATCCAAATACCTTATGTGTGGCGGAGATTTTAGATTCTCCGTTCACTTCAGCAACTTGTCTCCCTTGATGATCTCTAAGATGTCTTAAATTCTGCATATCAAATGGATGAAGACCTCAAAGTCTTCTTTTTCCTTTTTCACCCTCTTCCTCTTTTGGTCCAGGGTTGTGGCCCCTAGGACAGTAACTTATGTGGTCGCGGTCACTACAGATTGGAAAGAAACTTTTGGTGCCATAGCCTCTAGAATAAGAACCCTTAGGGTCAAGAAGATGATCTGAGTCCGGAGTGAGGCCTGAGGCGTGACTGTCATACAGATGATTTAGGTGGTTGTACAACTGAGCAATCTCATTCTTCATTTCTGCACTTTGGCTGGACTCTCCCTCCAATTTCATCTTTGTTAGCCTTTAAGAAATATATAATTTGAGAAAAAACTAGCAGAAGTGAGTAATCATAGAATATAGGATGAACTAGATATAAATTTGGGATGCAATGTATGCACCGCTACATGATTTTATTGATGAGGTCATGTCTAGTAAGACATATATGTGCACTGTCGCTGCCTTTGAGTGAAATTCACTAAGGTTGAACTTGAGGCCACGAGAGTCCATGCCTGAGATGGTTTGAAGCTGCTGTAAACCATCTGCGCTAATAGGGGTTGCACCCAAAAGGGAAGTTACACTACCAGCCCGCATCCTTTCTTGGGCAGGAAGGAGCAATCCCAGAATAAGAACCCCAAAACTGAGTTTTCCAAACAAAACACGTGGAGAACATACCTAATAGGGCCTATCCAAGGCAGAACGACCTCTTGGTGCACAATAATGGCACAGTCATGGTAGGAAACCCTAGATCATAGGCTGATAAAGTAGAAAACAAGAAAATATATCTCACCCCTAACTACCCACCTTTGCGAGGCTATTGCCCTTTGCACTTTTTAGTGTTATCTTAGTGAGACAACATCATCGAGGTATGTAAAAATAGATCTATGGTCATAAAATGGAGACCCATAGACAGATCTGAATATATACGATACCCATTTGAGGGTGTGTATACAAAATAGATCTATGCCCTTATCACTTTTTTACGGCAGGTTGGCGGTTCCGTAATTTAAGGGAGTTTTACAAGTAAGTATATTTTATTTATTTTTATGATAGTAGCTTTGTTTACTTGGACTTTAGGGTGCTCCCCATGGGTTCCTCATGTAGTATATCTTGAAACTAGATTCGCATGCTAATAAGTAAACATAATTAAAATAAAACTGAATTAGTAACATCATATAGGTTGTTACATTGCACTTAACACCTAACAACTCGATTCGCATCAAGATGACTCATGGGTAACCCATAAATCCAGGGCGAAGCGTTACAAATGGCATTAGAACTCTAGGTTCAAGGTTCCTTTCGAGTGTGACGTGGGGAGGTCGGTATTGGATCTTTCGACATCGACGTGGTTCGGGTCGATCATGCTGGTTTGATAACGGTTTAGTTCGTGTCCTCGATGGTAAAGTCCTAAAGGTTAGCCTGACAAGTTAGATTAATGCCTAGTGGCATACGATTAGATTGACGGTTATTAATTGCTTATGTGTTCCTAATTAGGATTGTAGTTATTTATGGGTGTCCATGCAAACCTATAGTGGTGACACCATAGTTGTTAGTGAGGTTCTTTCAAGAACGAATTAATGGCTTAGAATATAGCGAGATGTTGATAGAATGAAATGTCACCCATTGGGATAGTGGCACGTAATTGTGTACAGTCAATGGTAGAGATTGATAGTTAGAATGTCATAGTTAGGTAATGGGAAATCATGATTTAAATTATATGTATCCTTGGGTGTGACATATGTGAGAGGTCAATATCGATATAGTAATTACGCAATTTTGATCCTTGGGGTAATACCGTGATGGATAATAAGGTTAATAAGTTTCTAAATTGATGTAGGTCAACTCTAGAGGATAAGTCGGTCTTAGATGATAAAATGTTATCCTTATGTGAACACCTTACTGGATTGTTGGTCGACGAATGTAATTACAAGTGTTAGTTCTAGGTCCATTTGTTGGGGAATTTGGATTTATTATATCCCTATTGGTGTACCTTGACTATAATAAGGGTATAGATAATCTTAATGATTGAGGTAGCCTATGAGTAAGACTAAATAACCATGTCTACATAATATTAAATAAATGGGTTGTGATATTTTAGAATAGGGACTCTTGCAGAGTCATTAGGGTGGGACTTCCCTTGGACAATACGCGACGTCATGTGCCCTACCAGAATCTAGGTGTTATTAATTTATAGTTTGGGGATTGTAATCTAACATTGATAAATAAGATTCCTTGTGGTATTCGTGGGCGTGAGCCTTAGTGTTCATAGGTAATACCCGGCGTCCCTTGTCCTACCAATTTAGGTATATATGTAGTTCTGTTAATTGATAGATTAGCACGCAGTATAAGTTTCGTGTAGTAAGGGTATTCGTTGATAGTGGTTGAGCACTCATTGAGGATTAAAATACATACGCTAATGAAATTATAGTGAAAATTCTCTGGGAGTTATATACTATGGTTTATCCAATGAGACATTAATGTGAGTGATAGTCATTCCCTAGTAATAGGTGGAACGAGGTTATGTAGCAAAGGTCATTATGTGACTCATAATCTCATGTAATATAAGTTTCAGATGTTTAGAGATATAATTGAATTTGACATCTTATCCCAAAAGGCGTTAGGAACAATTATTGTATTAAATATTACATAAGTAATGGTAGACCATTACTGATTGTAGTACGGTTAGATCATGTTGATTTGTGATGGTGCCTTGGAGTTTGTGCTAAAACTTTTGTTTTTAGGCATGCGTCACGACATGACCTTTGAGGATGATTTCAGGATTAGGTTGATCAATGTTAGATGGTTCATCTGGGAGACTTAGAACATGATGGTGTTTATCATGACTTTAGAGATAGCACTAGGGATGAAGTGTTAAGCTTGATTATAGAAGCTACGTGTGCTACCGGTATGGTTAACAATCAATCCATTGAGAGAAATCACCATGCATGAGTGATGCACAAGGGTTGAGATGCCATTATAATTATCATGATTTGGTATCATGTATACGGTACTAAGGGTGGTAGCAATGGTTAAGGAATTGAATCTTTGAAGTTGTGAGAGCGTTGTGTTCCACTGGATGAGAATGATCTCGAAAATTGTGGTTAGCTACCACATGCTGAAATTTTGGAGGCCTAGCTGTGATGGGTCGGTAACCAAGGATAAGTGAAAAGAGTAGTAACTTCGCCTTGAAATTGGATTTTCATTCTTACCGGTGATGGATAGGTAGCGTTAGTCTTAAGGATGGAAGCCTAACATTTCAGTTTCTCAAAGAAATTTGCTTCATCTCCCATTCGTTCGGCATTGACGGATGACTCTTAGTAGAACTCATCGGTGTTAAGAGGCCAAGCCATGATGCATGGCAAGGCCACGGTACTTAACAAGTACTGATAAGAGTTAGGACCTTTAAGTATACGTCGTGGGCTTATACTTCGTATGGTTCAATTTTTTATCAAAATTAGATTGTCTTATTTGGTGTCGCAATTACCTGATTCCTTGCCTTAGTGTACCTTCTTTGTTCCCAGTAATGGGATGTTGTTGATTAGTTTTTACTCGGGGTGACACTAAGTAATCTCAGTAGTGATGGGGGTTAGGTCTATTATGGATAATGCTTCATGGTAGTCTGTGTGTGCACGTGGTCTCGCGTCCTTGCATTTAGTTTGTATATGTTACTTGCTTATGTTAAGTTAACATGTTTCTTAGATAACCGATATAACTAGTTGTGACTTGGGCATGCATCAAGAAGTTGTGAATTGAGGACATTATCAACACTAGAACTAGATAAAACATTAGATGGTAGTGTTTCACTTATTTCGTAATTTTTGGAATTGGGGATATGATCGCTTGTATGCATGTATCTAGTAGTACTTAGGATTACCCTTGGTCGACACAAGGATCTCGTAGAAGCATCGGCCAGGTATAACTATGTGATAAGGTGATTGACTTAGAATTCACTGATGTGTGTAACTAGAAGTGTTGAAACTATATCCCCTAGGTAGGCATGATTCGAGGATTTATTTGAAGAAACATAGGTTGTAAATCCTAACATAGACATGTTAACAATTCTGTTGGTAATTTTGAGGTACTTGATGAATATTATCCATCTCGAGGCCTTGCTTCACTAGAAAAAATACTGGATTATCATTAATGTTCGATGGAATTAAAGTTCATGGGTTCGGACCGTAACGCTGAGAATACATTAGAATCGAAACTAGTCTGAGGTAATTAGTGTAGAAATTATGATTAATCGAGAATTTTGAGGACGAAAATCCCTAAGGAGGGAAGTTAAATAATATGTATGGATTATATATGACGAGGTATTAATTAGAGTTGAATAAAATCACTTGGTTATAGACTATATATGAATTATATGAGGATTATGAAATCCTTTGGTAATAAATTATATAAGCCTTCTTAAGATTTTAGATACTAAGTGGGGGCAAATGTGAAAATATCAAGAAAGAAGGTTAAGGATTTAACTCCCATCCACCCCTTTATACTACTACCTTTTGAATTAATGAAAGGGGCATACAGATATATAGATCTTGTGGGGAAAAAGTAAAAGGAGGTGGAAATATAGAAAGATAAGATGTGGGAGAATGATCTGTCATCCATGTCGGTCGATCAAACGACAATGACGTCGCTCAATGGAGATTCGTGTCGTTCTAACGACGGAACGTCAAGTGGTGTGCGCTTTCGAACCCCTGTTGGTGGGTTTAAAGCTCATGTCTGGAGGGATGGAAATCTCCAGTGAGTTAAGAGCATTGGACCGTTAGTTTATGCCAAATGGCTATACATAAATATATATATTACATAGATTTGTGGGTATATAATATCAGAAAGCGTGAGGGACATTATAGAAGGGGCTTGAAGGTAATCATGAGATTAGGGATAATTCCCTAATTGGCAATAGTGATTGAGATTAAGCAACCGAGGCAGATCAAGTGCGGCAACTCAAGCGTGGCAACTCAGCAAGGCAGCTTAGCGCGATAACTCATACTTTAGCTTGTTGTATTAGTCATATTGTATTTCCGTTTATGTTGACTGTAAGCTATAACAGTTGTAATGTTGTAATGAGAATGATAACGAGTCTGTGTGAGGTCAAACGGTAATCGCGAGAGACCAGGCTTGGCAGAGCCTGGGAGAGCTTTCATGCTCTATCGAATGACCTCACCATGGGAACTTTAGAGGGACCTGGTTTGGAGGATTGAGAAGTGAGGCATCGTTGGGGCTCGTCCCAACCATCTTAGATACACATGGTAAAACACCGAAGGGACCCTGACCGTGGAACCTCGGGCGGAGCAGCTTGGAGTTCCATCGGGCGTTAGGCTGTGAACCAAACATCCCTCTACTTAATGTCACATCTACTGTAGGTGATGTCACTAGCCAGGTAAACAATGTTAGACATGCACTCGAGTAAATCACCGTGGTATTTGGGGCTGTCAGGAAGTTGGTAAGCCACCTCTGCGACAACAGCCCCCTGACACACAGTGGTTAGGCAAAAGGCATGTCTTGGTATTTAATGTTTATAACGTGGAGACAGCTAGTGCATCAGGTATTTAATGTTGTGACATAAATTATGAGAGATGTCTTTCATAGTCTTTAATGACTGAGTTGCCTCGGGGATGCTGTGGGGGCTATTTAAAGACCCCAACCACCTTTGAGGAGGGTGAGATGTTTTGAGAATTCAGAAGTTATTGCTAGAAAAAATACACATCAGAGAGAGTGATTGCAAAATCAGAGAGTTTTACTCACTCACCATTGTTATTTATTACGAAGCTTTTAATACTTGACAGAGATTCTTGAGGGTGTTTGGTGTGTTTCTACCTGCCTACCAGGGTGTATATAGGGTGCTTACTTCTCTCTCCCTCTATCTACGTTATTTCTAAGTTCCATTACTACTTTCTCAGTTATACACGAGGGACTTGCGAGTTTAAAGTGAGATTATCTGCATTGCGTTTGTGTTTGTGTGTCCTATCATTAATCCAAAGCTTTGGCCAATTATCTTATCATTACCATACTCAAACAGGGGTTATGCCTCCATTTATCTTATCTAAAGTACCCTCTTACATTTGGCAACTCTGCTGGGGAGGAATTCTTCTAAGAAAGGAGTATGGCGCAAGATAACGTTAATCGAAGGCTCAACATTGATGACATCCAACATAATGAAGAACAAGCTGCGAGAGAACTTGAGGCCCTATGGGATGGCGCTCCTCGAGTAGAGGTACCTCCGGTTCTGGTGATGACAGGCGTTTCGGGAGTAACGCAAGCTTCTACCAGTGCTGGGATGGGACCTACTCAGGTGGTCCTCCTCATGAATAAGTTTTATGAGTTTTTACAGACCCCCGTAGCTTCAACAGTTCTAGGAGGATTCGAAGCCAATTCCTTCGTCACACCAGGAGCAGCCCCAATGGCCCCACCAGGTGTAGGTACAACGGGAACAGCCCCGACGAGCATACCCTATGTTGTGAATCCATCATGGGGAACATCAGGGGTATCGACGGCCCCAACCGTGGTGCCTGCTCCAGCTGCAACGGGCACTCAGCCCATGGTTCCGTTGGTTGTTGCCTCAGTGGCATCGCCCATGGAGGAAATGAGAAGGGAAATGCAAAAGGAGATGATAAAGTTCATTCAGGCTTCATCGCAATCTGTGGGCGAGGTAGGTTCGGTCTACAATGACTTCCGAACACCTTAACCTCGAGAATACAACGACGAGCCTTATCCAAAGGATCATGTTCCTCCTATCTTTGAAAAATACACAGGAAAAGGGGAAAATCCAAAGAAGCATATTAAACGTTTTATCGAACACTTGGGGGAGCATTGCAACAATAAGAAGCTCAGGTTGAGTGAGTTTTCCAAATCCCTAATAGATAAAGCATATACTTGGTACTCCCACTTGGCCCCCAAGAGTGTTTCTACGTGGGAAGAGATGCATGTGTTGTTCGTCCAGAATTTCTTTCTGGACGAGGATGAATTTACTCTGACCCAATTAGGGAGAGAGAGCAACGGTCGGGAGAAGACGTGGTGGCGTACGTTCGAAGGTTCAGGGAAAGGTCCCTCGATGTAAGAGAGGAGGCCAAGGAGTCTAAACTATTACAAATCTGTGCGGAAGGGTTGCTCCCTGAGTACATATGCCACCTGATCAATGAGACGCGCGAGGGAACTTTTTCAGCGTTCCTAAAATCCGTAAGGAACATCTCACTGGTTGTACGACCAAACTCGGTGGCGGTACCTATGATGTTCATCCAGTCAATTCAACCTGGGGGAGGAAGGCCTCAGCCTCCACGGGTGGGGTACACCGAAGGAATGGATGGGGCTAAGGCGTCGAAGAAGGACAACAACAGAAAGTTTGGAAGGGACAGAGAAGACCCGCCACCGTTGCCTTGTATGATAAAAGAAGCTGTGAGTTGTTATAACGCAATGGTCTAAGGTGGAACGTTTTATGAACCAAAGGGCGTTCCAGCGGAAGAACCCGATGCTGCAACAAGGGAGGATCCCAAATACTGCCAGGTTCATCAAAAGATCCAGCATCCAACAGAGAGCTTCTTCACACTGCGAAGAATCATTGTCAAGTACATGAAGGCGGGAACGTTGCAGATCCCCCCACAAAACGTTAACAACAACCCCCTACCAGCGCATGGGGCCAATCTCGTGGTGGCCTATGATAAAGGAGAGGAGTACGAGGAGGCTTTGGATATTTGCACCAGGGTAATGGATAACGTCGTGTTAGCTTACGATGAAGCAAGTGCCAAGGATTCGAAAGAGGTGTACAGTGTGGGGGAGAAGAAATAGATCCAGTTCTGGAGTGCTGCGCAGTCTCAAAGTCCCCGAAGTTCACTTGGTTCTTCGACCAGGTGGGGGTACCGAAGGAGATTAGGCTGGAAATAACCCAGGCAATACTTGATATTGCGAGGAAGAATGTAGTCCTTTCGCTGAGATGGAAGGGCCCCATGGCCAGGTTGGTGAGGAGGTTTCTGTCAGAAGTAACCTTTACCGATGCAGATAGAGCCATAAGGTTCCCTCATAACAGGCCATTATATGCGACTGCCAGTGTTAATGGAGTTAGCTTCGCAAGGACTCTTATGGATGGAGGAACAGAAGAGAGGTTGGTTCCCATGCCCTTGGTAATTTCGGGGTATGATAACCAATCTTCTAAATCCATTGGGTACGTTAACGTGGGGATTTTGATGGGAAATTTGAGTTCCCATATAAAGTTCCACGTGATAGAGAGTGCAACTTCCTATCATCTGCTGATAGGAAGGGTGTGGATGCACAACCAAGGGTTAGTCCCTTCAACCTATCATCAATGCGCCAAAGCAAATATCAAGGGAACATAAGTGACCATTAGGGCTACGAAGAGGCCTTTCGCCGTCGAAGAAGCACACTTGGTGGATGCGGCATTTTATACAGAGCTGGAGGAGGATGTGCGGGTCCTGACAAGGAGAATGGAGGGAGCATGGGTTCCCTCGATTAAAGAGAGAATGGGGACCTTGAACGAGCAAAGTAAAGAGGGTGCAAGTAGCGAAAGGGTGAGGGACGAAGAAGCCCATCAGGTGGTCCCTCGACCCCGATGCATCTCGAAGTAGCTTAGGGAGAGGATGAGGCCCAGGGTGGATCCAATTGAGCATGAGGTCCAACGACAAAGTGTGCTGAGCTGGTTCTCTGGAAAAAGAGTGGCCGAGGTTTTAAGGGAGAAGAAGAGGAAGGCAGTTACCGCTATCAACAGACAATGAAAGAAGGTCATTACTAAAGAGGGAAAAGTGGTGTAGGTGTGAGCGGGCGGCCGAGGACGCTGATGATGAGATTGAATCGATATACGAGTGCTTTCTGGTAGTTCAATTGGACAATGTATGGTGATAGACAATTCCAACATACAACAATTTATGGAGGAAGTTGCCGAGGAACCAGATTACATAGCGGATCAACCAAGGCCCCAGGTATAAGAGTTGGAGCAGTTGAACGTGGCAAAACAAGGAGAGGATCCAAGACCTATATTCATCTCGAGGGATCTCAACAATCAGAAATGAAAGGCCTTGCTAAAATTGATTCGGGAGTTTATAGATGTCTTCGCGTGGAAGTACACGGAAATGGAAGGGCTAGATGAGGAAGTAAGCTTCCACAGCTTGAACGTAATGCCTTCAGCCATTCCAGTGAAACAGGAAACAAGAACGTACAAACCCGAGCTAGATCTGAAGATTAAAGAAGAGGTCCGGTGCTTGCTAACGGCAGGGTTCATCGTAATCCAGTATTGTCCCAGTGGGAAAGAAGGATAAAAATCAGATAAGGATCTCTGTGGACTTCAGAGATTTGAATAGAGCTTTTCCTAAAGATGAGTTCCCTATACCCTCCATCGATAGCCGGATAGACGCAACGGCTGGTCATGAGATGTATAGCTTCATGGATGGGTATGTGGGGTATAATCAGATCAAGATGGACCCCTTGTACGCGGAGAAAATGGAATTCAGAACCTCGTTGGGTAACTTCATGTACAGGGTGATGCCGTTCGGCCTCAAGAACGTCGGGGGGACTTACCAGAGAACGATGATGGCCATTTTTCATGACTTCTTTCACAAATTTGTAGAATTCTATGTGGACGACTTGCTCATCAAATCGAAGGAGGAGGGATTCCACTTGAGTGATTTGAGGAAGGTGTTTTCCTGTTATAGAAAGTATAATTTGAGGATGAACTTATTGAAGTGTGTTTTCGGAATAATGAGTGGGAATTCTTGGGCTTTGTGGTTGATCAACAAGGGGTGCAAATGGACCAGGACAAACAGCGAGCGATCTTGGAAATGAAAAGTCCTAGAATGGCGAGGGAGTTGAAGAGCTTCCTCGATAAAGTCTCTTACCTTAGGAGATTTGTGCCTGGATTGGCCGAAGTAACACGCCCCCTGATGCAGCTGTTGTGAAAGAGAACGAAGTTTAGGTGGGAAGAGGTTCACCAAGAGTCTTTCGCTGGGTTGAAGAAACTGTTGGTTTCACCACAGACCATGGTTCCCCCACGGGCAGGAACGTCGTTGCAGTTGTATCTCACATCTACCACGAGGTCCGTCGGAGCTTTGCTGGCACAGGAAATTGATGGGCAAGAACGACCAGTCTACTACTCAGTAGAATCATACACGTCCCAGAGATTAGATATAGCAGCCTAGAAAGGCATTGTTTAGCCTTAATCTTTGTACCACAAAAACTTAGGCATTATTTATTGTCTTTTACAATTCATATTATAACTAAATGTGATCCTATTAAGTATTTATTGGCAAAAACTATACTGATTGGTAGGGCAGCTAGGTGGTTCCTCATCCTCTCAGAATACGACTTAAAATGTGTAGTTCCTCGCATGATCAAGAGCCAGGCGTATGCTGATCTATTGGCAATTTTTCCATCAGGAACGTTTGAACCACCTAAAGAAGACATTCCAGGAGATGACCTACAAGACAATTATCTGGATGCAACTGGGAATGAGTGGACGATGAAGTTCGATGGATCTTCAGTAGAAAAAAGAGAAGGAGCATGGGTTATTCTTTCAAAAGGAATGGAAGAGGTTTTCCTTTCCTACAAGTTAGATTTTCCTTGTTCTAATAAAGAAACAGAGTACGAGGCGTTAGTGTTGGGGTTGCTGGAGGCTCTTCGAAGGGGAATTAGTTCACTCTGCATTAGGGGTGATTCAAACTTGGTGATTCAACAAGTAAACGGAGAATATGCGTTGAAGCATATAAACCTGGCACCATACAGAACGATCATTCAGAGGCTCCTCTGCCAGTTCCATCGAACTAAGATCAAGAGACATCCCAGAACGATGAACCGCCATCCAGATGCATATGCAACTATTGCCCAGAAAATGGTTATGAAGAACGATACAACTATCTTCACCATCCAATGGAGAATAGCTCCCTCAGTGGTACACTCAATTCTACCGATGGAGAAGGACTCTAACCGGAGGGGAGAGATTAAGAGGTAACTGGATACTGGTGAAGGAACAATGGGGCTTAAAGAATTGGCCCAGTACTTTACAAACCAACGAAACCTTTACTTCAGAATGCTGGAGGATGGCTGTCAAGGTTCATCGGCCCAGAAGAAGAAGGGCAAAAATTGAAAAAAATGCACGAAGAATACTGCAAAACGATAGAGATTCCCCTTTATAGAAGAATTCAAAAGGAAGGGTATTTCTGGCTTAGGATGAAGCAGGACGCAACCGAGTTACAACGGTTGTGCGATAAATGCCAGTTATTCTTCGAGGCAGAAGAATGTCATTTCGTAGAGACTCGGTCTGACTGGAGACAACCCTATATGGACTTCATTAAAGATGGAGTTATCCCAACGGAGAAAATTGATGTGATGGTACTTCGGCGAAGGGCCTCGAGATTTTACGTCCAAGAAGGACAGCTTTATCGAAGGGGGTACTTTAACAGGCCATTACGTTGCATCACGAAGGAAGAAATGGTTGAGGTTCTCAATCAGGCGCATGATCCAGCTCATATAGGAGGGGCCAAGTTGTATGACCAGTTAATGACTTTGGGGTACTAATGTCCAACGATGGAGAAAGAGTCTGCCGAGTTCGTTCGAAAGTGCAAGGCTTGCCAGCTTCACGAAAATATGATCCATGCCCCGTCAGTGGACCTACACTCCCTGACAACGCCTTATCCTTTTCATACATGGGCGTTTGACCTAGTAGGGGCAATACACCCCTCGTCGAGGGGGAAAATATGGATCCTAGTGGCAATAGAGTGTTTCACAAAGTGGGCCGAAGCGATACTGCTAAGAAGGGCAACAGCAGGGGTAGTAAGCAGCTTCATCTGAGAATACATCATTTGCCGTTTTGGGATCCCAAAGGTCATTTTTTCAGATAATGGAACCCCTTTCGTCAACTCAGAGGTAACGATGCTCACGGATAAATACTCCATCATCCACCACACTTCGACGGTGGCATACCCAAAGGGGAACGGTCAAGGCGAAGCAACTAACAAGACTTTAGTCAATATCTTGGCTAAAATGATGGTGGATTTACCAGAATCATGGGATGACAAGATACCAGCCGTTTTATGGACCTATCGGATGACTAAGAGAAAGCCTATGAGGTATACGCCATTCTCTCTTATTTATAGGGCTGAGGCAATTCTCCAAGTAGAGTTAGAGGTTCCCTCGGCTCGATATCCTCTGCGAAGAACATGCTCCCTCAGAATAGACACATACAGTTGGAAGCGTTGGACGAGCACAGGGATAATGCGATGCAACACTTTCAAATATATACGAGGCAGCTCTCCAGGGCATATGACAACTTGGTGAGACCAAGGAAATTCTTGGAAGGAGATCTCGTGTTAAAGGCAGCAGTGAAACATATTAGGGAGCTTCCTCTACCCAAGTTTGCAGCAAATTGGGAGGGACCTTTCATCGAAAAGGAGGATCATGACTCAGGTTATTGTTTAATTTCTAAGATAGAAGAAGACAGACCATTTAAGATCAACAACAAATGGTTGAAGGTCTATCACGTGTAAGACATTACGTTTGGAGTCACCAATGTACCTAACTAATATGAATATACAAGTTCATTTTGTTTATGAAGGTCCCCTTTATTTTATTCTTTTAGAGTTAAAAGAACTACAGAACTTCATGTCATGATCTATGTAAACGGATGTAATGCAAAGAGGTGGCATGGGAATAAGTTTTCTTTTCCATTCATATACTTTGGGGCATTACAAAAATGGAAACAATCGCCCAAGGATTACATAGGAGAAAAGGAAAAAAAACATATACAAGAAGCTCATTAACCCAGGAGGAACCACATATCAGGGGAAGCAAAGAAATCTCCAAGGAGACTCGCAGAGGCTGCTTGATATGACCGTTGGGCATTAATAGAAACCTCTAACATTATCTGCGACTGTGTATGCTCGATCAGGAGTTTCTCTCATTTTGATTTTGCCACATGCATAGCTTCCTCGAGGTCCTCCACCTCCTTGTCAACAGCTTCGAGGAGAGGTACTAGCTCGTCAAGCTTGGCTTCCTCGGCCCTCTGATTCTCCTCATGTTTTTGTAAAAGCTCTTGTTGCCTGTCTAACTGTTGGCTCTTCAAAGTCTTCAAGTGTGCAATTAGCCAATCAAAATGGAACCCATCACGACCCAACTCCCTCAAATATCCCAAGAACTGATTAAGGAGGGACCTGGTCACATTCACAGTCGGAGTGTCGACGATATCAGTAACAACAGTAGCCATGCCTTGGAGCCTATGACTCATAACTGCGATGTTTGAATGAAGGCAGTCCACAATAAAGGTCCCAGGATGATGGCTCACAAGTTGCTCAATGACCAAACGATGGTTGGCAGGCATTTGGGGAGAACGTTGGAGTACCATCAGGCAGAAGGTGGGAGGAGCCAAGTCAGGCAGAGGAAGCTCGCACCCAGATTCGCTATCCTCGGCAGCACCTATCGTGGAACCTCGACCATTATGACTTGATTCTTCGGTGGAGATAGGTTCACGATGTGGCGAGGCAACAAGCGAAGGAACTAGCGGCGAATCCTCCCGAGCAACCTGAAATACATAGGCGAAATAATGAGTCTGTTTATTAAAAATGTTAACAAGTATTTTCGTTGTTAAGCCACCATTATAGTTAGAGTTTATTAAAAATCTTAACAAGTGTTTTCATTGTTAAGTCACCATTATAGGTGGAGTTTATTAAAAATATTAACAAGTGTTTTTCTTTGTTAAGTCACCGTCATAGGTGGAGTTTATTAAAAATCTTAACAAGTGTTTTTCGTTGTTAAGTCACCGTCATAGGTGGAGTTTATTAAAAATCTTAACAAGTGTTTTCGTTGTTAAGTCACCGTTATAGGTGGAGTTTATTAAAAATCTTAACAAGTGTTCGCATTGTTAAGTCACCGTTATAGGTGGAGTTGGTCAAAAATCTTAACAAGTGTGTTCGTTGTTAAGTCACCAATAGGTGGAGTTTATGAAAAATAACTTAAAATGCTTTCATCGATTAAGTCACCCATAAAGGTGAATTTTGAGAAATCGAGAAATATAGAGAAATTAGAAAAACACCTCGGCAGAAGCAGGAGCAAGAAGGGTAATCACCACGGGGGTCATAACGCTAGAAACCGTGGGAGGCGGGCTCGGCAGCCTCAACGGAGCCCTTGGGTGTAGAAGCCTCGAAGGAGGGAACACCTCCCTCGCCAATGTAGGGCATTATGGCAAGCACAGGCGCATCGTCAGAAGGAGATGTTGTCCCTTCGAGAGATGTCCCAACTAGAGCAGCTACTCTAACCTGGGCCTGAGAAGTGATAAGGCCACTCAACGCGAAAGGCGGAGAAAGGATTGGAGAGAGATACAAAGATAAAAACAAATGTTAGATAAAAGGAGTAATTGAAAAGGGACAAGAGACATAAATGCACTTAGCTTACCCCCATTATGGCACTAAAGAGAGGAACTGCATCAAGCGGTCTTGACAGTACAGGAGGAAGGAGAATGTTGGCTACCAGCGACGCCACATCCACCTAAAATAGCCCAATATGTTACAATTAAGGAATAAATGGTACACATAAAAATGCAAAGATCGAAAAGACACTTACCTGTGGCACACTCTCTTCGACCACAACCAGGGGAAGAGAGACCTACCACTCCGAAGGTAACTCAGAGGAGGCTGGAACAGGTGCCTCGGGCTGACCAGACAACCCAACAGCACCCACAGTGGCATGTCTGGCCTGGTGGGAGGAGGAATGCCGTGAAGAGGTGGGGCTTATTGAAGGACAACGGGGAAGGGAGGCAGTGGGTGGAGGAGCACCACAACGTCCCCCCACGAAGCGACTCACTAGAGGGCTGGGGGGACTTGGAGGACTGACCCTCATTTCTTCAACTCCTTACACCAAAGATATCAGGCAATAAGTAAAAAAAGGTACGTCAAGAGAAGAATGAGAGATAAAGAATGCACATATACCTCAGATCCGGAGGGAGAACGAGGTGATACAACCACTGGTGAAGATGGCAAAGAAGCAGGGACAGAAAGAGTTGGTGGTGAAGGACGCTCAGATGTTTTTTTTTTTTTGGGGCTTAGTACCCAGGGTCTTCCTTCTTGATCCTGTAGCACCACCAATTTCAGGCACCTTCGACCTTCTTCTTCTCTTTGCAGGGGGCTCACTAGGATCCACCACTATTTTTGGGAATGCACTAGAAGGAGGAACGGAAACTGCGCGTCGTTCGAACTCAGCATTTATTTGGGCAACTTCGGCCTCTACCCGCCTCCTCAGCTCTTCAGCTAGTTCTGGGACATAGAAGGGGGAACGGAGGCAATTGGGAATGCCTCTATTGGAGTCTTCGGTTGACCTTTGAACTTGGCCTTCTTAGACTTGGACTTCCTAGCCCTCTTGGTAGGTGGCTCAGAAGGCCCTTCTCCCGTGGCCGCTTCGGTCGTGGGGACAGATGGTTTGGGGGTCACAGCAGCCTTGGGTTTCGTGGTGGCAGTCGGGATCATGGGGCAATGAGGGGGTAGTTCATCAAGAGACTTCTTAACAGTTTTGCTTAAGGGAAACTCAACCCCAAGCACGGAGTTCCCCTTTAGACCCAACTCAGAAGAAGAAAAGGAAATGATTGGGGGTTAGCAAGGAGGGGACTGGATATACTCATGAATCATGGCCAACTGCTCCAGATGGAACTTCGTGGCAAATGAGGTGGATACGTCTTCCTTCCTAGTAGCGCTCGGAAGGGAGACACGCCCATCAATGGTGGGTGTCACACCAAGCACCGCAGCGGTAGTATAGAAGGTGCATGCCTCAGTAAAGGTGGCCTTGGAATGATTATCCTAGAACACAGGTCGAGGAGCCCCCTGGTCGAAACCAAATTATCTGCTGCATCTATCAGGGTTGTAAGGCTCAGAAGCATATCCCCATTCAGTATAAGAAAGGAGGAACCCCGGGGTAAAAAGAAGCACTACGGCTTGATAGGGATCCTCTACAACCGGGTTAAATCTGACCGTTGTGGCTGCAGTAGGAAAGAAGTCCCAAGTATGGGTGAAGGTGGGCTCACTGTATGGCCTCATTACGAAGGAGTCTGAGTGGTCAAAAACATCCATTGTCTCCTTTCGGATCTGGTTCTTGTGGAAATATAGGAGGCGTGGGGGCTTGATACCCTGGCTCACAGGCAGAGAAACTGACTTCGTAGAAATGGCAGGAAAGCAGGTATAGAGGAAGCCCATCAAGATGATCGTGTTGGCAAAATTTGCCAAATTATAGCGGCCCAGTGACCGTTCCATGTCAATATGGGTTCGATCCAACCAAGTGTAGAGGGACCCCAAGGCAATGGGGGCCAGAGGTAGGTTGAATCCTCTGGCCAAATGAATGGAAATTTTTATTAGGTCCCTCCTAGGATGATCGTTGGGCTTTCCAATAAGAAAGAAGCATGAAAGTAGTACGAGTATGTAGGCCGGTAGTTCTAGGGAGGTACCTCTACCATGGCCCGTTACATCACTAGCATCCTTCGGCATTGGAGCCTCGAAAAAATAATTGATAAGAGGGGCAAAGGTATCTTTGTTTGAGGGACCGATGCAACTGCGATAGATTCGATCCAGCTCAACCCGATTAGCAGCCTCTTCGACGTCCAGAGGCTCGTCGTGATAAGTGTACTCGCCCATGGGTTCAAACTGAAGGAGTTCATAGACATCCTCCAACGTAACAGTAAACTCCCCCCACGCAGCGAAGAAGGTGTGGGTTGTGATGTTCCATTCGGAGACTAGCACTTGAAGTTCCGTGTTATGCTTTGAGAGAGTGAACTCGCCAAACCAGTAGGCTCGATACAGCCCAACCTTCGTAAGAGCAGCAGCGTGGGAGCTCTGCATATGTGTGTGCCACGCAGTAAAATGGGCTAGTGACCCCCCAGGTGCTTCAAAATCGATCTGGGAATAAGGAAAGTCACCACGATCCAGACAGAAGCGCATAGTCCCCTTGGGTGGAAGATAGCCCCATTTCGACGAATCCACTTCTTCATCATCCAGCAGTAATGGATCGAACTTGGATGAGAAATGACAGGTCTTGCACGGCTCAGAAAACTTATCAGCTTCTTCTTCAAAGATGGGAGCCCGGCAGTAGAAGCGTAGTTATTCTTAATGAGCAGCGACCAAAGCAAAGTCGTTAAGGGTGGTGGCAGCGCCAGCAGCGGCAGAGGGGGAACCAGGCTGGGTAGTGGCAGCAACCTTGGAAATACTTGAAGAAGCCATGAGAAAATGATAATAAGTGGTGTAGATGGGTGAACAGGGCTAAGAACAAGAAGAGAGGAGCACAACCGCAGGTGGTGGTGCAAAAGATGAGAGAAATGGGGGGCTGAGCAAAGAAAAGGGCAACAATGGAGGTCGCACAAGATTTCTCTCTCTAAAATAAGCGGGAGTGATTGAAGGAGATGAAGAAGACGAAGATATATTAGAGTTTTGAAATAAAAAAGAGACGTTTGAAGGGTTTCAAACTCAACGCTTGATGTTTCCCACAAGCGCACGTGCAAGGGCTGCCTTTAATCATTTCAAAAGAACACGTGGCACATTGGGAAGGGTCTCGGCAGCTGAAAGGACAACATTATGTCGAATACGAAGCGACGTCTGGGGAATATAACCAATTTTATGTTTTGGCGTCAAATTGGTGTCAGACATATGTAATAACTCCCAACGGAAAAGATGTCCCAACGGTTCAAAAAAGCTACGACGTCCCCTTCCCACAAGTCCAAACGTTGTTTAATTTGTGACTTAGTTACATCGGGGAGAATTTCTACTTTTTTGAACAGAGCGAAGCATTACAAGGGAGAATTTCACTTACCAAGAGTCCAAATGAGTACTAGAGAAGGTTAGTAGGCCTTTCGGGAGAAATTCAAATAATAAAGCTAGAACGGTTGAGGCTCAGCATGAGGAAAAAGTGGCGATGTCCCTTCGCCCAAGCCCCAATAAGTCATGGTGCTTCGGCTCAGGTACATCGGGGAGAATTTCACTTTTTCTAGGAGATTATAACACTGTGGTTCTAACGAATAGAGGAGGCCAGAATTTTTCACACAGAGAGGGTTCATCGGATTGAGAAGTTTCGTGCATACATTTCTTGTTCCAATAAATCTCTCCACGAAGGGGAAAATGTAGAAGGGGATTGAAGGTAATCATGAGATTAGGGATAATTCCCTAATTGGCAATAGTGTTTGAGATTAAGCAACCGAGGCAGCTCAAGCGCGGTAACTCAAACGTGGCAACTCAACGAGGCAGCTTGGCGCGACAATTCATACTTTAGCTTGTTGTATTAGTCATATTGTACTTCTGTTTATGTTGACTGTAAGCTATAACGGTTGTAATGTTTTAATGAGAATGATAACGAGTTTGTGTGAGGTCAAATGGTACTTATGAGAGACCAGGCTTGGCAGAGCCTGGGAGAGCTTTCATGCTCTATCGAATGACCTCACCATGGGAACTTTAGAGGGACCTGGTTTGGGGGATTGATAATTGAGGCACCGTTGGGTCTTGTGCCAACCATCTTAGATACACATGGTAAAACACCGAAGGGACCCTGACCGTGGAACCTCGGGCGGAGCAGCTTGGAGTTCCATCGGGCATTAGGTTGTGAACCAAACATCCCTCTACTTAATGTCACATCTACTGTAGGTGATGTCACTAGCCATCTAAACGATGTTAGACATGCACTCGAGTAAACCACCGTGGTATTTGGGGTTGTCAGGCAGTTGGTGAGCCACCTCTGCGACAACAGCCCCCTGACACACAGTGGTTAGGAAAAAGGCATGTCTTGGTATTTAATGTTCATGATGTGGAGACAGCTAGTGCATAAGGTATTTAATGTTGTGACATAAAGTATGAGGGATGTCTTTCATAGTCTTTAATGACTAAGTTGCCTCAGGGATGGTGTGGAGGCTATTTAAAGACCCCAAACACCTTTGAGGAGGGAGAGATCTTTTGAGAATTCAGAAGTCATTGCTAGAAAAAATACACATCAGAGAGAGTGATTACAAAATCAGAGAGTTTTACTCACTCACCATTGTTATTTATTACTAAGCTTTTAATACTTGATAGAGATTCTTGAGGGTGTTTGGTGTATTTCTACTTGCCTACCAGGGTGTATATAGGGTGCTTACTTCTCTCTCCCTCTATCTACGTTATTTCTAAGTTCCATTACTACTTTCTCAGTTATACACGAGGGACTTGCGAGTTTAAACTTAGCTTATCTTCATTGCATTTGTGTTTGTTTGTCCTATCATTAATCCAAAGCTTTGGACAATTATCTTATCATTACCATACTCAAACAGGGATTACGCCTCCATTTATCTTATCTAAAGTACCCTCTTACATTTGGCGACTCTGCTGGGGAGGTATTCTTCTAAGCAAGGAGTATGGAGCAAGATAACGTTAATCGAAGGCTCAACATTGATGACATCCAACATAATAAAGAACAAGCAGCGAGAGAACTGGAGGCCCTAAGGGATGGCACTCATCGAGTAGAGGTACCTCCAGTTCCGGTGATGACAGGAGTTCCGGGAGTAACGCAAGCTTCCACGAGTGCTGGGCTGGGACCTACTCGGGTGGTCCTCCTCATGAATAACATTAATGAGTTTTTACAGACCCCCGTAGCTTCAACGGTGCTGGGAGGATTTGAAGTTAATTCCTTGCCCCAACGGCCCCACCAGATGCAGGTACAACGGGAATAGCCCTGACGAGCATACCCTCTGTTGTGAATCCAATATAGGGAGCATCAGGGGTATCGACGGCCCCAACCGTGGCGCCTTCTCCAACTGCAACGGTTATAAAGACTTCACAGACTATAATAGGATTATCTGCAGACAATTAAGTCTTTGGTCCCTTATAATATAGGATTATCCGTAGATAATTAAGTCTTCGACCCCTTGGGTTATTATCTAGCCTCCTCGGGCTAGGTATTATGAAGCTTCCCCAAGATAATTTACGGGACATTTTTAAGCCTCCCCAGGCAATGTTCGGATATGTATCAAGTCATTCCTGGCTAATTGAAGCATCCCAAAGATGAGGGGGGCAATTTAAGCCCTTGAAGCTGATATTAGCATATACTGAAGGATGGTTGGCCTTATGAATATAAGAACATGGCCTTGCACCATGAGTGGCATTGTAAGCCAAATATGGTTGCCAAGTTGGCATTTTTGAACCTTAGATCATTCCCTAAATAAACAATCTTCTGAGATAACTGACCATCTTTCCATTAAAATGTGTTCACGATGAAGGTCATTCATAAGATTTCTTTAAATGGGAAATCAAGAGATAAAACATGGATAAATTTTTTCTTCATATATAGATACGATTTTGTTAGGATAACACAAATTAAGCCTATTTCATATATTCATGTATATATATATATATATATATATATATATATATATATATATGTTGAGTTTGTAAGGAAATACAATGTTTGTGTGTAAAATCAACACTTCAGGTTTAACGAAAAATATAGACTAAAGAGGAGTTAAGCATGTGTCTTTAAATGGGAAATCAAGAGATAAAACATGGATAAATTTTTTCTTCATATATAGATACGATTTTGTTAGGATAACACAAATTAAGCCTATTTCATATATTCATGTACATATATATATATATATATATATATATATATATATATATATATGTATATGTTGAGTTTGTAAGGAAATACAATGTTTGTGTGTAAAATCAACACTTCAGGTTTAACGAAAAATATAGACTAAAGAGGAGTTAAGCATGTGTCCTGTTTGGTACAGGCTGCATCCTCTTAGCATTTTCAGGAATTACTGTAGCATCCATTTCCTCACAAGACTTTCAATCTCGTTATTCAGGAAGTGTCATGCATTGGTGTCGTGGCCATAGCCAGTATGGAATTTTCACAACTTATCCAAATCCCTTTTGTGTGGCGGAGATTTTAGATTCTCCGTCCACTTCAGCAACTTGTCTCCCTTGATGATCTCTAAGATGTCTTAAATTATGCATATCAAAGGGATCAAGACCTCAAAGTCTTCTTCTTCCTTTTTCACCCTCTTCCTCTTTTGGTCCAGGGTTGTGGCCCCTAGGACAGTAACTTATGTGGTCGCGGTCACTACAGATTGGAAAGAAACTTTTGGTGCCGTAGCCTCTAGCATAAGAACCCTTAGGGTCAAGAAGCTGATCTGAGTCCGGAGTGAGGCGTGAGGCGTGACTATCATATAGATGATTGAGGTGGTTGTACAGCTGAGTAATCTCATTCTTCATTTCTGCGCTTTGGCAGGTCTCTCCCTCCAATTTCAGCTTTGTTAGCCTTTAAAAAATATATAATTTGAGAAAAAACTAGCTGAAGTGAGTAATCATAGAATATAGGATGAACTAGATATAAAGCTGGGATGCAACGTTTGCACCGCTACATGATTTTATTGATGAGGTCGTGTCTAGGAAGGCATATATGTGCACTGTCGCTGCCTTTGAGTGGAATTCACTAAGGTTGAACTTGAGGCCACGAGAGTCCATTCCTGATATGGTTTGAAGCTGCTATAAACCAACTACGCTAATAGGGGTTGCACCCAAAAGGGCAGTTACACTACCAGGTCGCATCCTTTCTTGGGCAGGAAGGAGAAATCCCAGAATAAGAACCCAGAAACAAAGTTTTCCATGCAAAATACGTGGAGAACATACCTAATAGGGTCTATCCAAGGCAGAACGACCTCTTGGTGCACAATAATGGCACAATCATGGTAGGAAGCCCTAGATCATAGGCTGATAAAGTAGAAAACAAGAAAATAGATCTCACCCCTAAATACCCACCTTTACGAGGCTATTGCCCTTTCCACTTTTTAGTGTTATCTTAGTGAGGCAACATCATCGAGGTATGTAAAAATAGATCTAGGGTCATAAAATGGAGACCCATAGACATATCTGAATATATACGATACCCATTTGAGAGTGTGTATACAAAATACGAGTTCAATAACCAAAATCCACCCATGAGATAATGATCCAAAGGATCCTCACGAATAAAATAAGGTTTTTAAGAACACAAAATATAGAGAAACAAGATTCAAATACCTCATTCCCATAGACCGCACTAGATTGATGATACGAGAAATCATCCATTTGTCATTCTCGTACCAGCATGTTAAGTGCAAAATACTTAATAAGTAGATAGAGCTAATAAAGAAGGATAAAAGACAAGATATAGAGTGGTTCGGCTATTTAAATGAGCCTACGTCCACTTTGATGTCACACTCTCATTATATGCGTTGTATTACAAGTTTACAATGTCGTAATAGGCGTACAATGTAGATGAGAGAAAAGAATACATGTCTGTGATGTTTTTGCGAGTGTCAGAGAGATGATCGTCATGCCGGTGAATGTCCCCCAAGCTATGCCAAAGGAGATGGAGTGTTTAGCAATGCCTCCCCCAATCTTGTGTATTTGGACTATGAAACAGTATAAGAAAGCTTGGGATTCGGTCAGAGTCAGGTCAGGTGCAATCCCGTAATCTCGAGGTGTGGACCTCTATTTATAGGAGATGTAGGAGGCGTATTGTTGTAGTAAATGCAGAGGGGGTGTGTCTAGCTATGCCGAAAGGTATGGGTCGTATCTATGTAGAAAGGTAGGAGTCGCACCCTGGAACATGTGAATGAGAGGGAACGCACCCTGTAGTATAAGAGGATGCACCCTATAGTGCATGGCCACAACCTGTGTATGTACAGCTGCATCAGTTAGGCTTTGGTGCATGCCTATCATAGCCCTTCTCCGACTGGGGCCTATATTTTCCATATCAATAGCCATTGGTCTCCATCATAGAAAATCCTCTCTTAAGGTTTACCCCGGAGTATTTCAGAACACAAAATCAACTTATGCTACATCATGTTAAATTTATTTATCCTTGTATGTTTTAGCACTTTCAATTCCCTTTTTTCTTTCTGTCAAGTCTTGATCTCTACCAGTTTAAATGTAAATAGCTGATATGGGAGAATTATCAAGTTTTTAAGGTAAAGACTCTACTCTTATCCTTATATTTGGGTTTATTAGATATTTTACCATACAGTGCATAAAACCCTAAGCACGGATGCCTACTTTGACTACAAAGTTCCATATGATACTTGCCAATGGACACTTAATCACCCATGCTCATAGTTTTAATAATCATGCACCATGTGGATAATTTACTTTGCAACCAACATAATGTGTATGAAGTTGAAAGACTACACATGTTCATAAAAGAAATGGTATTTTCTTATAAAAATAATCTTAAGTATAAATGTATTTCTTGAATAAAGAAGTAAAGAAATATGAATGTTGTTAAAAAACGTATTAGTAAAGCGTTAATGGGTAAACATGGGATGGTTAGTGAGTGTAACTTACTAATAATGTGAAATATAACACTTATCAGATTATAAAAGGATTAAAGGTGTAAAAGTATTTCCAATCAAGACGAATGTACTCCATGTTTATAAAGGGTTAAAGGGTTAAAACACTTAAGAAGTTGGTGTGTATAACTTAATAGTGTTTTGAATGAAATTAAAACTCATGAAAAAGGAGTAAAAGTGTGATTTGAAAACAAATGGGTAAAATGGTAATTTTACTTAAAGTTAACATTTTAATGAAATAAAATATTTTAAAGGGTGTTACATAAAGTGGTCCTAAATGAATATTATTTTGGGATAAATATCAAGGTTAAGGTGTAAAGGACACAAAATGATAGATTTTCAAGTGTAACACAAATTGGGGGGGGGGGGGGGGTAAAGTCCCGGGTTTTGGTCTTCAACTGGGTAAAAAGGAAAGGAAATAATGTGGAAAATTTTAAAATATAAAAACACATTAATATTACTCTGATGACACCGGGATAAAGTAAGAAGGTACCAGAGCCCTTTGGTGAAAGCCCTAAACCACTAGCCAGATCATATGGTGCATATAGTTGTCAGTGTAGAGCTCGTGTAAGTATGACGTATAGGAAGATTTCGATGAAAGTTAAATGAAATGTGGAACACAAATAAATAAATGGGTTGTGTGGTAAATGTGTAAATACAACCTAACTTGAATGAATGAAATAAACGTGCTAGTAAAGGCTAAATGGGCAAGTTAATTTGTAAAAAGTACTAATGTCCATAAATTGAGGAAAAGGTTAAAGAAAGTGGACAATTGGGTGGTTAAGAAATCTAATTGGTTAAACCCAAATTGAACACAAGTTTGTGCTATAAAAAGGATTTTCAAAGACTAAATGAGTAATTTTCTAACTCAGTAAGGGCGTGTGTTAAAATGGCGATTTTCAATGAAAATACTAAGTGCGTTAAACTAGATGAAAGGGTTAAATTCCGGTAAATGAATGATTTTGGGTATATGAAGTGTAATGATTTCAAGTATTGAACCGGTGTGTTAGATAAAGTGGAAAATTGCTAAATATGAGCAAAGAAAACCTTTAGCAAGATTAAGATTAATTAGTTTGGGAAAATAAGGTTTTCGAAAATAATATGGTTATGCATTAGCATGTGTAGTTCAAAGGTATACGTATGTTGATATATAAATATTTTTACATGCATGTGGTTGTAGAGTGTGAGTATTTCTTTCTACCGTTCATTCTATACTGTTTGTATAAATCCCCTAGGTAAAAGCTCACGTTCCCACTTTTTTTACGGCAGGTTGGCGGTTCCGTAATTTAAGGGAGTTTTACAACTAAGTATATTTTATTTATTTTTATGATAGTAGCTTTGTTTACTTGGACTTCAGGGTGCTCCCCATGGGTTCCTCATGTATTATATCTTGAAACTAGATTCTCATGCTAATAAGTAAACATAATTAAAATAAAACTGAATTAGTAACATCATATAGGTTGTTACATTGCACTTCACACCTACCAACTCGATTCGGATCAAGTTGACTCATGGGTAAACCATAAATCCAGGGGGAAAAGTTACAAATGGAATTAGAACTATAGGTTCAAGGTTCCTTTCGAGCGTGACGTGGGGAGGTCGGTATTGGATCTTTCGACATCGACGTGGTTTGGGTCGGTCATGCTGGTTTGATAACGGTTTAGTTCGTGTCCTCAATGGTAAAGTCCTAAAGGTTAGCATGTCAAGTTAGATTAATGCCTAGTGGCATAAGATTAGATTGATGGTTACTAATTTATTATGTGTTCCTAATTAGGATTGTAGTTATTTATGGGTGTCCATGTAAACCTATAGTGGTGACACCGTAGTTGTTAGTGAGGTTCTTTCAAGAACGAATTAATGGCTTAGAATATTGCGAGATGTTGATAGAATGAAATGTCGCCCATTGGGCTAGTGGCACCAAATTGTGTACAGTCAATGGTAGAGATTGATAGTTAGAATGTCATAATTAGGTAATGGGAAATCATGATTTAAATTATAGGTATCCTTGGGTGTGACACATGTGAGAGGTCAATATCGATATAGTAATTAGGCAATTTTGATCCTTGGGGTAATACAGTGATGGATAATAAGGTCAATAAGTTTCTAAATTGATGTAGGTCAACTCTAGAGGATAAGTCGGTCTAAGATGATAAAATGTTATCCTTATGTGAACACCTTACTGGATTGTTGGCCGACGAATGTAATTACAAGTGTTAGTTCTAGGTGAGGAAGTTCTAGGTCCATTTGTTGGGGAATTTGGATTTAGTATATCCCTATTGGTGTACCTTGACTATAATAAGGGTATAGATAATCTTAATGATTGAGGTAGCCTATGAGTAAGACTAAATAACCATGTCTACATAATATTAATTAAATGAGTTTTGATATTTTAGAATAGGGACTCTTGTAGAGTCATTAGGGAGGGCCTTCCCTTGGAAAATACGCGACGTCATGTGCCCTACCAGAATCTAGGTGTTATTAATTTATAGTTTGGGGATCGTAATGTAACATTTATAAATAAGATTCCTTGTGGTATTCGTGGGCGTGAGCCTTAGTGTTCATAGGTATTACCCGATGTCCCGTGTCCTACCAATTTAGGTATAAATGTAGTTGTGTTAATTGATAGATTAGCACGCAGTATAAGTTTCGTGTAGTAAGGGTATTCGTTGATAGTGGTTGAGCACTCATTGAGGATTAAAATACATACGCTAATGAAATTATAGTGAAAATTCTCTGGGAGTTATATACTGAGGTTTATCTAATGAGACATTAATGTGAGTGATAGTCATTCCCTAGTAATAGGTGAAACGAGGTTGTGTAGCAAAGGTCATGATGTGACTCGTAATCTCTTGTAATATAAGTGTCAAATGTTTAGATATATAATTGAATTTGACATCTTATCCCATAAGGCGTTAGGAACAATTATTGTATTAAAGATTACATGAGTAATGTTAGACCATTACTGATTGTAGTACGGTTAGATCATGTTGATTTGTGACGGTGCCTTGGAGTTTGTGCTACAGCTTTTGTTTTTAGGCATGCGTCATGACATGACCTTTGAGGATGATTTCAGGATTAGGTTGATCAATGTTAGATGGTTCACCTGGGAGACTTAGAACACGATGGTGTTCATCAGGACTTTAGAGATAGCACTAGGGATGAAGTGTTAAGCTTGATTATAGAAGCAACGTGTGCTACCGGTATGGTTAATAATCAATCCATTGAGGGAAATCACCGGGCATGAGTGACGCCCAAGGGTTGAGATGCCATTATAATGATCATGATTTGGTATCATGTATACGGTACTAAGAGTGGTAGCAATGGTTCAGGAATAGAATGTTTGAAGTTATAAGAGCGTTGTGTTCCACTGGATGAGAATGATCTCGAAAATTGAGGTTAGCTACCCCATGCTGAAATTTTGGAGGCCTAGCTGTGATGAGTCGGTAACTAAGGATAAGTGAAAAGAGTAGTAACTTCGCCTTGAAATAGGATTTTCATTCTTACCGGTGATGGATAGGTAGCATTAGTCTTAAGGATGGAAGCCTAACATTTCAGTTTCTCAAAGAAATTTGGTTTATCTCCCATATGTTCGGCATTGACGAATGACTCTTGGTAGAACTCATCGGTGTTAAGAGGCCAAGCCAGGATGCATCGCAAGGCCACGGTACTTAAAAAGTATTGATAACCGTTGGGACCTTTAAGTATACGTCGTGGGTTTATACTTCGTATGGTTTAATTTTTTGTCGAAATTAGATTGTGTTCTTTGGTGTCACAATTACCTGATTCCTTGCCTTAGTGTGCCTTCTTTGGTCCCAGTAATGGGATGTTGTTGATTAGTTTTTACTCGGGGTGACACTACGTAAGCTCAGTAGTGATGGGGGTTAGGTCTATTATGGATAATGCTTTACAGTAGTCTGTGTGTGCACGTGGTCTCACGTCCTTGCATTTAGTTTGTATATGTTACTTGCTTATGTTAAGTTAACATGTTTCTTAGATAACCGATATAACTAGTTGTGACTTGGGCATGCGTCACGAAGTTGTGAATTGAGGACATTATCAACACTAGAACTAGATAAAACATTAGATGGTAGTGTTGCACTTGATTCGTAATTTTTGGAATTTAGGATATGATCGCTTATATGCATGTATCTAGTAGTACTTAGGATTACCCAGGGTCAACACAAGGATCTAGTAGAAGCATCATCCAGGTATAACTATGTGATAAGGCGATTGACTTAGAATTCACTGATGTGTGTAACTAGAAGTGTTGAAACTATATCCCCTAGGCTAGGCGTGATTCGAGGATTTATTTGAAGGAACATAGGTTGTAAATCCTAACATAGACATGTTAACAATTTCGTTGGTAATTTTGAGGTACTTGATGAATATCATCCATCTCGAGGTCTTGCTTCAGTAGAAAAAATTAGACATGTTTGAAATTTTACAATAAGAACATAGGGCGTCATGACTGGATTATCATTAATGGTCGATGGGATTAAAGTTCATGGGTTTGGACCGTAACGCTGAGAATACATTAGAATCGAAACTAGTCTCAGGTAATTAGTATAGAAATTGTGATTAATCGAGACTTTCGAGGACGAAAATCCCTAAGGATGGAACTTAAATAATATATATGGATTATATATGACGAGGTATTAATTAGAGTTGAAGAAAATTATTTGGTTATAGACTATATATAAATTATATGAGGATTATGAAATCCTTTGGTAATAAATTATATAAGCCTTCTTAAGATTTTAGAAACTAAGTTGGGGCAAATGCGAAAATATCAAGAAAGAAGGTTAAGGATTTAACTCCCATCCACCCATTTATTCTACTACCTTCTAAATTAATGAAAGCGGCATACAAATATATAGATCTTGAGGGGAAAAAGTAAAAGGAGGTGGAAATATAGAAAGATAAGATGTGGGAGAATGATCTGTCATCTAAGTCGGTCGATCAAACGACAATGACGTCGCTCAATGGAGATTCGTGTCGTTCGAACGACGGAACGTCAAGTGGTGTGCGCTTTCGAACCCCCGTTGGTGGGTTTAAAGCTCATGTCTAGAGGGATGGAAATCTCCAGTGAGTTAAGAGCATTGGACCGTTAGTTTATGCCAAATGGCTATACATAAATATACATATTACATAGATTTGTGGGTATATAATATCAGAAAGAGAGAGGGACATGAACTCCAATCTACACGCAATTATGCTATCAATATCACAACCGTGTGTCTACTTTTCTTGTTAGCCCTTGGGACTGGACGATCAAGATTTAACCAGCTAGTACGAGAGTTAATTTAGAGTTGGATTGTGTATAAGAGAAGAACTTGAAAAGAGAAAAAGGGGAGCAAAAAATCCACATGTGCTGACTCTTTTCAAGGACCTCGATGTAACACCCCGTATTTTTAATGAGTTTTAAGTATTGGATTAATTAAATTAAATATGGGAAATTATTTTATAATTAATCCAGATTAAAATAAATATTAACTAGTGAGATAAGAGTTAGTATTTATTAGTGAGAATTATATTGAATATTACTGAGTGAATAAAGTAATATATGATTGTGAATTTATGAGAATTGTCGCGAGTGACAAATACGACAATTGGCAATTTTGGTAATTAAGTCAAGACGCATGTGTCAGTCGTGTCGGGACTAAATTATGGAAAGAAAAAAATCAATTTTAAGCAATCCAAATGGTCATTTAAATTGCGCCAATGTATCTGAAAGGGTCAAAATAGTCAGAAAAGTCTACCCGGGAGTTTAGTTTGGGTCCGGTGCAATTTTATGCCAAACCGACATCCTACGAAGGCATTTTGGTAATTTTTATTTTTCATCTTTAGTTACCTACGAAATTAGGAGAGTGAATATATCGGGTAAGTTAGGAAAGTTAGGGTTTTCATTCACAAAATCAAAGTAAGAGTCAAAGAGGAAGAAGGAGAGTCAATTCTAAGAGGCTAAGGTCGAGAACTACCATCTTACACCACCGAGACCACAATTACGTAGATCGAAGAATAAGGAATGCAACCATACCAACTACACTAGTGGATCAGACCTTCCTTCTAGAGGTAAGTGTATAATCTTGCGAACTTTGAGAAAAAATATCACCCATGTTAGTGTAGGTTGAAATTAAACATGTATTGTACATGATTTGGATGAAATTAAAGGATTTGGATCATAATCTGGAATTGAAATTGATATAGGTTTGATTCCACATGATATATAGATGTTAACCCACAAAATTGGATTAATATTGATGAATAATTATGTGCTTTTATGGTAGTTCTCCAAGAAGATGACAAACTAGGCTTATTAATCTTTATACTTGAAATAAACCCAATTAGTTGATGCCTTTCGATGAAATTGAAGTTCTTGAACACTCGAACTTGTTTAATTATGTTAGTATAACACATAATATGTTAGTATTGGTGTTTGGGATGATTAAAACAAGGATTTGGGGTTGAAAATTGGAGAAACCCGTAAGAACACATATGCAAAATTTTCCATACCTGAACGATCGAATCGATTTGGACTAGGCCGAATCGATTCGGCTGTCCACCTTTTACCAGTTTTTTCCTTTTGTTTATTGTGACACCCCGCCTAATTAAATACCGGTTGATCAGTCCTTTATTAAATTATAACCAAGGTGAACGGTTGGTTCATTCTTAGCATCACTGTCGCAAAATAACTTTTCATATTAAACACCCTAAATAATTAAGCTAAGTGACAAAATCATTTTTTAAAACATCAATTCCATATTTAATTTAAAACCAACATTTAAAACCTTTCGTAATCCATAGTTTAAGAGTCACACAACAACTAGACTAAAAGAGATAATCCAAGCAATTTAAGCATTCAACAATTAAATTCCAACTTTAAAACTTCAAAGGAAAAACATCCTGACACTAACAATCCCAAAGTATAAATACTGGAAGTAAATGAATCACATCTCTGATAAAACCAACTGAATAATGGAAAAAGGGCGACACATGCCCAAGTGGATAAAATAGAATTATAAGTGGAATCAATAATGATGTCGTCTAAACAAGAGGCCTGCAACTCCCATCTAAGCTGCAGCACGTTCCTTCCAAAGGATTCTAAGCATGACGCCCTTGTGGCAGGGCACCTATAATATATACATATATATACAAAAGAGAATACATGAAAGGAAACGAGTCAGAACCCGATTGTAAAATAGTTTAAAAATTAGTTTAGCAAGTATTTAAAATTCTTACCGGCTAATGCAATAATCATATTACTATGCGGCACTCGCTTGACAAATTCTCACCTCTCTTCTAATGTGCACACCTACCGCACTATTTATCCCAACAGTTTAGCTTTTCTTAAAATTCTCATAAGGTTTCACGCCGACAATTACTAGTGCTAAGATAGTTAATTTCTAAAGGAAATTTTTTCACATAACTCTCATTTTATTATAAAATTTCTCAGTGTTGCCTCAAACTTTTCACACACTTTTAAATATCAAAATATTTATTCATTACTCAACTACTTTTAATCACAGTAGAAAGTTTCCCAATTTAAATTTTATATATATATATATATATATATATATATATCGATCACTCTCATAATATACATATATATATACAATCGGCACCCCACATAAATTTAGGGTGTTGGCATACTCTGCTATCAAGTCCCCGTATCACTCATACTAAGGGAAATACTAGTTCGAAATCACTCTCGAACTGTATTAACACAAAACACATAAAAATTGAGGCGAAGCATAGTTCCAAGTCACTAAGAGGTCAGCACATACCCTCACGTCTCTTAGGACCATCTGACTATCTATCCGATAGCCTGTACCAAGGATTCCTATGTTCTAGGGTACAAGTCAATATCCCCCATAAAGGCCCCATCGAGATAAGACTGTCCCGGTGCGGTAACCTCAGTGATAGCAAGTAGCGCGGGCATGATTTTTACACGTATATAGTATATGCACAAACACAGTCTGTAAGGACACAAATTTCCAATTGAGTCCATATATAGTTTTGGCTCAATTCCGGACAAAAACATTTATTCATAGGAATGTATTTGATTGTAATATTCTCAAGCCTATGAAGTGTGTGTTGAAGCCGTAGCGGCAAAGAATTTAAAGCTTCATCAAAATGCCGATTTGTGTGCCTCGTTTCTACGTTATCAACTAAGGTTCCATGCTTCCAAGGTATGAATGTAATTATATTTATATAGGAGCTTCGAACAATATGTATTGGGTGTTAGGTGTAATAAAAACTGCATTTTATTTTCAGAAAGCATCATTTAGAACTTTAAAATAAGTATATAAAAGTTTCTGGGCCAAAATTGAATTTTACAAACTTTCTGGTCGTTCGTTAGAAATGTCGTTCGAACGAGTTTTTTCGTTCGAACCAGGTTTCGTTCGAACGAGTTTTTCGTTCGAACCAAGTTTCGTTCGAACGAGTTTGCCAACGACCCTAAACTGGTCAGTCGTTCGATATGTCGTTCGAACGAGTTTTTTGTTCTAACGAGGTATCTAACGAGATTCTAACGAGCCCAGGCTGGTCGCTCGTTAGAAGTCTCGTTCGAACGAGAGTCAAGTTCGTTCGAACGAGATGCCAGGGCGGGAACAGTTTTGACCAGTTTTTGGCAGTTTTCACCCACTTTCCCCACTTGGTTTTTAACCAACTTTTTCAAGACTTAATATGTGCGGGAAACACATTTTTCCAATTAACTTTTCCATTCCATATCCATCTCTTAGAGAGAGTTTGAGAGCTAATTTATTTAGGGAAAATGTTCATGTTTTGAGTGTTAATTTTTAAAGAAAAATTCATACACACTCTAGTTTACACCCAATAGTTGTTTATCCAAGTTCTATATATACATATCTTTACTTGGAGTTTTGGCACCGGTTTATCTCTACCGAATTCAAGAAAAAGAGAAGTTTTGGTTTGCTTCTACATCCATCAAAGAAGAAGACTTTTTGTTGAAGATTCTACCCACTTGGAGAAAGGCTCCATGCTTGGGTGACGGTGACCATATAAAGTCCCATCGGTGGATTTCGAGACCGCGGTGGTGTTCCGAGGTTGTCCGCTAGGAAGAGGTTTCTACGAGAAGGAGCGTCGAGGCTTGAGAGGGATCGAGTCAGTCGTTGTAAGTCTATCTGTCTTGTAATTGTAATTCCATATCTAGTGGACTTTTGGCTAGGGCCGTCCGAGGTTGTTTTCCGTCTTGGGTTTTTCCTTGTACATCTCGGCGTAATGTGATATTGTTTATTTTATCTTGCATCATAACTTAGAACGCATGCTTAGATTAAATTCAAGATAAAATTTGGTTTAATTATCACACTCATTGAATTTGGGACTAAATTAAATATTGGGTAAATTTGATTTATTCAAGTCATTTGCTAAAATTGGTTTCGCCTAACTTTGGATAATTGAAAATTATGACTTAGGCAAATTCTAGGACTTGGATTAACTTATTTTAATTTATTTTTGGAGAAATTAAAATTCGGCTTTGTTTATTTGTTGAACCATCATCTTTCAACGCTTCCGCATCTATTTAAAAGGAAATTATATTTTAATTTGAAATTATTAAAATCCGGGGTCTCACAAATTGGTATCAGAGCCGGAGCGCTAAGTTATCGCGTTAAAGATCCGTTTTTCGGCTTTTTATATTTCCTTACCTGTTTAGGTGGTTCAATTTTTATCACTCTCAATTTTTGTTTTATATCTCTCGATGGGACGTCTTAATGAAAATTTGTCCAATTTAAATGAAAATAAAATTTTTGATTTTCGAGAGGAATTAAATGGGCTTAACAATTGTAACGAAAATTTAAAGGAATTAAATTTGAGATTTGTAAAAAGAATTAAATTTCTTGAAACTGAAAATTCTTGTTTTAAAGCTCACATTGAGTCTTTGCAAATCTCCTTATCTCAAAAAGATATTTTTCGTGAAAAGCTCATGGACTTACATTCAAATTTTGATTTTTTAGAAAAGTCCAAGAAAGAGAGTGAAAATCGTGAACAGACTCTTAGGGACAAGTTTGCTCATATTGAGGGAGAGCGTGTTAACCTTCTAGGAATTATTGAAAATTTAAAGAAGGAGTCCCATAATTTTGAGGAGTCTAATTTATTACTTGAGTTCGAAATTTTAAAATTGAAAAATGTCTTCCAAGACTCTAGTAGTTGTTCTAATGGTTCTAGCACATCATGTTCAGATTCTTCCATTGCTAAAGCTAAAACCATTGTTTGTTTTAGAGGGTCGACTTTGTCCAAGGACTTTAAAAAGGGTCACACCTTAGGTAACATTCCTCGTGTTTACACATGCTTGCATTGTGATAGGAAAGGTCACCTTAGGTCATATTGTTTCGATCTTAAAAGTAGTCCAAGGAAATCTTTATCTAGCATTTCATTATTTCCCAATCCCCATCATTTTAAATATAAATCTATATGGGTTAGGAAATCATTTTTAAATGCGCTAGATACAAGATTTGTTGATTATCATTTACTTTCACATGCTTCCTCCCTTGCTAAATCTAAAGGATGAATGTGTTAGTGTTTGCATACTTTAGCGTTTGTAGTTCATGCTATATTCATATGCTAAATGTATGCTTGTTTAGTCATTTTCTAGTCATTGCCTTATTTCATATCACATGCTAGAAATTATGACTTGTTTATCTTTTTGTATTATAATTTGTGTTTGAATTAATTGAAAAATATAAAAAGATTTTTGTTTATCATTTGTGTTTTATTTATTTCATTTAAGCTTAATGAAAAATACAAATGATTTTTTTGTTTGTCCTTTTGAGTAAATATTTATTTTTGATTAAAAATGTTAAAAACTCAAAAAGATTTTGTTTTGTGTGTATTTTTGTTTGACACACTTTATGTGGCATATATTTGTGTTTGAATCCTATCATTTACGCTCCCATGTGGCTTGAACTTTTGGTGTAGATTTTCAATCCTTAAAATGTTCTTTACCATGTTTTATATGGAGTAGTTGGATTTTGTATTGTTTAAATGGATTCTATTTCTATATGCCACTTTTCACACATGCACGAGCTCTTTTGAAATTTTAATGTCACATGTTATATTTGAGCTTTTTGAGGTGTTCTCCTATCAATCTAGTCATCTACATCTCTATGACCTAGGAGGACTAGTGCATGTCAAAATCCGTTGCATGTGAGATTTGTGTGAAAAATGAAAACATGATAAATCTAAATGTGCATGGGGAAGGGCTCCGAAAGGATGAATTAAATCCTTTGCGATAGTAAGCCACCGTTGATTGGATCTAAAAGAAATACGTGATCCAAAGGCCTAAAAACAGAATATTTGGCATTAAACAGAAATCAATTGCCAAGGCCTATGTTTGTATGATATATTCATTCAAAAACAAAAGAATATATATGCTCATTGAGGGATAATTGGATGGTATATCAACGGTTTGCACAATGTCCGTTTATCCTAGTTGTCTTTAATGTCATGACTCGATTTGGTTTGTAGAATCATCATCATGCTAGGCTTGTATGCATTGTGTATGTTTGTTCATTGACTTCAATCTTTATATTGTCACATGAGGTTATATTTAAATGTGATAAAGTTTGCAATCAAATGAGAACTCCGTGAACGTTTATTAAGTGTTTGGGTCTAAATTTAATTGTTGCTGGTACACACCCCTACACTTCCATTTCCATATGACACATTTTTGCCATACGAGTGTGCAAACTTATTGTATTTTGTGTCATGTTTGTGTTTATATCTATATATATATGCAAGTGCTCTATTGGTATATTTTTAGTATCTATATATATGATATTTGTTTGTCTTTGCCTTGCTTTTATTGCCTATATGCTGTCATGTCTTTTCTTTAAGCTTCCACATGCTATTTATTAGTTCTTTATCCTTTGCCTATTCCTGAACAAAAAGGGGGAGAATGATGATAGGGGGAGAAATGGTATCTAATCCTATTATTATCGTATATCGTATCTTCGTTTGGGGGAGATTTATCTTAGGGGGAGACGTCTTTCTAAGTAGGTCATGTATTTGATAAAGAGGAGAATTAATTTAGGGGGAATAATTTAATTAAATGCATTTTATATTTTGATATTCCCTATGCATTTGATGAGTTTGCTTAAGTGTGCAGGTATTCTTCTAAAGCAGCATTGTTTAATGGCAAAGCGTTTGATCCTTGGGTTGAGTCATGTTTGGGCGGGTTATGTTTTGAGTCTAGTGAGCTTGACGGCCCTTTAGGATTTTTGTTTGGTTTTTGTCCCGGAATAGCCAAAGGGGGAGATTTGTAAGGACACAAATTTCCAATTGAGTCCATATATAGTTTTGGCTCAATTCCGGACAAAAACATTTATTCATAGGAATGTATTTGATTGTAATATTCTCAAGCCTATGAAGTGTGTGTTGAAGCCGTAGCGGCAAAGAATTTAAAGCTTCATCAAAATGCCGATTTGTGTGCCTCGTTTCTACGTTATCAACTAAGGTTCCATGCTTCCAAGGTATGAATGTAATTATATTTATATAGGAGCTTCGAACAATATGTATTGGGTGTTAGGTGTAATAAAAACTGCATTTTATTTTCAGAAAGCATCATTTAGAACTTTAAAATAAGTATATAAAAGTTTTTGGGCCAAAATTGAATTTTACAAACTTTCTGGTCGTTCGTTAGAAATGTCCTTCGAACGAGTTTTTTCGTTCGAACCAGGTTTCGTTCGAACGAGTTTTTCGTTCGAACCAAGTTTCGTTCGAACGAGTTTGCCAACGACCCTAAACTGGTCAGTCGTTCGATATGTCGTTCGAACGAGTTTTTCGTTCTAACGAGATTCTAACGAGCCCAGGCTAGTCGCTCGTTAGAAGTCTCGTTCGAACGAGAGTCAAGTTCGTTCGAACGAGATGCCAGGGCGGGAACAGTTTTGACCAGTTTTTGGCAGTTTTCACCCACTTTCCCCACTTGGTTTTTAACCAACTTTTTTAAGACTTAATATGTGCGGGAAACACATTTTTCCAATTAACTTTTCCATTCCATATCCATCTCTTAGAGAGAGTTTGAGAGCTAATTTATTTAGGGAAAATGTTCATGTTTTGAGTGTTAATTTTTAAAGAAAAATTCATACACACTCTAGTTTACACCCAATAGTTGTTTATCCAAGTTCTATATATACATATCTTTACTTGGAGTTTTGGCACCGGTTTATCTCTACCGAATTCAAGAAAAAGAGAAGTTTTGGTTTGCTTCTACATCCATCAAAGAAGAAGACTTTTTGTTGAAGATTCTACCCACTTGGAGAAAGGCTCCATGCTTGGGTGACGGTGACCATATAAAGTCCCATCAGTGGATTCTGAGACCGCGGTGGTGTTCCGAGGTTGTCCGCTAGGAAGAGGTTTCTACGAGAAGGAGCGTCGAGGCTTGAGAGGGATCGAGTCAGTCGTTGTAAGTCTATCTGTCTTGTAATTGTAATTCCATATCTAGTGGACTTTTGGCTAGGGCCGTCTGAGGTTGTTTTCCGTCTTGGGTTTTTCCTCGTACATCTCGGCGTAGTGTGATATTGTTTATTTTATCTTGCATCATAACTTAGAACGCATGCTTAGATTAAATTCAAGATAAAATTTGGTTTAATTATCACACTCATTGAATTTGGGACTAAATTAAATATTGGGTAAATTTGGTTTATTCAAGTCATTTGCTAAAATTGGTTTCGCCTAACTTTGGATAATTGAAAATTATGACTTAGGCAAATTCTAGGACTTGGATTAACTTATTTTAATTTGTTTTTGGAGAAATTAAAATTCGGCTTTGTTTATTTGTTGAACCATCATCTTTCAATGCTTCCGCATCTATTTAAAAGGAAATTATATTTTAATTTGAAATTATTAAAATCCGGGGTCTCACACAGTCATATATGTATACTACTATTTCCATTTCTAATTTAGATACACCCACCACCCATACTTGTGATATTTATTCTTATTGCACATTACTAGATTATCCCGTATATCGGTACATCTCTTTTATTCTTATTTATGGGATTATTCCAAACTTACTTCGTAACACTCATGAAATCATATCTCCCTAAGTGTAATTTCAGTAGGTACTCTTTTTATTTTACGACGTAACTTCCTTACGAGTCTCACCCTTTAAACAAACGTTCCCATTATTCCTTAAGTGTAAAACACCTCCATTAAATGTAAATCTTGTCTTACATTAAAGGTTCCATTTTTATAAAGTCCTACTGGTCTTCTTCATATCCCAAAATGTTCTAACAATAATGTCCAAGGATTTCTATTCATTTAAGTTGGAACAACCTATTTAAAAAAAGGGATGTGAGTTTTCCAGGAGGGGTCGATCGATCGATGGCAGGGACTCGATCGATTTATCGATGCTCTTGGGTCGATCGATCTATCAAGCAGTTATGGAGAAACTGCAGAAATACGAGTTACGGGAATGCTATTCCAAAATCATCCAAATCATCATATTTGATTTCCAAACTCCCAACAACTAATACTACAAGTGTTATATCCTCAAATAATTAATATTCTACGTAAGACATGCGAGTTTTCATTAATTATAACGAATTAAAAAAAAGGGCCAAAATCCATAAAAATAACAAGAACCCTAATATTTTCATTAACTTATTTCTTCCCATTCTTTCCCCATATTTTCTACTCTTAACTCACTGGAATTCCATGTTTCAACCTCTACATATGAATTGGATTTCCAGAATACATCTTTTACCTCTACAACATGCGAATCCGAGTCTCCAATATATACTTTCTTTCACAAAAACTAGTCCTAATCAACCCTAGACTAATATCATTGAAGCATTAACTAAAATAGGGCAAGATAGATACTTGCCTGGGAATACTTGGATCAGATTTGTGGAAAATATTGGTGTGGTTGTGATCCTCGTTGCGCGATCTACAATTTGGCGGCGACGGCAGTGCAAACGGTGGAGTTCTTGGCCTAGAACTCCTTGGAAAGCTTCTCCTCTTCCTCTCCAATGGCCGTATTTGGTTCTTGGTTATTCTAAATCTAGAAGAAAACTCCTACCATATGATATAACCTTAGAAAATTCGTGGGTTTCCTGCCCAAAAATACGAAATGTCTAAAACGTCCTCTCGGGATGTTAATTAGGCCTAAAAATGCCCCGGGACCAAAACTAAACCCACGGGTACATTATTTTGACTATCTCGACCCTTACGGACACATTGACACAGTCAAAATGACCATAAGGGTGACTTATAATTTATTCACTTTTAATAATTCGAATTTAATACCGACACGACACAGGCGCGTCCCGATAAATTTCCAAAATTATCAAATTAGATTCTCGTGATAATTTTACTAAATTCAATTACACATATTACTTTACCCATAAAGTAATTTACAACAAAATTCCAATAATTACTAACTCTCATCACGCTAGTAAATATTTAAATGATTTCTGGATTAATATTAAATTAATATCTCTAATTAAATTTAATAAATCCCCAAAACTAAAAGTCATAAAAATACGAGGTATTACATTGGTTAGAAAATCATTTGGAATTTATTCTTGGGATTTGTTTTAATATACTTGGACTTATGTTAGAAGACCAGTAGGCATAGGAGGGTATTAGGCTTCATCTTATTATGGCGTACTTAGGGAGAAACATAATTAGGTTAACGTGAGAGGATTGCTTGATTTGGAAATTAATTCAAGTTATGGGAAATTAAGGACAATGATAATTTAGATGAGTACGATATACTGAGTCACCTACTGATTTTATGGATAGAAGAGAGGGTACACTTTCAGTGGTGAGTAATACTCAAGACCGTACGATAAAGAAGTGAATCGGTCATTCAATTAAATGTAGGATATTCGGAATAATGATATACTACATATGAGATTTATGATAGGGAATGTGAGTATACCTATATTTGTGTTATGAATATATAAAGGTGAGATGAATTCATATTATATGATGGATTTATTATGTGTATGACATACCTACATTGTATGCTATCGTGGGAGGTTTTGAAAGGGGATAGTCTCATCCTGATGAGCCCACTAGGGGATTTTAGATTGGTGCCTCAGGACATAGAACCTAGGAACGACTTCTCGGTGCGTTGATAAGTCAGCGGTCATATGGGTGTGTAGGTATGTGCGTATCCCGTAGACTTGGAACTATGTTCGCCTACAATATATGTGATTTGTATAATATATTGTTCGTGAGTGATTCTGAATCGTTAGTCCTTATTTAGTACGAGATTTAGTGGGACTAGATAGTAGAGTATGCATGCATCGCAGCTAAGTCTAGGGGTGTCGTATTAGTATATATTATATATAGGGATGAGTATGTATATATACTTGTGATATTATATTTTGTTTGCAATTTGTAGATAAGGAAGGTGATAAATTCTTTGGTAACGTAAGTTTGGGAACACTTAAACTTATTGTGAATAATAAATGCAAGCACATTTAATAATAATAGTTGTGGGAAATACGGGTTATTACTACGAGTGAAAGTTAGAAAGGGGATGTCTACATTATAGTTAAGTGATGACAGTAAGTAGGATGGTTTATAGGTACGTTAGGCGGGCACAATAGTTGAGAGGTGAGAATCTCAAATGAGTGTTCGAAAAACTAACGTGTGTATTTTATTTGCTTTGCTTCAATTTAAATACTTGCTAAACTGTTTTAAAATATTTTACACCCAGAATCTGAGCCATCTCTCACAAAATCTCTTTTTCTTGTGAAACTATTTTTAGGTGTCTAACCCTAGGGGAGCCAAGCATAGACTGTTGGATCTTTTGACATTCTGCAATTATTGTGGGGGTTGCAGGTCTTTATATTTAGACGCCTCCACAACTATGATTTCAATTCTTTGATTTAGGCTTCTCAGTTAGGGCATGTTTCGCCCATCCTCATTTTATTTATTTTCGAGAGACATTTTACTCATTTCATTTCAGTATTTCATATTCAGTTGGATTTAGTATTATTACGATTGATGGTTTTGATTTTATTTCATTGGGACGATTAATCCAGTTTTATCATATTTAGTTAGATGGTGTTTTATTCATTATTTATTTATTCATGATAATCGTGAATGTGTTATATGGTTATAATTAATTGACATTAATTATCGGGTAAAATATTTTGACATTAGCTTAATTAATTATTAGGTGATTAGTAAAGAAAAATATTTTTCGGCAGTGATGCTAAGAATGAACCAACCGGATATTCTGTTTTAAATTTCATAAAAGACTGATCACCCGATATTTATTTTGGCGGGGTGTCACAGGTGGTATCAGAGCATCAGGTTCTAGAGTCTTTTAGGATATGTACGGCTTATTATGCTTCCAGCTTAGCGTTCTTTGATATAGAGTCCTATTATTAGGATTATTGCATTCATGATTACATCTTCAGCTATTTGAGATCTAATAATCGTGGACTTATAAATTCCTTCTCGTTTCAGATGCCTCCCAGACATGCACCGAGGGACATAAAATCCCAACTGGATCCACTGCTAGCCTAGGCTCAGGGTACAATGAATGCTGTTGAGGTTGCTGTCATCGTTGCTCAGTCTATTATTGCAACACTAGCCATAGTTCAGTATCCCCACCACCGAAAAAGACAGTGGTGACAACACTAGTACATTCATTCCCTTCTGCTTGGGAGTGAGTCAGACATGCCTTCTAAAAGGCACATCCCCTAGAGTTCCAGGGGAGTTCTGATATTGTTACGGCGAGCTAATAGAAGAAAGATATCCAGTGTCATTTGAGTTTGTATGAGTGCACAGAGGTGCAGAGGCAGATACTAGCTCTTTCAAGCTAGTCGGAGTAGCGTTATAGTGGTGGGAGTCCACTACTACTATAGAGGAGCGTGATGTTTTGATGATTTAGGACTTGTGGGTGCGGTTTGACCATAAATATTTTCCTTTTGCCATTCAGACTGAGATGAGATGGAAACTACTGGACCTCACCTAGGAGGGGAAGACTATATCAGAGTATGAAGAGGAGTTTACTATATTAGTAAACCTGGTACCAACTGAGGTGCCTACTGAAGAAAATAAGATTCAGATGATTAAGGATGGCCTGACGTGGAGGATACGACAGCATCTTCAGGGTAACCTCTCTTTGCAATCTTATACCGATGTACTCAATGCTCCATTACTACACTGCTAGGATCACCGCTTCTATGTTAAGGGGAGTAAACGAGGAGGTGAGTCCAGCCAGCAGGGAAGGACAAATGGGGGTAGTGCCAGTGGGGCACCAGCAGCTCAGAATCAGCAGAGACAGAGTGAACAAGGTTCCCATTAGGGGGATTCTGCTAAGAAGTTCATATCAGGAGGCTTTCGTCATGGATAGTGGGGTTTAAGGCATGTCCACTAGGGTCAGCAGGGCCATGAGGGACAATAGGGCTAATGACGCGACTAAGAATGTGTCTCAAAAATGCGTACTCTCTAGGCTCAAGTGCAAGCTTGTCGCTCAAGTAATAATCTGATAAGTCGAGTATCGATCCTCAGGGAAATAGGACAATGGAGTTGTAATGACGTTGGACAAATGAAGGAATCCTAACTCTGACTCTAAAGAAAAAGGAAAAGATGATCTGTTTGGGGAATTTACTACAATTAAATGCAATTTTGAAAATATTTATTTAGTGTACCAAAGTATGAATGGAATGCAACTATTCTAAATTACCTAAATTACTGATAATGATTAAACTGAAACTTGAACTATCTGATGAAGAAAACAGGACGGGAATACAATCCCTCAACCCTAGTGTATTGATGGTATAAAATTAATCGTAAATTTAAGTGATTAATTAGATCTAGAATTTAGTACTCCCAAGCATTACGTATATTAGGTTCAAGCTCGCACCATACTTAATCAGAGGACAAGTAAATTAGTATTGCAATAGTTACACTCGAATTGCATTCTGAACCATCCCGATTACCCTGAAGCAAACGAGATCCAAAGATCTACAATTGTCGTATTTCTATGCAATACGGTCGTAATCAAACCATTAAATTTAGAGGATTAATTTTATTCACATACAACTACCACATCAGGTTGAGTTCATGCATCACGACCTTAGAAATCTAGCCTGGCATATGAAAACTGGTAGACAACACGTTCGGAATGAAAGAAACCATTTTTAATTCTGAATAGAGATGAAGAGAATAACCAATACTTACTAACAAAAGAACTGCAATTATAAAGGAAGGAATTGGAAGAAATTTACTTGAACTGCAACTGGAATCAAAACTAGGGTTTATATGTTATTTCTCCTCTAAAACTAATTACAGAGATCTCCTGATGAATCATAAGCCTGACTTTAATGTTGGGAGGAGTTTACAATATAACATCTACGGACTAAAAGAGTTTGAACCAAATAGGATTCTAATTTTTACAAGTGGATAATTCTGAAAAATCGATAACGGAACCGATCTTGTTAAGGGGTTCGGTTCGGTTCTGTCTTTGACATCTTCTACAAAGAATTCTTTGAGCATGGGATTGATTCTTTATTTTTCTACTTCGGTTCGGTTCCATCTTTTTTACTCTTCGCAGGAAGTTTTCCAGGTGTAGGATTGGTTCATTTTTTCTTCACTTCGGTTCGGTTCCGTTGTGTTTAGCCTTTTCAGACTTCCCCATGATGGATTCGGTTCTTTTTCTTTCCCTTGGGTTCGGTTCCATCTTGTAATCTTTTGCAGAAATCTCTCCTTCTTTTGTTTCTTGGGAAATTTTGGTACGGAACTCAAATCAAATCACTAAACACCTGCGAAATAGATGAAACATACACAAAACTCGGTGTACTCATTAGAACTTGCCAATATCAAAGATATGGTATAAATCCACTTGAATTACACTTTATGGAGCGATAAAAGCTTCTAAATTAAAGGGATAAATGGGAAGAATTTATGCCTAATCAAACGCCCTAACTTTGAACTTTGATCCTCCCGAGCAATGTAAAAAATCAAAACATGGTTTAACTCAAAAATGGGTTAGGATACCTTTTTAATGGGCAAGGGATTGAATTTAGCGCATGCAACAAGCCTTTAAACCTCTAGGTTACCCTAATAGGACGAGTTGTGTCTCGTGAGGGTTTCTTGAGAATATACCCATAAAATTCGACTCAAATAAAGCTCAAAATACGCAAAAATTGTATAATTCAAACTTTTCCAGAAAATAGTCATCATCAAATCATGTCTTAGAGTCTTAAATGATAGTGCGCATGTGTGAAACCGGAAATGTAATCGCGAATTTCCACCGATCGACCATTGCGTTAATTATCCAAAAATTCATTTTGATTTCAAAATCTCACGGGATGCTCTCACAAACGAATCAATCGGAATGTGGCTATTCTCTCGGTATGAGTGATTTATAAGAGTAAACGTAGTGGAACCAAGTTCACGCATACAAGTAGAAAGACAAAAATTCATGGCAATCGGATCTCATCATTGGATTACGGATGTAAGAAAACGGGACCATTGCCTCTAATTCACGTTTTTTATCTCTTTTATTACCTTTTGGTGTTTTAGCTCTCCACGCGGTAACCAATTTCGCAATTTTGGACTCGGTTAGGACTTTTACGGGTTGAAGTTGTATTGGGTAATATTGGAAAAGGTTAAGAACTTTGGAATTGGAAAATTTTGCTTATGATGTCCTTTAGTTATTTTTCGAGCTTTTGCTCATTTTCTACTTCTTTCTCTATTTTTTCTATTTTCGCGCTTTTCTTTTCTTGCTTTTTTTGTTGAGCATAGCTATTTTTTTCTTGTCCCTTTTTCTACACTTTCCGGACTTTATTTCTGGATTGTCCCCTTTTCACAATTCCGAGCCATTTGGGGTTTTTCGGGTTGTCAAATGAAAGGGCAAAATTTATTCGGCTCAATTTGGGTTACAAAAGGGGAAATTTTTCACTACTTTTTCTGACCAATTTTTTTGGGCGACAAACGAGGGGCCACTTCATTCTCCAAAATACTAATTGCATCACCATATGTGTTTTGAGATGAATTAAGTTTAGAGATCTATTTGGCATGTTTTTCAAGGCAATATCACACACATTTCCCATAACCGATCACAGTGAGAGAATTGAGATCCTCGACGACTTATTTGACGCTAAAAATAACTTTTGAGTTAATAATTAACTCGGATTGATTTATAAATTTCACAAAAATGAAAGGCTCGAATCTTACCGAGGTTGTTAATCTCTACATTTATTCGTTAGGTCGCCTACGTTCGCTCAATTTCCATTTTTGGTCAATTTTGACTTTGTGCATTGTGTTTTTACAATTTGAGACTTTAAATCGACTTTTAATGATATTTTCGAAAAATTTGATTTCCAATTTTTATTTATTTAGAACAAAAATATTTTTGTTTTTTTCAAGATTTTATGTGCTTTTTTGAAATTTATGCGCATTTTATGAAAATTTGTGAAGTTTTAGAAATACGCACTTGTGACCCCCTAACTTAGACTTTTTCATTGTCCTCAAGCAAAAAGGACTAAAATCTAACTCAAAGGGAATTAAAAGTGGGAGCAAATAAAACAAATAAATAAAACAGAAATGCAGCATTTTTATAGATAAAAGAAAAAAATTGTGTTACAATGGGTAAGGAAGAACACACATAACCAATACTGTGTAAACAACAACCACAAACCACACAAATAGCTAAAAATAGACAAGGGCATCATTGCGGCAGCGGATTGGAGGGCCCGGGTGTGCTGGGATCATAGGGATCATAGAAGAAAGTGGGGGGCAGCCCACCGAAGTTGAGCTCGTAAAGGTGAGCTTGGAGCTGATGCATCATGCTCATGTCCCTCCGGTAGGCGTCCTGATCCCTTTGATAGGCTGGCTGGTCGCGGTTGTATTGAGTGATGAACCCGTCAAAATGGGATTCCACCGCTGCTAGACACCTATCAAAATCCGTACTCGGGGCCTCGAAATCTAAGTCATCATCCCCATTGTATTCATCTTCTTCAACCCCGCCCATCTCGAGATCCTCATCTACAGGCTCTTCAACAGGGATTTCCTCCTCGGCCTCTAAGTTGATCGCCTCCTGGGATGCTCGAATGGAAGCCCTTTATTGGGCACTTTGCGTGCGGGGATACCTTCCCAATGAGCTTCGGGAGGCGTGGGAAAGCTTGAGGTGGATGGATACCAGCGTCGGCAAGGAGGGAAGTAATGAGGCGGGCATAAGGGAGAGGTAACGATCCTTTTTGCTCCTAGGCCGCATAAATTATGCCAGCATAAAGCATGCGTCCCAGATTTAGGGTGAAATTGGGGTAAAAAATATGGTACACGAGTGTGGCTTGGCGAGGGCGCATCGCCGAGTCGTTAGAGGTTTGAAGCAAGTTGGCGCACACTATATGGAAAGTGATGCGTGCCTTATCATTTAGGCGGCCCACGGGGAAGGTACCCCATTCCAAAATATCGTTGGGAGCGAGTGGGCCAATGAATTGTTGTTTGGGAATGGTGGGGGAATTGGTTGGGTAGTCATAGACGTCCAGGTGGGGGACGCCCTTATCAATAAGTTTGCGAGCGAGGATGGCTAAGGAGAATGGGATAGGGCATCCGTCAACAAAGGATTAGCACTCAAACTCGCCCGTGTGGACGAGAGAGCCATAGAAGTACCAAACTTCGTCCGCTCAGATGACATGGTGGGGTTCCTGTAGGTATTACGTTCACCCCCTCTGGCGAAAAAAGGTGGTGACGGGGCGGGGCAGCTCGTCCCAGTTGACAACTCGCTCAATGTGAAATTGGCGAGAGAAAGTAAAAAACTTTTCGCACCATACACGCTCCATGTGGGAGAGATATTTGCCATTGTCGTTGGGCAGAACTTTGGTTGACATGTATTTGGCGGGAAGAGCTTAATTGGCCATTGGGACAGTGGTGAATTTGGGAGATGAAAGGCTTAGGCTTGTAGAGAGGGAAAAGGGAGTGGGTGTTTTGGGAGGGAAAAGAGGAAGAATGGAGGGAAGGGAGAGGATAGGGGGAGGAATAAGCTCCTCGGGAAGAACCAAAATCACAGGAACCGAACTGATCCGGCTCAGGGGCGATTCGGTTCAGTTCTGGGGATTTTTTTATTTTGCAATTTTTCCAAACCGAACCGATTCGGGTTGGGGATTCGGTTCGGTTCCATATTTAATAGAACCTTCTCTCCTACACTACTGCACTAGAATTTCAACCCTTGAATTTATGGATGCTTTCACACTTATTCCCCCACTTGGATTTATCGGCGCCCTCGTAAAGTGTGTGTTGGATTGCATGATCTTAAGCTTACCTCACGTAACCTACCTACGGACTCAATCTATTCTATCGAAACACAACCACTATACACAAGAAATCACCCCATACATGTAGGGGGTGCGAAGTCCTCTCTATCAAGCTCATTCGACCCCGTAAACGGGTTTCGACAACCAAACGGTGTCGACTTCTTCCACACACGGGGTTCGAGCATGGGATCGGTTCTTTATTTTTCTAATTTGGTTTAGTTCCATATTTTTTACTCTTTACAGGAAGTTTTCTAGGTGTAGGATCGGTTCATTTTTTCTTTACTTCGGTTCGATTCCGTTGTGTTCAGCCTTTTTAGAGACTTCCCTAGGAAGGATTCAGTTCTTTTTCTTTCCCTTGGGTTCGGTTCCATCTTGTCATCTTTTCAGAAACCTCTCCTTCTTGTGTTTCTTGCGAACTTTTGGTACGAAACTCAAATCAAATCACTAAACACATGCGAATTAGATGAAACATACACGAAACTCGGCGTACTCATTAGAACTTTTCAATATCAATTATATGATATAAATCCACTTGAATTAAACTTCACAGAGCGATAAAAGCTTCTAAATTAAAGGGATAAATGGTAAGAATTTATGCCTAATCATCCACTCAGGCAAGCAACAGTTCTAACATGTCCACCAGGGCTAAGGGAGGGGGGGCAATGGCCAATAGGGTCGAGGCCCGCAGGGGCAGAAAGGGGGAAACTTTGTTGGTAAATGCTTTACATATGGAAACACTAGACACAAATGATTTGATTGCCCCGAAAAGGGGAAGTTTCCTCAACAACAAGGTGCTCACTAGGACACCGAGAGGCCGAACTTCCCAGTCGCTCTCCCAGTACCAACGTTAGTTCCAGCTTTGCCTTCCATCCCAACAGCCTCGATTCAGCAGGGACAACTAGAGTATAGGAGTTAATACAACGTCCACAAGGCAGTAGCTCCACAGGATCCACCCATAGTCGAGGGTATGTTTTCAATCCTTGTGTTTATGTGGAGTATTTTGTTTGACACGGGGGCCTCACAATCTTTCATAGACACTAGATTTGCATGGGCCACAAGGTTGTTAGACACGGTCGACGGTACAGTGACTTGTGTAGACTCGCCATTGGGTAATGAGTCGATTATTTTCTTTGTATGTCGGGGTGTGGGTATAGTGATTGGGAGTCTTATTTTGTGAGCATATATGCTTGTTTTAGATATGTACGAGTATGACGTTATTATTAGGATGGATTTTCTAGTCGCGTATAGGGCCATGATCGATTGCTTTAGTAAGAGTATTATTTTTTCCATCCCTGGTCGGGAGATGTTTATAGTGGCGATACCTCTCCCCGAGGAAGGATCACCCACTCACTTATTTTATATAGAGGATGAGACCTCTACAGGAGTTATGATTCCCCTTGATTCGATTTCTGTTATTCCTAAGTATGCCGATGTATTTTAAGATATACTGGGACTACCACCGAGTAGAGAGATAGATTTCGTTGTATATTTGATGTCAGGCACTCAACCGATAACTCGTGCCCCTTACCATATGGATCCGATGGAGATGAGGGAGTTACAATATTAGATTGAAAATATGTTCGGATAGGGCTTCATAGGTAGGGGTACCTCAGCTTGGGGTTCTCCCATGCTATTTGTAAAGAAGAGAGATGGTTAGTTATGATTGTGTGTTGATTACAGAGAGTTGAATAAAGTCACGATACAGAATAAATATATGTTGCCACGAATCGATGAATTATTCGAATAGTTCAGAGGAGCTGCCGATTTCTCAAAGATAGACTTGAGTTTCGGGTACCATCAACTATGCATTAGGTAGAAGTACGTGTCGAAGACTGCTTTTCTTATGAGATATGGATCCTATAAGTTTCGGGTTATGCCATTTGGGCTAACCAATGCACCATCTTTGTTCATGAACTTAATGAATAGGGTGTTTAGAGAATTATTATGTCATTATCTTCATAAATGACATCCTGATTTATTCCCAGACCGAGGAGGATCATGTCTAACATTTGCTTTGGGTTCTACAGACACTACGTGAGCATTAACTATATGCTAAGTATGAAAAATGTGGGATTTGGATGAAGGAGGTTCAGATTTGGGGGCATATTATTTCCGAGTTGAGGATATCAGTGGACCCAAGCAAAGTTTCAGTGATGAGGGAGTGGGGATAGCCCACGACACCGGCAGAGGTACATAGCTTCTTAGGGTTAGTCGGGTATTACATATGGTTCATTGAAAACTTTTTTGAAGATTGAGGGCCCGATGACTAATTTAACCTGTAAGGGTGTACCGTTTGTTTGGGATGATGTGTGTCAGTTGGCATTTGATGAGGTGAAGGACAAGCTAACTTCAGCACCAGTTTTAGCACTGCCCAGGCCGGGAGTGGAGTACTTGGTCTATACTGATGCATCCCTACAGGGGCTTAGTGCAGTGTTACAACAGGATGATCAGGCTATAGCTTATGCTTCTCGAAAACTTAAGCTTCACGAGAAGAATTACCCCACCCATGACATAGATTAGAAGCAGTCCTGTTTGCACTTCAGATTTGGAGACATTATCTATTGGGGGAGAAATTTTGCTTATTCACGAATCATAAGTCACTGTTGTACTTGTTCACTCAGAGATAGTTAAATATGCATCAGCACAGGTGGCTTGAATTTGTGAAGGACTATTAGTTTGAGATCCAGTATCACCCGGGGAAGGCTAACGTAGTAGTTAATGCGCTGAGCCATAGGCCAGTAGGTGAGGTGGCAGAGCTTTGGAAGGCGAAATGGAAGGAGTTGGGACACCAGGATGTAGTTGCTCGATCATTCATGTCAGTTTTGACAGTTATGCCCCAGATAATGATAAGGGTTATATAGTCCAAAGCATTGGATCCATTTTGTTTGGAGAAGATTAGACATCTTCTAGAAAAGGGAGCTGAGTCTTACTTAGTGAGTTTCGAAGGAGGTTTATGCTTCAATGGCCGTCTGGTTATTCTAGAGGGAGAGGATCTGCGACATGCAGTGATGATAGAGTCACATAGATCTCGATTTGCGGTATATCTCGGTGGGGATAAGATGTACCAGGATATGAGGCGGCAGTATTGGTGGACTGGCATGAAAAGAGACATTGCTGAGTTCATCTCAAAGTGTGCCACCTGTCATCTAGTCAAGGTGGACCATCAGAAATCGACAGGGTTTTGTCAGCCGATAGAGATTCCTATGTTGAAATGGGAGAGTCTTTCCATGGATTTCATTACATGGTTGACTACTTCTCAGAGGGGCCACGATTTAATATGAGTGATTGCGGATCGATTAAATAAGGTAGCCCACTTTCTGCCAGTCCGGACAAACTATACTACGGCACAGTATGCCCAGCTTATTATTGCGGAGATAGTGAGATTACACGGGGTGCCCCTAAATATTTTGTCTCGTTGGGACAAGATTTTTATATCTCATTCTTGGTAGAGCTTCTAGGAGGCCATGTGTATTGAGTTGCGTTTGCTTAAGACCTACCACCGACAGATGGACGGCCAGACTGAGCGGACTAATCAGATGATGGAGGATATATTATATTTTTGTATTCTAGATTTTAGGGGAGCTAGGGAGCAGTACCTTTCACTGGTGGAGTTTGCGTACAACAACTCTTATCAGTTTACTGTTGGCATAGCCCCATTTGAGGCGTTGTACGGTAGACCTTGTCGTTCTACTGCATGTTGGTTAGAAGTTGGGGACAATAAGATTCTCGGGCCAGAGATGATTTAGGATACATCAACCATGATTGAGATGATTATAAGTCGCATATGGGTTTCTCAGGATAGATATAAGAGCTACACTGATGCCAAGAGGTTCTTCAAGGAGTTCAGTGTGGGGGGGGGGGGGGGGGGACCTGGTATTGCTTCGAGTATCTCCTACAAAGGGGATAATGCAATTTGGGAAGAAAGGGAAGTTGGCGCCGAGGTATGTAGGGTAATTCCATATTATTGAGCAGATTGGGCTAGTGGCTTACAGACTTGGATCACTTGCATAGGATTCATGATGTATTCCACATTTTTTCCCTCATGAGATATCTTCGAGATGAGTTGGCTCAAACTCATATTAATTTAGAAGAGATTGATCTAAAGCCCGATAGTTCCTACGAGGAGGGGCCAGTTGCTATCATAGACCGCAGCGAGAGGAAACTGAGGTCAAAGGTGGTACCGTTAATACGTGTTGAGTGGTGGCACCATGATGTCGAGGAGTCTACTTGGGAGAGCGAGGATGAGAAGCGCGAAAAATATCCAGTGCTGTTTTTACCAGGTATACTTTTACTTTTAGAATTTCGAGATAAAATTTCATTGTAAGGGGGGAAGTATGTAATAACCTGTATTTTTAATGATTTTTAAATATTGGATTAATTAAATTAAATATGGAAAATTAATTGATAATTAATCCGGATTAAAATAAATATTAACTAGTGAGATAAGAGTTAGTATTTATTAGTGAGAATTATATTGAATATTACTGAGTGAATAAAGTAATATATGATTGTGAATTTATGAGAATTATCACGAGTGAGAAATAGGACAATTGACAATTACGGTAATTAAGTCGAGACGCGTGTGTCAGTCGTGTCGTGACTAAATAGGGGAATAAAAAGTAAATTATTTTCAAGTAATACAAATGGTCATTTCGAATGGGACAATGTGTCCGAAAGGGTCGAGATAGTCTGAAAAGTCTATTCGGGAGTTTAGTTTGGGTCCCGAGATAGTTTTAGGCCAAATCGGCATCCCGGGAGGGCATTTTGGTAATTTCTATTTTTGGGCTTTAGTTACCTACAAAATTAGGGAAGGGAATATATATGATACATTAGGGAATTTAGGGTTTTCATTCACAAAATCAAAGGGAGAGTTACATAGGAAGAAAGAGAGCCAATTCTAGGAGGCTAAGGCCAAGAACCACCATCTTGCACCACCGAGACCACCACCGCGTAAATCGGAGCACGAGAAACGCAACCATACCAACTATACCAGTGGATTAGACCTTACTTTGAGAATAAAGTGTTTAATCTTGTGAACTTTGATCAATAATATCACCAATGTTAGTGTAGGCTGAAATTGAACATGTATTGTATATGATTTGGATGAAATTGAAGGATTTGGATCATAATCGGGAATTGAAATTGATATAGGTTTGATTCCCCATGATATATATATATGATAACCCACGGAATTGGATTAATATTGATGAATAATTCTAGGCTTTTCTGGTAGTTCTCGAAGAAGATGACAAACTAAGGTTCTTAAAATTTATACTTGAAATAAACCCAATTAGTTTATTCCCTCCGATGAAATTGTAGTTCTTGAACATTAAAACTTGTTTAATTATTTTCATATAACACTTAGTATCTTTGTATTGGTGTTTGGGATGATTAAAACAAGGATTTAGGGTTAAAAATCAGAGAAACCAGTACAAACACATATGCAGAATATTCCATACCTGTACGAGCGAATATATTCAGACCAGGCTTAATCGATTTGGCTACATAGTTTTGCCCAGTTTTCTCCTTTTATTTATTATGGTTAGAAAATCATTTGGAATTTATTCTTGGGATTTGTTTTAATATACTTGGACTTATGTTAGAAGACCAGTAAGCCCAGGTGGGTATTAGGCTTGATCTCATAATGGCATATTTAGGGAGAAATGCAATAAGGTTAACGTGAGAGAATTACCTGATTTGTAAATTAATTAGAGTTATGGTAATTTAAGGACAATGATAATTTAGACCAGTAGTATATAGTGAGTCACTTACTGATTTGATGGCAAGAAGAAAGGGTACACTTTGATTTGTGAGTAATACTCATGAGTGTACGATAAAGAAGTGAATTTGTCATTCAATTAAACGTAAGATATTCGAGATAATGATATACTACATATGAGATTTATGATATGGGACGTGAGTATACCTATATTTGTGCTATGAATTTATAAAGGTGAGATGAATACCTATTATATGATTGATTTATTAGGTGTATGACATACCTACGCCGCTTGCTATCGCGGGAGGTTTTGAAAGGGGATAGTCTCATCTTGATGAGCCCACTGGAGGGATTTTTTCATTGGTGTCTCCATGCATAGAACCTGGGAATGACTTATCGTCCATTGATAAGTCAGCGGTCATATGGGTGTGTAGGTATGTGCTATCACATAGGCTTGGAACTTCATTCTCCTCTATTATATGTGATTTGTATTATACGGTTCATGAGTGATTCTGAATCGGTAGTCCTTATTTGGTACAAGATGTACCGGGATTAGATAGTAGAGTATGCATGCATCGCAGCTGAGTCTAGGGGTGCCGTATTAGTATATATTATATATAGTGATGAATATGTATATATACTTGTGATATTATCTTTAGTTTGCGATTTGTAGATAAGGAAGGTGATAAATTCTTAAGTAACTTAAGTATGGGAACACTTAAACTTGTTGTGAAACTTCTATTCAGAATAATAAATGCAATGCCATTTAATAATAATAGTTGTGGGAAATACTGGTTATTACTACGAGTGATAGTTAAAAAGGGGATATCTATGTTATAGTTAAGTGATGATAATAACTAGTATGGTTTAGAGGTACATTAGGCGTGCATAATAGTCGAGAGGTGAGAATCTTAAGTGAGTGCTCGAGAATCTAACATGTGTATTATATTTGTTGTACTGCATTTTAAATACTTGCTAAACAGTTTTAAAATGTTTTACACTCGGCCTGTGGCCGGTCTCTTGCAAAATCTCTTTTTGTTGTGAAACTATTTTTAGGTGTCCAGCCACAGGGGGGCAAGCTTAGGCTGTTGGATTATTTGATGTACTGCAGTTATTGTGGGAGTTGCAGGTCCTCGTATTTAGATGCCTCCACATCTAGGATTTTAGTTCTTTGATTTAGTCTTCTCAGTTAGGGCATGTGTCGCCCATCCTCATTTTATTTATGTCCGAGAGACATTGTACTCATTTCATTTCAGTATTTCAATTTCCGTTGGCTTTAATATTATTACGATTGATGGTTTGGGTTTTGTTTAACTGTGACGATTAATCCAGTGTTATCATATTCAGTTAGATGGTGTTTTATTCACTATTTATTTATTCATGAGAGCGGTGAATGTAATTATTGGGTAAAATATTTTGACACTGGCTTAATTATTTTTTTTCCCAAAAGAGGATTAATAAAGAAAAATGTTTTTCAACAATGATGTTAAGAATGAACCAACTGAATATTGTGTTTTAAATTTCATAAAGGACTGATCACTCGATATTTAATTTGGCAGGGTGTTCCACTCTAACCTCCCTTCCATTTCTCACACACGGTCTTTGGAAGTTTAGAGTCTTAACAAAATATCTCACACACAAAGATACTGATTTCCCCCATTTAAAGGTTCAAGCTACGAAAATATATATAAACGTTGTTGTTGGGGATTTTGATGATTATTTGAGGGGAGTTTATTTTAGAGGAAGAAGAGGGACTGGTGAACATTTTGGATTATTTATTGGAGTTTCCTTGAAGGACTTTTGGTGGGGCTTTTGTGACTCCTTTTTGGGCCACCTTTAAAGGTGGGGGAGTCACCCATCTTAACCACCACCACCATTTTAGAGTCATTTGAGGTGGGTAGCCCACTTATAGTGTATTTAAGACTCCATTTGATAAATGTTGTAGTATTACTGTTGTGTATGATTAAGAGTAGGAATATAAAAAAATGATGTGTTATTCGCAATCTAAAATTAGACTTTTTTATGGGATAAAAATGTTAGAAAATATTATTTGTGTGTGTTTTCTAGTAAATCTATAGACATTTTTATGGATTAAAAATGTAAAAAATGTCATTTTGGTATATTTCTATTAAAAAAAATGATGGACATTATTATAGAATAAAAATGTAAGAAAAATATAAATAGTGCATATTTTCTAGTGAAAGGAAGTAATGGACATTTTCGTGAAGTAAAAATGTGGAATGATGTTAATGTTGTCAAAATATTTATAAAATAAATATTTTTAAATTTCTTGCAAAATTGAGACCTTATGAATAAATGGACATTTGCCATGTTTAAAGAAATTGATGAAATGTCTTTATATTGTGAAATGCATATTTAACCCATTTGGTAGAATTTTAGTATTTAAAGTCCACTTTCTATACATATAAACTTGTATTGTTTTGACAATAAATATGTGAAAAAATTTAAAAAATACTTATTGGGTTAAATATGAGATAGTAGAAGTTGGAAGTTTAGTCTTCTGAGTAGGTGTGATTGGGATAAAAAAAACATAATGTGTATGAAGTTGAAAGACTACACATGTTAATAAAAGAACTCGTATTTTCTTATAAAAGCAGTCTTAAGTATAAATGTATTTCTTGAATAAAGAAGTAAAGAAATATGAATGTTGGTAAAAAGTATTAGTTAAGTGTTAATGGGTAAACATGGGATCGTTAGTGAGTGTAACTTACTAATAATGTGAAATATTAACACTTATGGGATTATAAAAGGATTAAAGGTGTAAAAGTGTTTCCAATCAAGTTGAATGTACTCCATGTGTAAAAAGGGGTTAAAGGGTTAAAACACTTAAGAAGTTGGTGTGTATAACTTAATAGTGTTTTAGGTGAAATTAACACTTGTGAAAAATGAGTAAAAATGTGATTTGAAAACAAATGGGTAAAATAGTAATTTTACTTAAAGTGGAACATTTTTATAAAATAAAAATATTGAAAAGGGAGTTACACAAAATGGTACTAAATGAATATCATTTTGGAATAATTTATCAAGGTTAAGGTGTAAAGGACACAAAATGATAGATTTTCAAGTGTAACACAAATTAGGGAGGTAAAGTGTCGGGTTTTGGCTTCGGCCGAGTAAAAAGGAAAGGAAATAATGTGGACATTTTTAAAATATAAAAACACATTAATGGTACTCGAATGATATCGGGATAAAGTAAGAAGGGCCCGGAGCCTTTGGGTGAAAAGCCCTAAACTACTGGCTAGAGCATATGGTTAGCATAGTTGTCGGTGTAGATCTCGTGTAAGTATGCGGTATAGGAAGATTCTGAGAAAAATTAAATTAAATGTGAAACAAAAATCAAGAAATGTGCTGTGTGGTAAATTTGTAAATACAACCTAACTTGAGTGAATGAAATAAACATGCCAGTAAAGGCCAAATGGACAAGTTAATGCGTAAAAGGTACTAATGTCCATAAGATGAGGAAATGGTTAATGAAAGTGGATAATTCCGTGGTTAATAAACCTAAATATTTAAACCCAAATTTAACAAAAGTGTGTGTTATAATTAGGATTTTCAAAGAATAAATGAGTATTTTTCTAATGCGGTGAGGGCGTATGTTGAAATGGTGATTTTTAATGAAAATACTAAGTGCGTTAAACTAGATGAAAGGGTTAAATACAAGTAAAGGAATGACTTTGGGTAAATCAAGTGTAATGATTTCAAGTATTGAATCGTGTGTGTTAGATAAAGTGGAACATTTCTAAATATGAGTAAAGAAAACCTTTAACAAGATTAAGGTTAATTAATATGTGCAAATAAGGTTTTCGAAAATAATATATTAATGCATTGGCATGTGTAGTTCAAAGGTATACGTATGTAGATATATACATATTTTTTTCATGCATGTGGTTGTAGCGTGTGAGTATTCCTTTATGTCGTTCGTTCTATACTATTTGTATAAATCCCACTGGGCAATAGATCACGTCCCCACTTTGTTACAATAGGCTGGGGTGGTTTCGTAATTTGAGGACATTTTATAGGTAAATTTTTTTTTTTATGTTTACGATAGTAGCTCTGTTTACTTGTACTTCGGGGTGCTCCCCATGGGTCACTCGTGTATTTTATCTTGAAACCAGAATTGCATGCTAACAAGTGAACGTAATTAAAATAAAACATAATCAACAACATTATATAGGTTGTTCCATTGCACTTCACACCTAATGACTCGATTCGGATCGGGTTGACTTACAAGTAACCCATAAATCCGGGTCGGGGCATTACACTCCCTCCCATTGCTACCACATTTTGGTGGTATTGGAAACACACATTATCCTTGTTTTATTTTGGCTTAGGATTTATTTGTTGTAAAAGAAAACAATGTTAAAATAGAATTGGCACCTCTAGATAGAGCTTTCTTTTTTTATGGGATTAAACTAACACTCATTTTGTATGTTCTACAATACAAAGATTGAAGTTCATCCATTTCATGTTTATAGAGCTTTGTTTGTTTGCAGGAACGCGAAAAAAGGCTCAAATTAGGGAGCAAGAGAGTTTTATTTTTTGATCTTTTTTACTGATATAAGTTTTTTTTGCATCTCTTACGAGGGTGCAATATCATTATTGTTTCCGATTATGTTCAATATACTTTTTTTATGTAGATTGAAGGTAAAGAAGCTCGACGTGAAGCTAAACAACATCAAGAACGTGAAAATGGTCGTAAAGAGGTGATTGCCTAAATGTCAAAGTACTTATTAAAAGGAGGTGAAGGTGATATTTCAGGTCATAATGGTGATAGTTTCAGAGGAAGAAAGACAAGGATCACTTCTTTAGAGGTGACGGATAGTAGCCTAATAACGGTACATGAGGTTTTTTCAATTTATATTTTTTTGCAATTTGAGGTCCACTAGTAAGCGTATATTACTTGGGTCCAAATTTTTTCACTATAAGGTCGATTTTTACTTTTTTACTTGCACTTTTGTGCCCCGTTTTCACTTTTTGTTGGTGTTGCTTTGTAATTTTTTTACTAAACTGTCGGATGAAGTTAAAATGAACCTCAAAGAGCAAATAGTGAAAACTTTGGACCCTGGACCAAAAAGAAAAAGAACCAATGAACAATTAATTTTAGCTTAATAATATTTCACTTGATATTGAATAGTATCCCAATAATGGTGTTGCATTTAGTATTTTGACAGAAAATCCTTATGCGGCCATCACATTTGATATTGAGTAGTAGCCCAATAACAATACATTGCATTTAGTTATTTTGATAGACAATCTTTATGAAGCCTATGCTCATATTGAGTAGTAGACCAACCTCTTTGTTTGGATCTTTGTTGTTCTAGTGTTATTAACATGAAGACATCATGGTATTCTATGACATTAAAGACATCATGGTATTTCATGATAACCATCTCATTTTTTTATCAGATTGGAAATCTCTAGCACGATAGTAATATTGGAATCGATTTTCAAACTGGTACATAGATTTTCATATACCAAAAAACATTTAAAAGCTCTTTACATTAAAAAAAAGCAAGAAAATGAAGCAAAATGTTATATGAATTGCTTTTTGCCTTCCTTTTCTTTGACACAAGATCAATTTAAGTTAATGATGAATTAAGTAGGAACTAGTTTTGCAATACTTAAAATGTAGCCAATAGGAGTTAGAGAGTCTCTCAATGTGTATAGAGCCATACATGATCAAAGAAATTCGTGTTTAGTACAATCATGCTTAGTTATTACAGACAGTTTCTCAATGTGATGCAATATTGTTTTGATTTCCTTTGCTACGGAGTTTCCCCAATCGTGAGCTCAAACTAATAATACGAGCTCCGACAACAGAAGGCCTCATTACTGGGATCATAACTTCAATCATATTTTGGTGCCATAATAATTGGTGTTAATAACTACTTCAGCAAATTAAATAGAAATATATGTTCCAAAATTAATATTAACCTCTGCATTGTTTACTAGAATATCTAGGCTACCATAGTTTTTTTGTATGCAATCACTGAATGATTTTATAGAGGAATGATCCACAATAACAAATTTATGGACAACCACATTTAATCCTCCCTTTTGTAAGACCTTTGTTGACTCTTCACCAACATCAATACTGTTAGGTCATGGACTACAAGTTGGTGTGCAATCTCAAACTCGATCCCTCTGTTTGCACGAGTCACCACAACAATAGTGTCTAAAGACCACAATTGTTGATGATCAGAATAAGGAATGGTACAAAAAGAGAAATCTCTTGGCCTCTTTTTTCCCCTTCTCTCCTTTGCCCTCTCCTTTTGTCAATTTTTGCTTTTTTGTCTTTAACATTGATTTCATGACAATCATTTAACTATTCAAGTATGATGACTTTTTAAATGCTTGTATTCAAGTTATGAATGGGATATTTTGGCCACTTTTGTGGAACTCAAAATAGAAAGGTTCAATTTCTGATACTTTAACCATTTGGAGTAAATTATATGAAAGAATTTGCTACTATAGTATTAGTGGAGGAAGTGGTGAACAAATGTATCGACAAACTCATGGTATAATTAGTGATAAGAGTTTTTAGAGCTGAAATAGTAATATTAAAAATGACAAGAGAAAAAGTGAATATGCTCCTAACGTCTATTTAGTTTTTTGCAGCTGAAATATTGTTCATAGGTAAATTTATTACATTGGTGGAGAGTACATGGGAGCCTCATTCCATCCACGTGCGACACCAAATACTTGATGCCATTGTGGATTTTAAAAAGTATAGAGAAAATTTGTGACGTTGTATTTTAGCACCAGTCATCATTTTCACAGTGTAAACAGATTTAATGAAGAAAGCAAGGATGCATCCGCGGTAATTTGAGTAGTTAAACAGAACATTACCCCATGAATATAGGACAAATAAGGAGCCGAACATGGCATTGTCGTTGCTGCTTGTAGAGAAGACTGCATAAACCACAAAATATTCCCATCAACCATAATTCCTTGGTTTGCCTTGTAAGCACTCTTCGTTGGAGACTTTGATATATCCTAACCATACTTTAAATTACTCTTTCTATCTTTTAATATTGTATTTATTGGTTGTATCCTAAATATTGGATGTTCTAATAAGTACAAGTATGGTTGGTTTCTGTAAGAATGGAAGAGATGGCCTAACCATACTGTAAACTACTCATTCATTTAATAATATGGTTCTTTTAATAACATTTACATTTCACACATATACATAGATAAAATATTACGTTCTCCTGCTAGAATTTGACAGGTTTGTTGGCTTTTGTAGGAATTTAAGAGACTCAAGAGTGGTTGGATGAAGGATAATGCCACCACAATCACGATGACTGAGCGAGAACCTTCACTTGAATTGCAAGATCAGTGCATGATAATGTTCCAAAAGAAACATTCAATGGCTGCCACGTCCAGCGGTTGAGCTTCACGATATGGGGTAAGACTAGGCCGGGGTTCCTGATAGTGACAAAATGACATTTTTAATGGGAGTCAACGAGGATGGCATCGTTTGCACATTTGGCTAGCTAGAGTGAAATTACGGCAGTAGTTAAGACCTTTTGAAGCAAGAAAGCATAATGTAGCTAGATATATACTTTGTACTAGAATCATTCATAGTATTTGGTTGTGGATATTTTGTTGTAACAAGTTAGTCATATTATGAGTTTTTAACTTCAAATATTTTCTATTTTGGGTATTTTTATTTAGAATATAAAATATTTGTGGTACAAATATTGATTTTTTTTTATATATACGTGTGTATGCTTGATTTTTTTATTTTATATTTAAGCGCTTATGTCACTCACATAATTTACTTAAAACTATGATAAATGGACATTTGTTAATAACATATTTTTTTTCAAAACTGTGATAAATTAACGCTAAATGTTGTTGATTTTATGTGTGATTTAAGAAACTGACATAAATGATATTTCTTTTATCTCAATTTTATGAACATTTATATCGTGGCTTATTATGAGAGTTTTGGAAATTTTAAAAACTGACATAAATGACTTTTTATGTCAGTTTTTAAGTGACATAAGTGATTGTTTTTTGTAGTTGGAAAAGCCATAATTTGAAAAATTAAAACCGCAATTGACAAAATACTTTCTGCCTATATCTTTTCGCTTGGATGCATTTTGACCCCATGCACACGCTGGTTTTAGGCTTATGTTGTGTTCTGACTAAAATTGTGTGCCTGAATGAATTTTATACTCGTGTGTGGTACCCAGCCTATTTTAATCATGGGAGATCGGTCATTTACTAAAATAAACAGGGATCTCATTTTGTTCATTTTTAGCATCACTGTCGAAATTTTTTAAAATTACTGAGAACCTAAGTTAAAATAAGCCAGGGCCAATTTTTTTTTATCTTTCATTAACATACAATAATATGCAGAGATAAAATAATATAAACCGTTCACATGATAGCTGACGTCTAAAATATCACGAATTAAATAAATAAATAATTAAAAACATGTCGAGTAAATCATCGGCTCCAAATCTGACATTCAAATCATAATTCTATCTTAACTGAAATAAATATAGATATAAAGCCTGAATTCAAAGAGCGACCTGCCCAACTAAAATACCCGAATATGAATTCTAGGCTAGAAATGAAATAACTGAAGCATCTACTCAAGTCCTGCATGCCTCCATAAGCATTGCAGCTATGCATCCCTGGAAGAATTATCATGCTTGGTCGCCCTGTGTTTGGACATCTAAAAGGTTTTGGAAAATAATTTTGCCACAGGTCAGATCCCAAAACTTTTGAAAAATATTTGCAAGTAATTAAGATGCAATAATTAAACATGCATGAACACTTTTCCATATATAAGTCGGTGTCGCAGTCTCATGATATACTCCTCACCTATCAACTATTGTGCATACCTAGTTCTTACATCTTAACCTTCCTTGTTATTCTACCTTGTTTAACTATTCCCATTAAACCTCATGAATACACCACTATAACCCGAGTATTATCTATTGTTCCTTTCTTAGTTATTTCTCTCATTAACTTAATTAATCATTCCATCATTTATCATTCTTTTAACTTCACTCCAGTTATTTATGAACTTCCACACTTAATGTATTAAGCCCATATACAATTAACTACACTATTAGATACGTAATGAGATGCTACAGTAAACACACATATGTTCACTCTTAATGTGTTAAGCCCGTATATAATTGACCACGCTATTATATACGTAAAGGTATAATACAACAAACACATATGTAACGTATAGTTGTCATTCCCCAAGTAGTAACTCATTGGATTCCATCCCCCGAGTAATAACTCTTTAAATGCCTCCCCCGAGTGTTAACTCATTGGATACCATCCCCGAGTACTAACTCATTAGTTTCCTTCCCCCGAGTAATACTCACTGATGCCTTTCTCTACAATGATATCATCATCTACGGCATACTCACATCATCCCATATTTCGACGGTCGTACTCTCACACCGACTCGATAAAATCATAAATGTATTGGAAGCGTCCATAGCCCTTCGATAGTGAGTCATAAAAATACCTAAAATTATCTCACCTCGAACATTAACACTCACAAGGGCACATGCGTAGCGCTATGGCATGGGAACTATACTCACCTTGCATTCACTAGAACCTCCCATGATAGCATTAGATGGGTATGTTTCACATAAATATCATACACATAGATATTATTCTTATTTATTTATATACTTTTTCTATAACTATATATATGTATCAACACAAATCCGGCCAAACCGTGCCTATCGCTCACAACACTACCCTACTATCCCGAGTCTACACCCCAACTCTTATACTTATCTTAGTTATCATCTATTAATTAAAAGAAATATCACCACTCCTCTAAAGTACTCGACCTTACCCCACAGTCCCGTACATCCAATATTCTCACACTTATCCCACTCAATTCGTTAATAAAAATCACTCGCCAATTAATTCTCTAATTAATTAAATAAACTCAAACTTTAATTTCTCGCTTGCTCCTAGGTACTATAACCACTCTGAATCACCCAAATAAATATGTCTCCCTTTATACGGCATTATAATCTCTAATTAAAATCCCATGAATTAAGCACATGCGTTTAAAATGGCCCATCCCGAGATTCTTAGACATCCAAATCGGTTCGGATGTACCCCCGAACTGGTTCGATGTACCTAACATCAAATCCTTAGGGTTTCTTCTTCCTTTTTCCTCCCCAAACTCATTCATATTAACTCCAACCTCCATTAATGTATACTTAAGGTTTGGAATTATTTCTAAATTCGATCTTCATATCACCCAATTTTTCACATCAACAATTCATCAAGAAATCTCATTTTAATTCACCAAATTAGTCATTAGGAAGAATATAAATTTATAACCCTAATTTAGTTTTTCATAATTCTCAATAATTTTATCAAATCTCTACCCATTTACATAAATCTGACTTTCCAGCAATATTTATATTGTTCATACCTCATTGCAATCATTATACATTTCAAATCCAAGGATTACTCCACATAAAAATCCTTTGTATATGTAATTTCCTTTTAAAAATCATTTAGGTCTACAACTACCATGACATGAATTGAAAATACGTACATATGTTATTAGTTCAAGTCAGTTACTTTTTTTAAATGGTTTGTAGAGTCTGAAAATCCGTTGTATGTGAAGAATTTAAGGTTGAATGCTTGAGTCCCCCTTGAATTCTCTCCCAATTTTGCATTTTTCTAGCTTTCTCCTAGACTTTGCCTCTTTTCCTTTCTGTCTTAGAATTTGACTGTAATGATAATGGCTGCTAAAACCTCTAATCTTAGGTTATTAACTCTCTAATCTCAAAATTAACCTAATGGGCCCAGCTCACTTGACCCGTATACCCATGTAAGAGCCCGGTATGGTCTAAAACTCCCCCGAAATCTAAATAATACCCCTGGGTACACTATTCCGCCTATTTCGGCCCATTTGGAATCAACTGTTACTTCTAAATTGTTGTCTGAGTCACGCTACATATATTTCCCATCTCGACCTTAATATATCCTACACACGACCCCCAGTGGAGATATGATATAGTCCCGTCATTATTACTCACTACGATAGATAATAATTATCACATGTTATTTAGTACACACTTAGTAAATTTACCACATAAATACTAATCTCATAATCACCAAATTAATATTTATTAAATACGTAATATTTTATTTTAATTAAATTACTACACACATGTAATTTAAAATACCAGAATTAGTTAAATTTATAATTGGCCAAACATATGTGGTGTTACACCGTGTACACGTCAAAACATTTTAGACATGTCTTAAACACTGTCAAAAATCATGTACATGGAGGTCATTTATACCATGCGCATGATGATGACAGGTTTGTGCCATATTTGTGAACGTTTCTCTAAATAGGGAATTTTCCCTCCCATTTCAAATATAATAAATTCCTCTATAGCTCACCTATAATGGAATAGTATTTCTAATGTAGAAGGCATTCTAATTTCTTTTTTATAAATGAATTCACTTGTTCCATTAAGAATTCATCTTGAACTTATATCTGTACTTTGAGAGTGTGCCTCTTAATGGTAGCTGTCCAAAAGATTAATTCACTTAATTCAAGAAAATGGAAGATTAATTTGTAATTATAAAAGAAAAGGCAATCCTAAAACTCTATGTAATAAAAATTAGTTAACTGTGTTATAGAATCCAAGTTTTATTAAATTAAGACAATGATTCTAAAATATGGGAAAACTAAAATAACAATCATAGGACCGGATGTAGGACGGAAAAATATACTGACGAGAAAAATATCGAGTTGAAATGAATGAAAAACATACCATGGTAAAGTTTCATTAAATAAAACTGTGAGACCTTTACACAACTTTCTCTAGATAACATTTCACCCCATATCTTCTAAATAAAATGCCTCCAATTGAAGAACAGTAGACAAATGCCGTCGATTTTAGTTCGCGACCAATGTCTTCAAATCCTTTTGGTCATGAAAAGTCTTGTTTAAAGTTGAAGAAACTTTTATTCTAATAACGGAACCTTCAAGCAACCATAAAAGCTACATCTAGGAATGTAGGAAATCCTAATAGGTTGGGTAGGTGTACTACAAGGGTATGGTGAGTTTTTCAAGACAAAGTAGATAAAGTGTACACTCATGATCAAACATTTTAATGAAAAAAAACTTGAACAAAAAGATGAAAATAAAAATCTCTAAAGCTTTATCAAAGAGAAAACCCAAAAGCATTATCTTGAAGAACTCAAAGAAGATGAAGGAAAAATATTCTCTCAAATATTAAAATGAGTTTGATCAACAAAAATATGTTTCTTTTTTCTTTATATTAAATTGGAAGAGTATTGAGCACATAACCATATAGACATGAGGTAGGGAAAATTTAAGAGAATAATACATTAGGTATCAAACTCCTAATGTTGTAATACCCCGTAATTTTAATGACTTTTAATTTTGGGATTAATTAACCTAAATGTGAAATTTATTTACAATTAATCCGAATTTAATTAAATAATTACTAATGCGATGAGAGTTAGTATTTATTGATGTGAATTATGTTGAATATTAATAGATGAGTAAAGTAATATGTAATTATGAATTAATTATCGCGGGAAAATAATACGACAGTTATGAAAATTAAGTCTGGGCGCGCGTGTCAGTCGTGTCGGGACGCAAATTAATAAAATAAAAAGTAATTTCTTTATAAGTCACTGGTATGGTCATTTTTAGTGCACCAAAGTATTTGGAAGGGTCGAGATAGTCAGAAAAACCTACCCGGGGGTTTAGTTTGGGTCCCGGGGCATTTTTATGCCAAATCAGCACCCCGGGAGGGTATTTTAGACATTCTTATTTTTGGGATAATTAAACCCACGAAATTTGTAAGTCTATATTAGCTTCTAGGGTTATACTTTGTAGAGATATCAAACAAAAAAGCTTAGGAAACCATAGGAGCAGGAGAGGAAGGGTTTTCTAAGGCTTAAACTACCATTGGAGCAACGTTTGCACCACCATAGTTGCCAATGTATAGATCGGAGAGAGAGGATCAACTCCATACCCTTCATCACCAACGGACCAAACCTTCTACATAAGGCAAGTATTATCTTGCGTAAATTTACGATAAATATATGATCCATGCTAGATTAGGATAACCTTTTTATGAAAATCTCATGTTTTGGAGGAATTTAGATAGTGTAAATCAAAATTCTTAGGTGAATATTTAATTGGAATAGGATCATTTATGCATGTAGAATCAAACCCATATTATTAAAATCAAAATGATTGAAGAAATCTGTAAATTTTACATTGAATTGAAGATGAAGTCAAAACTAGGGTTCTTGAGACTAAAGATCGAAATTGGGTGAATTTATGCATGTTGATGTTGTTTAAATGATTTGGATACTTTAGGAATTGTTCATACGTGTTAGTATAGGTTCTGGATTTCATATATATAGATTTGGAGAAGTGTAAAGATGAATTTGGTGGTTAAAAATCTTGAAACCCATAACTGTTAAGAAATTCTGGGCTAATAAATGTTCGATCGACTCAAGAATGTCGATCGATCGATCGACCCATTTCATCGATCGATCGACTCCCTTGAGAAATGTGCCTTGTTTCCTTTTTAATATTTGATTGAATCCTAACTTTTAGAAATCTTTGGTGTGGATTAATTAATCATAATGAGACTTAGGAAAGGGTAGTATGATATACCCAAGACCCAAAAAATATTATTTATGCATGTGATTGAAAGGGGAAATTACGAGTGTTAATCAAATGAGCTATAGTTGGAAATTATGTAAATTTGGGTTTAAATTGGATAAACGATAATTTAAGGTTAATACCGGTAGTGGGGGTTTATTTTAGTTACTGAAATAACCCAATGAAGAGAAGGAAACTTAATCACCATTTTGGGATAAGGTACTTATAGTTATGCGACGTAAGTTACTGCGTTATATATAATATTACGCATGATATTTGAGATATTAATATACTATGAATGAGATATGTAAAATGTGACGTGCGTATACCTACATGGATTTTATATGTATACTTAGGCTGTATGATTACCTATTGTATGGATTATTATTTGAAAAGCATCATACCACACTACTTGCTATCACAGAGGTTTCCGTGCTAGGACAGTCTTATTCTGATGAGCCCATCGGGGGAATACAGACTTGTACCTTAGAACCATAGAACCTTGGTACGGCCTATCTGTAAGTGATAGTGCAGACAGTTATAGGGGTGTGTGGGTATGTGTGTCTCCCTTATGACTTGGAACTATGATTCCCCTCCATTATTTATGATTTGTGTTTTATATGGTTCTCGAGTTATTATGAACCTATAGTCCTTTATATAGTATGTGATATACTGGGACTTGATAGAAGAGTATGCAGGCACCATAGCTAAGTCTCGAGGTGCGTTATAAGTATATATGTATTATGATAGTGAAGACTATGTTCGTACCGGTGATTATTCTACCATGTTGCCCAGTAGATGAGAAGGGTATGATATATAAAATATGTTAGAATTATGTGAAGTTATACGAGTAAAGAAATACTTGAATCGATTAATAATTATTGAAAACGCAATAATGTAATATTCGGGCAATATGAGTGGACATAATGACTTAGTCATCATAGTGAGAAACTTAAATCAAACTAGTTATGTGGGATAGTATAACTAAGATGGGTTAGGAGTATACGTTAGGTGTGCACAATAGTTGAGAGGTGGGGATTTCAAGTGAAAGAACGTGACTAACATGTATACAATATCTGGTATTTGTGCAACTTAAATACTTGTTGTTTTACAAATATTTTCAACTCGGGCTCTGACCCATTTTCTGTCAAATCTATTTTTTTTTGTAAAAATCTTTTAGGTGCCCAGCCACAGGGATGCCAAGCGTTGGAGTTCCATTCAGTTGACATACTGTAGCTGTTGTGGAAGTTAAAGGACCTCGGTATTAGATGCCTCCACATTTATCCTTGATTCATTCAAAGATATTCTTTTCAGTCAGGGCATGTTGTCCGTTCTTATTTAGATATAGTAGTTTACAGACAGTCATTTACTTTTCAGTTGTTGGATTTACTTCATTCAGATTACTGCATTTAGGATTTTAACTGAAAGTGTTTACTCCAGACTCAATTTATTTCATTATGTCGTTTTAATTCCTATGAGTTGTTATTGGATGGTGGATGTTTAGTTAATCTTTTAATTGCTTGCATGTCTTAATAAAATAAAATGAATAAAATTTGGCACCTGTTTTTAAATACTAGGTGATTAGTAATTAATTAAAGTTTTTGTTAGTGATGCTAAGACTGATTCCAACTGGATATTCTGATTTAAATATAATAAAGGACTGATTACCCGATATTTAATTAAGCGGGGTGTTGCAAAGGTCTCAAGTGGTCACATCTAGGACTAAATCAGCCAAAAAAGTGTCCTTGAAATGCTTCACCGTGAGATCTTAAAGAAGGATCTTCCAAAAAGGATCTGTCGGTTCTCTGACAGGACGTTTGCTGATAGCTTCAGTACTGCGAATAAAATCTTAGATGGTGCAAACCTGAAGCAAAATGGGCCGTGAAAAGAACCAGAGAAAAATCAAGGAGGTCAAAATAGCTGCGAAGAGTTGTTCATTGCTGAAAAGAGAATCTTTGTTACAACTATGCTATGGTTAGAAGTCCGTGCTATTGTCCAAGCATTTTGTTTAGTTTTGCCTCAAATATATTTTGACAAAACCCTAAGCATATTTATTCCAAACTAGAACACTCATACTTAAATACATCGATAAGATGAAATTTCTAAAAAAAAATAGGTTTTTCTATTTGAAGATTATATTTGCAGAGTGTATTTGACAATTTATCCAAAATGGTTAATTAAAAAGATTTTCCAAATATGAGAACAAATTAACCAATGGGTTAATCAAAGTCCACTAAGTGTTATAACTCTCCTAATTGGTGTACTTGTGGTTCAGTATGAATGATCCGGGTTAAAGTTAATGAATATTTTTGGGGACCTCTTGGAAAAAGACTTCAATTTTTTTAGCAATGAATTAATACAACATAATCCTATCGGGTACTTTGAGTATACAAGTACTCTCACATATTTGGTCTAACTTTTGTGAGGAATTGAGAATATTTTGTGATCAAATCTGCATCGACTAGATTTAATATAACTAATTTAAATCATATATGAAGATCAGAACTTAGATCTAAAAGAAGTTTTTTAGATATTGGGGAGTTCAAGCATGTTGTTATACTTAGAGGAGAATGTGACTTCCTTGTTCATCTAATGGAGCTTTGGGTGAATCGCTCAATGTGAATGGGGAGAGTTTATTGTCCAAAAAATAACTTCTTATTAGGGAACAAGATAAAGTTATCTCCTTCATTATATAACATATTTTCAAGCTGAATGAGATATTTCCCTTCATTGAGGTTTTTTACCCTTAGGTTAGGGTTTTTCTCATAAATTTGTCTTAATGGTTGTTTGTGTGTTTTACATTTATCATCACATTGCTAACACACCCAACACTTAGATCTAGCTTGAATCTATGAAGATCCATTGAAATTGAACTTAGGTCTTGCATTTAGTAATTTCTTATAATAACTAAATTAGATCGCCTAATTGAGGGTTTAATTGTAAATATAATAGCTTCATCATCTCACCTAGTTGTATGTTTAACTATGATTGCCAAAATTGGAAATGAATTTTAAAATTGGGCATTTCCTAAATAGACACATATTCACCCCCCCTAGGTTTATTTGAGTGTACACACTTGCACATCACACTTCATCTCTGCTTAAACTTTCAATATATTATTACCTTTGGTTTATAACCTAATTTAACGTTTATCTCAATTATATATTATGGTGTGTTGATTTCAATCCTTTTGATTATATTTTACTGCTTCACGTCTTTATAAAATGTTTCATTATAGTTCAAATAACAGTATTTTTTCTATTGTCTTTTCCTTTGTTGAATATCTAAACCGACTAAGTATAACGAAGAAAGGCAAAGTTTACTAAGTGGTGCCAATAGATGAAGCAACTCTCTCGATTGACCACATTATCAAGTATCTAAGAAATGACATATTATCGCATGATAGAAAGGAATCTCACAAGATTAAGGTCAAGAAAAACCCTTTTCATCTATCTCTCAAGGGAAAACTATACATACCATCTTTTAGAGGCCTTAATTGAGATTTGTGCTCCGAGACTAAGTAAATGAGGTGTTGTATGAAATGCATTGTGGGATATATGGAATACATGTCAGAGGCAGATCACTAGCCTTTCGTGAAATCATGGAGGGGTATTGGAGGTCATTTATGTAGAACGAATTTGTTAGTATGTTTGAAAATGTGAAAAATTCTTCATCCGACTAGCGACGTAAGCCCCTTGAACAACCCATGGACATTTGCTAAGTGGAGATTGCACATTGCTGGAACATTAAAACATCACTTAATGAAAATGTAATTTTGTAATCTATATTAGTTGTCTTATAGAATGAAACTTTAAGATTGAAGATTTTGTAAGCTGCTCATTGAAGCTTCTATTGCCATGCATTCACATTGAAGTAAAGATTATATCGTTTTAGTAGGTTATGAATTGATTATGGCTAAACACACACACTTGCACAAACATTTTTAAAAGTATGTGAGGATGTTACAAATTCTGGAACAAGTGTTAAATAGTCGCAGAGATCTTTTAAACTATTTTGAAAAAGTTTGGGGAGTTGGTTTTCTATTTGAATCTGTTTAAGACATTAAACAATAGACTTTATTATTGAAAATTTTAAATTAGATAATTAAGAAATTTAAAATTGTATATCATGGGCAAAAACTGAATGAAATAGGAAAAAAGGAAAATGTAGAACACTACAAAAAAAAGTACTTTTTAAGACTGATTTTTTTGAGACAGCTAAAATTTGAGTCTCTAAAACCCACTTTTTGAGACGGATAAAATTAGCAGTCTTAAAAACTACTCTTTTAAGACCCTTTTTGTTACCCGTCTCAAAAAGTACTACTAAAAGTGACTGCAAATCAGTAGCCGTCTCAAAAAATACTACTTAAAAAGACTAAAAATTAGTAGCCGTCTCAAAAAGTACTACTAAAAGAGACTGAAAATTAGTAGCCATCTCAAAAAATATACTTATGAGGCGGCTAAAACAAATTTTCATTCCCCCCATCAATTTTTACTCTCCCGCTTATTCTATCACGCCAAGAGCCTAAGGAAAAAAATGTAAAGACAACAGGTTCTTCTCTTTCTTCTCCCGTTCATATCCTTCTTCTTCACCTGCACATCTTCGTCTCCCTAGCCCTAGCTCTAGCCACTCTAGCCCAAGAACGAATCTAGCCCTAGCACCCGCCCTTTGTATCACCCATATCGTCGTTAGTCATATTACAATTTTTTACTCGGGTATTATTTTTTTTGTTGACTATTTTTATCTTTTATGCCATTCTTGTATGTTAAAGGGTTTATGTTCTTAATTGAATAGGTTGGAAGATTGTATAAGAGGGGGAGAGTTATGACATACTGATTTAAACATTGGACCAATTACTAATTTTATTGAATCAGTGGATATTCTATTGATTTTAGCAATTTTATTTCAGTTACGTGTTTAATAGTTGGGATTTAGTTTAATCAGTGATACATGGTTGACCTTAAAATTTGTTTTTATGATTTTTGAATGATGCAGGAAGACAATCTAAATGATTTGATCGAATGAGCTAATCTAGTCCAGAACATTTAAGTTATAGTACCGTCAAATTCATACGGATAAAGGTAATTTCAATTCTTGGTCATTAATTAATATAATTAGTTTTTGTACTCGATTGATTTATAGCGGTGATAGGAGGTTGAGGGTGAGCCAATTGAAAACCCGGATTGTCAACTGGTTGTTGTAGTATAGTTTTAAGATTAATTTAGGAAAATATTTGCATACTTGTTTGTGTGAATTTTAGTTAGAATTATTGATACGTTTGTTTGTGTTAATTAATTCATGTCCTTTTCAAGTAGTTAATTTGATTTTCAATTTGATTTTGATTTTATTTTGTGATATATGTGATGGACCCAAATTAATTCAAACATGCATCACCGTTGAAAAATCACCAATGTTATCCAAGTATCTCGTGGTAAACTATGAAGCACGGACATAGATACGGGTGTTGTGTTTGACATGGACACGGACACGGACACGAAAAACTTAAAAAATAAGTACATGGCACATCAAAGACAAGACGACATTTACTATGCATTTCAAAAACAAAAAATTGTTGTGAAACTAATATACTAAAATTAACATGGTTCAGTATTTCAACATTTAATAATAACTTTTAAATCGTAAGTCAAAGATATGCATTTAAATTATGAGGGATAATAACTTTATTCTTCTAACTTTTCTTATTATTATTCATACACCCTTAAAGATTTAATTTTACAAGATGACACTAGAATTTCTTAGTGTTCTTTAATTTTGGCACCCTGTCGTGTCCACGAAATGTCTGGGCCATGGTCGTGAAGTGCCCGCCTTTTTTTAAATGCCAAATAAGTTTGACAAGCCATGTGGAGTGACGTACGAGTGTCGGAGTATCCGACACGGGTACGTCACCTTTGAATAAGTGCCCGTGCTTCTTAGGTGGGAAATGTTCATTTTCTCATTGGACTCGATTTTTTAAATTTACTAGTAGACGTTCGTTTTGGGTGGCGACAAACATAAATGAAGTGTCATGGAAAGTCTCGAATAATTCCAAAGGTATCCAAGTAATCTAAGGGAAGGATGTTGTCCTCAGCGGGATCCTGGTTGCTGAAGTTAACTAGTATACGCTTGTTATATGGTTGAAAAATGAGATTTATGAGTCAAAAACTCAAAATAGGAACTTGGTGGCTTAATAAGAGACACAGACACCCCAAGAGGTATTAATATATCCTGTGGGAAGAGACGGTTTCATTATTAAACATCTAATTTCAGAAATTTTCTCACTTGTGTATATTCTTTTGTGTGTCAAAATGGGCTTTTGGAGGCAAAAACTCAAAACATTAATCATGTGTCCTTAAAATAGGAACGGACACCCTTAGATGCACAAAAGGAACATGTGGGAAGTGTCCTTTTCCTAATCGAACTTTATTTGCCAAAATTTACTAGTATACCCTCATTTTGTGGTATAAAATGGACTTTAGGGAGCGAAAATTCAAAACATCAATAAAGTGGCCCTGAGAGAGGCACGAACACCCCAAGAGGTGCAAAAGTAACTTTTGGGAAGTGTTTGTGTTCTCATCGATCTCTATGTTTTTGAAATTTAATAGTGGATGGTTATTTTGGGGTTATAAGTAGGTTTTAGGGGTGAAAAGTGAAATAACAATGAAGTGGCTCGAAAAGAGGCACATATAGCCCCAAAGGTATCAAAGTAACTCAAGGGAAATGGCCGTGTCTTCACATGACTCTCGATTTTTAAAAGTGACTAGTGGGAAGGATTTGGGCAAGTCTAGTACTGATCAAAACTCTATTCAAGTCTACTTTGGTTTCACTCATTTTGGACATGTTCTCTTTATTATTATCATGTTCAAACACGAGGAGGTCATCATTGTCTACCCAGACAGTGGTGGGTGAGTCACTATTCCTATGAAGCACGGACACTCTTTCGAAAGCCAACGTGTTGTGTCCACCAACGTATTCAACTTATATGAAGCACTAACACTCTCCCGAAAGCCACGAGTCAACTTTGACTCAAGTGATGGTGATTGTGCTTTATTAATGATTTTTAAGGTCAAAGTGTGTTTGAATTTTGTTTTGTATGGTCCATTTTCTTAATTTCATGTTAAGAATACTCTAATAATCTATTTTATGGAGAAAGTCTGTATTATTTCATTAATATATATTTAAATATATATTATATATTATACGTACCGTAATGTGTCGTATCCTAGTTTTTGGATCAATCATGTGTCGCGTATCACGTGTCAAAACACGTATTACGTGTTCGTGCTTCATATTGTTCCTCGCATTGGATCGTGTATATGATTCGCACCTGGTGATTGGTTTGAACCAACACTTGGATACCATATTCTCTGCCTTCTTTATCTCTCTTTCCGATGTCAGGTTCCGACTTAAGTGTCTTAGGACTAAGGATGGCACCGTGAGTTCAATGCACGACATAAACTTGGATCATTTTTCTCTTATAGGTATTATCCGGACGGGTAACTTTGTACTCTCACCTAGATTTATATACTGTTTTTAGACCCCTCTGTTTTCTTTATTAAATGATATGTGTGGTTAGTGTGTTGGCTGTTAAAAGACAACACCACTTTGATTCTATTGCCTAGTGTTTTTGCATTGATAATCGATATGCTTGGCCTTTTGTGTCTGTTATAATTGTCAACCATGACTTATCTTTAGCCTTTTTTAAGAAATAAGTGGGGAAAATGATGAATTTACATTTTAAAAGTATGTTACAAAACTAGTATGCCACAAAACCAGAGAAAAGAGAGGGCGGGGGGGAATTGGCAACTCTGATGCCATTATTGTAATGATGACTATGTTGGGTCCTATTATAGAGCAAAGGCGCATTCGTTATAAAATGATGGTGTTGGAATTAAAATTTGTCCTAAAGTGAGTGCTAAAGTTGTCTTGGATGTGAAACGATTACCAGAAGAGGCTGACAAGAGGAGGGGGTGTTTTTTATTCTTACTTGAATTAAACTATATTTCACTATAATTTATAGAAATAAATTGATGTCGAAAGAGTAATGTAACTTGATGATAGATTTATTCCTGGGGGCGGTACTCAATTTAAGGATGGAGTTATGCACTACATTGACTATATAGAAAAGGTACGGTTGGGACTTCACTTCTCCGCTCTATTTCTTCAATTGATTTGGTTTTCAAGGCCTCGAAAGAAGCATTATGTAGCTATATAGAAAAGGTACTTGAATTGTGGGAATTAGAGAATATAATATATATGTTTTTATTGGGGTCATATTCTTGTTCAACAACAATCTACAAACATATCTACTAAAAGGCAACATTGATCTTATCCTTCATTGACTATAAAAAGCTTCTATCATAGATATACACGTCCATGTCCAAATCCATCAGTATTCCCTCACCTATCCTATAGAGAGTCCTCGAATAGGAATCTGATAGAGTCGTGTGAAGAGAATTTTGTAAACTATTATTTTACCAAAATCATGTGGACTAGGTAGAAATCATCTGACAAATTATTTTTCTCATGGGGTTTGCTTTGGTGACAAGTCCACGGTATATTAATCATCTATCTCCAAACATCACTAATAGTCAGGTTATCATGACCCTCAAAAGGATATCCTTTTTTTTAAACAAAATTACAACACTTCATTCAATGCAGTGCTATAACAATCATCATCAATAACATATCTAAGTGCACATTTGATGAACTCGCAGTGAATAATTCTCGATGCACTCACATGACCAAAAGTAAAATGGAATACTTTACATTTTACATTCGCAAGCCAAATTATTTTTGACGAGGGCTACATTGATTCTCTTAATACTAGACAATAAACCAATCTATAAAGATAAAAGGGATATGCAACATTGTTGGTCTATCGATATTGATGACACATGAGACGACATTTAGGGTTTAGAGTCGCATAGTATTTCCTCGAGTTGAGAACATAACATCAAACCTCTCTCATCACTCTCACGAGATTTACCAATTAACCGAAGCAATTTGCAACTTAGATCTTGAGGATTAGATAAATGGCGTGGGATTGGGGGGATGAGAAAAGGGTGTGTGAGTAGCTCTGGAATCCTCGACCTGTCATTTCGGTCCCACGCGAGGCATTTCTTCATAAGATCAAGAAGTCATGGATTGGGAAGGGGCTCAAATGTAATTTTGTGGTTCGGGTCTGTTATGACTTTAAACTTTGCCCAAAATGTATTGTATTCTGAGAAGGGTGTTCTCCCATAAACCATTTGGTAAAGGATGAAACTGAGAGACCAGATATCGGATGAATGACCACACTTTTTGATATTTCCATTTTCATTTGTCTCGTTTCACGTGAATGTGTCGGGGGACATGTAACTCAGTGTACCCACCTGTGAATCTCACTTAGTGTGTTTGTTGTGTTGCTCATTATAGATTTGGCAATACCAAAATCAATCAGCTTCAATGAGCCTTTGATAAGAAGAGAACTAGCCGATTTTAGGACTGAGTGCACGATACGCTCCTCATGAATGTGCTATTAATATCTAGATGTATTTTCTTCCAGTAAAATCGAATCTAGTTCTCATCAGTAGTTGACTCAGAGCTATTTAGTTCTTTCCATTTCTAGGATAACATATGAGCCAAATTAATTTCAACATATTCATGTACCATGTATATAAATCCATCTTCCCTGAACCTGACATCCCCGTTAGTCATGGAATCATTCATTACTTCCTTGAGCAAAGCCTTATCTGTCACATCATAGTCAACGTGTGGAATGATGTGGTTCTTTCCCTTCAGTTTGTTCAAATATTTAATTTCCTGACAAAATCCATATGCAGTGGCATAGTCACGATCTTCAAGCTTATTTTTTTCATGGAATAGATTGTACAATCCGAAGAAATGACTTTGTGGACCTCACTGCTTCCTCCACTGCCTATCTTGCCAAGCCTTTGACAAAAGTTTCCATTAACCTTAAAAATAAGTGAGGATCGTAGTTTTTCTTATGAGGTGGTGATGCCACTTTATTGCTTGCAACTTTTGCTTGTTGTTTTGACTTATTACCTTCCAACTTCACATCCAAGGATATATTATTAGATAAGGGAGCCTGCGATTGCACATCAGTAGCACTAACACCAACTGAAGATGATTTAGCTTTTATTGCCTTGCCATTAAGAGGTGGAAGATCTTCTGGAATATCGCATTGCTTTTGCACATTGCTTTGCTGGTCCTTGTAGAGATTATATTCCTTAACTTTCGATTGGGTATCCACATAAGAGCTGGGATATTGGGCTGCAATGGATGTCTGCTCAGTAGACAATTAGCTGGTGTCCTTAGACAAAAGTTGTGGTGGGTGCACCATATCCTGTTGTCTCATGGGTTGAGAGCTCACATCGCAATCTCTGAAAGATTCTACACCCTCATGAGAATTTATATTTGGGTGAAGATGAGAAAAAAAAGTTGTTGAATTAAGCCTGGGAGGAGAAGCTGAATTCATTAATGTTGTGGTAGCGCAAAATGGCCCAACAGCTGAAGATTGGGTCATCAGATGACTAAAGTTACTCTGTAGAAAGTTTATGAATTAGTGCACTTCATCCTAGTATTTCAATAATGGTAAAATAATATTGATTTTTTATCACCTAGGAAGATATCACTATCTTTATCCCAGAAATGACTGTCATAAAGGATTGTTTGGTAGGGTCATCAAACTAGGCATTTGCATAAAAATCTCTCATGAGGTCAAGGCCTATGTTTTCCTCGTTTTGACCATGATATCAAATGTCCAACCATTGACAATCAAAGAACAAAGTGTATACTTGTGACAACTTGTCATATATCACCTCTCAATCCATAGTGCGTTCAGTGATTGAGGTTTGATCCTTGAACTTTAAATCAAAATTTTATTCCTTTTCCTATGTGGGATTTTCACTTTCCCATGTGAATTCTATAAATATTTTTTAAAAGATGTTCATGTAAGATACAGAAATGGAAAAGAAAGAAAAATAAAAATACATTTAAAAGATGTTAAAATATACAGAATTTAGACTCATCTGCCTAAACCCCGTCCACTAAACTCTCATTAAATAACCTGAACTATACAGAGTACTCGCATCACTTTGACAAATAAAATTTGGCTTCCTTTGAAATTTGGTATGAATGTTACTCTTATTCATGATGAAGATTAGATCAGGTCTTCTGCCTCAAATTTGAGCATCCGTTATTTCAGGATCTAATTATATTATCAATTGTTTGCTAAGGGCACAAGAAGTGAAAGAATATGTGTTTGGAATCATATTGATATGTGTTGAAATACTTGTGATGAGTTTCCTTATTTAATTATTTGGGATTTCAATGTAGTCATTGATCAAAGTAAAAAAACAGGGGGTAATGATATAAATTTTCATGCATTGCAAAACTTTAAATGTATCATTTCCACAACTGGTCTGACTCATATTGATGCTGCCTACAAATTTTATTAAAATCTGTTCATTGTTTGTTACTGTTCTGGTTGTGCTGCTCAGATTTGCTGCTCAAATATTCCTATGTATACAAAGGTTGCATAGATTTAGTCTTGTTTATAGTATATACTTTACACCACAGATTAGTTTTTAGAAGTGTTTATTCTTAGAGTGCTTAAGCTGGCTGCACGAGTTTTTTTTGTTGTAACTAATGTCATATCCTCTATCAAACTACTAAATGACAGTAAATACTTCAACTTAGCAATATAAATATATAAAATCTTTATGTATTTTAGGGTCTGAAATAATTTTTGGGGCTAACTACATATGATGCATATGATGCCTCCCCTCTTTTTTTACGACATGGAATATCATTGATTTAGTCCTTGCAAAAATACTCGAACAAACATGCGCTCATAGTTTACATTATATGTCTGTTATGTGGTTTGACATTGTGCTTTCATTTGCATTATTTTGCAACTTGGTTATGCATCATTTTACTTGACATCCTATTTATTATTCCTTATATCTCATACCTCCTATTCAGTATGCCTTATATCTCATACCTCCTTATAGATAGAAATGCCTTTGGTGTCACCTTTACATCTATTAACTGGATTTTGAAATCCAAAAACTATTTGAGGATGTTTATATTGATGCTTGAAGTACTATATCTTCATACTGTTAACAGTAGGTTCTCAATTGAGTGTTTATCTTATGCAATCTCCTTCATTTGGTCAAGAACTTGTTTTTGTGGATGGACACGTGTCAATTTTGTATCGTTTATCATGCCATTAATGCTAGCACTAGATCTTGTTTTAGACTCCCTAATTCAAATTGAATTTCACTCACCAATAGAATTTGTCAATCAAAAGGTTAGGCTGAAATCTTAGTTAAAAAAAGAGCTCCTCTACTTATTTCCTTATTCATAATGCCTTATTAGAATCTCCTCTCTTGGAAACTTATAGTTATTCCATTTTTATGTTAAGTTTCTAGAAGTTCTTATCTGACTTGTCTCTCTCCATGCTGATGTAGGGTTATGGCCGAGAATGCTGGATGTGCGAAACGCAACTCGACTTATGGTAAGCTTCTTACAAATAATAAAAATTCCTAGAAGTTGTTTGCATATATATCATTGTTTTTGTCTTTATTGCACATCAATATGATTTATTCTCCTTTTACTGGTTATATTTCACTAGGATGTCGGATGTGAAACAAAAATAGTTATTCAATTATTTTGTTTATAGTGAGGAATGATATTGTTTACAAGTATTGTCCCTCCTCTACCTCAACGATCTATATTGATTAGGTAATAACACATCTTTATCATTATGAGATTGAAAACACTACTTATCATGTATCGAGAGAGTAATTTTGCCAATTACACATATTTTACCTTAAAACATATATATTTTATTTCTATATATCTATGTGAGGGAGTGTTAGGTAGGATACATGTATCAAAATTTTCTTCCCTTAGGATATATTATATGCATTTTAATATTTTTTCGGGCAGAAAGTACGCCCTTGTCAAGTTACATGTTTAAAGTGTTATGGCTATGTCATCGACAGGAGCTCGAAGAGTTAGAGATTCGCAACCAACAAGCTTTATTACAGATGAAGAATGATATGCGAAGTGAAATGCAGAGTTTGTTCCAAAGTATTACCCCTCATCATGCTTTCGTTGCCTCGACGATTCAGTCTAACTAGGTAATAATATATAATACATAATTCATACATATAATTACTTATATATATATATATATATATATATATATATATATATATATATGTATATATGTATGTATGTATGTATATATTGAGAGATATTCGGGTGGAAAATTCTCTCATTTAAAGTTAAATTTTCAATGGTGGTGGTGAAAATATGCTATGGTGGTGAGAATTTATTATGGTGGTGGTCCAAATTTTCTGTTGGTTGATGTATATTATTCTTAGAATAAATTTTAATGTTTAAAACAGGTTGGCTACGTGTGGTTTTCATGAATAAACAAAGGAGACTCTGCCGAAGTTTAAAAAAATAATAGTAGTTAGATATTTGTATTGTTAGTGATGCGAATATACTATATTGATTGATTTTGCACATTGTATTGTTGATGAGTGGGGTATTAATTCTGACATAATTAACACTATATTTTTTTTTTTGCAGGTGAACATTTTTATAGAACATGCAAATGTTAATCAGTGATTTTGGAGGTCGTACGCTTTAGTGTTGCGGAATTATTTTGTTAATAACATTTCATGTTTGGGAGTATAAGAAATTATTGTATTTCAAATTTTTGTTGTCAAGTCAAATATTTGAACTTAGTGTTATAATTTTTATTTTGATGAATATTTGGAGATGGTTGTAAGAACTCTAAATATTGTTGAATGAAAATAATTCGTTGTGTTGGTTGAAAATCATCTTACGTATTACATTTTATGATGATTCGTTGTTTGTGTTGTCTCAAATGTAATTCAATCTATATTAAATTGTAGCGATATATTTTATTGTCCACAAAATATTGGTGCAAAAATTTTGAGATCCCTTCACCTCTTTTGGGATGGTTAAAACTGTCTCAAAAATATATTAAAGACGGCTATATTGCCGTCTTAAAAAGGTTTTCTAAAATAGTAACCTTTTGAGACAGATTAATTCCTGTCTCAAAAGCACTCTTTTGTGACAGCTCTCGGGCCGTCTCAAAAGGGTTATATAAAATGAGGACCTTTTGAGACGGATTTGTTCCTGTCTCAAAAAACTCTTTTGAGACGGCTATGACGTCCCAAAAAGTATTTATACCCCCCTATCAAAAAGACCCCCCCTAGCCGTCCCAAATAGCGTCCCAAAAAGTATTTGAGACGGATAAACCATCTTTTGGGACTGTTAGGCCACCGTCCCAAAAGTTACTTTTTTTTGTAGTGGTGGCAGTACATTTAATTCATTTTCCTTTTTTTTCTCAAAAGGAATGGATCCCCCCCCCCCCCCCCCCCCCCCGGACGGAGCTTCGGCGACCATCACCAGAGCTCTTTTTTTTTGGTGATTTTATGCTGTGAGGGACGCATTGAAACAAAATTAAAAGACTTGGAATAAACGTATATTAAAAAAATATTCAAGTGACTATTTAGTATATGCGCCTTAAAAAATTTGTTTTATGGTTTGCTCAACACATGTTGGCGACAGATGCATCGCAAATTGTTGTGTGGGCATCGCAATAAGTCATTTGTCCTACTATTGGTGTCACGACAACCTTAGCTAAGTCCGAATGATTTTCGACAACCAAATAAGTTGGTCTGTAATATTCACCCTACTCCTGTTAAGTTGTTCTGTAATATTCACCCTAACCCAATTGTTCAAAATTACATGATTCAATATTTATATATTCTCATATTTTCACAATATATTCCATTATGATTTGTTATTTTTATAACATTTTTTTCACAATATATTCCCATTATTCTCAATTTTTTCACAATATTCCATTATGATTTCTTCATCTTTATCCTAATAAAGTCTTAATTTAAAAAAAAAAAATATATAACATTTTTTATCAAATGGAAGAAAGTGGAAAAGGAAGAAGCCTAAATCCCCAAAAGAAAATCATCATCATCATCATCATCATCATCATCATGGGTTATTGGCATAACTCCCCCATGATCATTTTTTTTTAGTGCACAAACATATTTTTTGGGCACTAAGATTTATCTCCTTTAATGTATATCTAATTTTTGATAATGTATATGATAAATTTTTAAAAGTAAACAAGAATTTTGTATAATTTTTTTTTGTAATTTATATATTAAATTTTATAATGTACACATAAATTTTTTAATATGCAGGTGTTAAGTTTGTTTATATCCTAATTTATAAAGTATATATTAAGGAAGGAGAAAGTATAGTGACCAAAAGATATGTAACTGGACTAGAAGAAATTAAAAATAAAAAGTATTTGCCAAATACTAATATGGAAAACTCCAAATAATAATAAAAAGTAGAACTTAAACAGCCATGGCCGCTTTAATTTATGTGAATATCTTCTTCGCTTCAACCCAGATAATGCGGAAAAGGGGCTACGGACACCATGTGACCTGGTGAGTGCTTGGCACAGTGGGGGGCTGAAATTCTGCACGACTGCATGTTACCCTCTCGTGGGGTTATTGTAATCGTCCTAAGGTGCTACAACGGACAAAATTGACTAGTACCTGATTGAAACGTTTTGTTACCATACAAATAAAGATTCCTAAACAACCTTGTAATATGCATTCAATTTTGCATGATCAACATATTTTAACTGGATAGTTTCAAAGAGATTCTTATTCTGTTCCTGGTTTGGTTGTGTTGCTAATTGTTTCAATATTAACACCATCCGTAATATTGAGATAGGCTTGTTTGCAGAAACGCGCCCATCTTCGTAATATTGTGATAGACTTGTTTGCGTTACTCCTCTTCGTAATTCCATATTTTTTTCATTTCAAGTTGAATGTTGTTCATTTTCAGATTGTCGAAATTAAAATTTATATTTCCTATAATAGTGTACAAATAGCGAGAAATTTCAATCTTACCCTTCAAATATGAGCTTTGTTAATGACTTAGTATTAACCAAGTGTCTTCAACCTAAATTTGGAAAAAAATATTTTCTTAAAACTTTGTGAACTTTTTATAAGGACACTTTGTGATAGACGAAGTACATATAAATGAATCAAGCCGTTTGTGACTTAAATATGTTATATATTCACTTAAGTTTGCTTAAGTTTATGTCCCTGTTGTGTTGGATTAGTGGGTCATTTCGAGATTGGTTGTTCTCCCCATTATTTTTTTTATTCATTACTACTGCAGTTCTAAAAATATATTAATATAACACTACTTAGGAATATATGGTGAGCATACATGTTACGTTATGTCAAATTATAACTTAATTTTTCTTTATAGATTTTCATAATGGATGAAGACTTAGGACCCGTTTGACAATCCAATTACAAGGCTTGGAATTAGAATTGAAAGACCAATTTCAATTCCGTGGAATTCGAATTGGCCTTCTAATTCCAATTCCGAGCCTTGGAATTAGGTTGTCAAACGGGCCCTTAGTATTTTATTTTCAGTTTGTCCTTGACTCATCACTGTACTATATATTTATTAGTTTTAATATTTTTTTGTCTGAGGGATGCCCTTTGCTAAGAGCTAAATCTACAAATCATCAGTTCAGATTTACCTTTCGTTGGAGCAAAGTCAATTAGTGGTTATATATAAAATTGGTTAAGTTCATGAGTCTTGAATGTTTATACGAACTACATTAGTTCGTAAAAATTCTTACAAATTATTGTAGTTTGTACAAATCCAAATTTTTAATAAAAATTGATATTTATATTTGATATGACGTTTATTTATTCGTATGAACATCATTTGTTGGCTTCTACCCACCATTGTTGATCACTTGTTCTTCAAAATTACGTGATCCCTTGTGTGCTTCCTCCACCATTGTATATGCTCTACAAAAAATGTGTTATTATTGTTTCTGAACATGTTATCCCCACTAGACACCCAATGTCTTGGGCCAACCTACACCATACGGATAGATATTTGTGACCATGGCGACACCCACTCACCCATTTATTTGTCTCAACTCTTATAATCAATCTCTATGGCTAATGGATTCCAATTGCTCACAAAGTTGGGGACCAAGAAAATTTGAGGAAAGGTCTTTCTATCATCTAAAGGCTACGATTATGATCGGTTTTATAATTCAAAAGATGCTTGAAACTGTTTGTAAAAAGAATTTGCAATGAAAAAAATAGACACACAAATCACTAGCTACCCTCTGTCCAAATTTTTATTTTAGTCATGTGAATATATGAGATAACCTCATATTTCTACTGTGTTCGGTAAGGAATTTGATGAGGTGGAGGTTGCGAAGAACCAAGGAGAAATTATGAGAATTTGAGCTTGATAGTTTTTATGATGTAAAGATTATGCGAGACCAAAGAGTATTCATGATTGTTTCATCATAGGGACTGAGAATGCATATGTAGCGTTGCAACATGCTCAAAAATCATGCTTGGAGATGAGGAAATACCCAATTAAAACCATTAAAATTATTTATGACGACAATGGTAATATTTTTCGTTTAATTCGTTTCAAGAGTATACAACACGTGATCTATGTCTATGGGAAAAATGATTTATCAAGAAAATTACACCAAAATTTAGGTAAAACTAAGTGATGAATCTAAATGTGGAAAAGATAAATTAATCACACAATGCAAACATGTGACAAGGAAGAACCCATGTCAGGAAAAACATCGAGACAAACGAAGGAAGACTGACCTATTGACAGAGAGGAATTCTGATTTACACTCAAGTCTACATAACATTTAATAGAGCTCTTTCACACCATATCTTCTGACTTTGGAAGATGTCATTAGCTAGAAAATACTTCATGAGTTTTTGTTCACAATCCATTTATTCGTTATCAACCTAAAAGCAAAATATTATTTTGAGTTGAATGTGAAACATTCTCTTAGTGAAATTAAAACCAAGAGAAGCCACAAATGTTCAAGATATAAATTCTTAGGATGTGAGATTTCCTTAAGATTTTAGGACGTGGTTAAATGGTCTTACTTAATAAAAAAACTCACAAAGTGTGACTTGAGGGAATCAAAATTCTCAAGAACAATATATGAATGATGTTGTAATTATCCTGAGATGAAAAAAATTAAAACCAAATATAATTGTAGATTCACAAAGATGTAAAAACATGATATTTAAAATATACACACAAGCCTAAAGGAGAAAATCCAAAGATACTAATTTACAAAAAAGAAATTTAACTCTTTTAAATCAAGCGCACAAAATTATTCTCTTTGTGTATGTTTGTTAAAGATCCACCTAAATAGTCTCCAAGACTAGCATAAGTGTCATAGGGGCAATTAAGTAGCCATTTGCACACTTGCACACTTGCACAAAGATCATTCAATAAAGTGAAAATATATGACTAAAAATCAGGCTTCGTACGAATTACAATTTGCATAATGGACAAGATCCTATAAAAGATCTTCAATTCCAGAAGTTTGCCTTTGCTAAAGCGACACATCGGTGATCGCACAACATAAAAAATATTTATAACAATTGTAAGGGCATATTTTACATAGTCTGTTATACATTAAGTATGTTGTATACCGTTACACACATTGAAGAATGTTCACGATCAGTTGGTCTAGACGAGGGGTCCGAATATCAAGCTTCTTCAATACAAGCATCCGCAAGATTGATTTTGGTAAGGCTGTGTTTAAAGTTCATTAATATTTCATAAGTATTGGGATATTTTTTCTAAAATATTTTTATTAACTTGGGGCATTTCATTGAGTCAATAATTTTTCTAAGACCTATAGGCGGAGTTTTTAAAAAAAAATATTTTTCGCTTCGGTCGTTCAAACGGCATTGATATGTTGTTCAAACGATAGCTTCAAACGACGTTGCATGTCGCGCGATAGGTCACTAGAAGCTCGTTTGATATTTTCATCAAACAACATGCTACTGTTTCATGTTTTTTAAGGTCGTTAGAAGGTCCGGCGATCCTGTATCGAACGACATTGTTTGTCGTTCGAATGACCTTGGTATCTCGTTCGAACGACCCCGACGACTCAAGTTTTTTATAAATACCTATTTTATGAGTCCTTTTTCCTCAAGACGATTTACTGAACGAAAACTGCAAATCTACAGAATTTCTGTCTTCACTTTTAGGGCTTGAAAACTTTGTTTTCGATTCACAAATCATCCCAATTACTTTAGCGAATCGCTTTGGGACCCAAGACACAATTTTTTTGAAGTAACTCTAGTAGAGACGAAATCTGTACTGCTGGATTTGTAGCGCTTGAGGGAGTTGCTTGCTCACGACTGCGGTAATTGGGAATAATCGAGGGTGTTTCTTGCTGAAGAAAGAGTTACGGTTCTTGTGGGTTCTTGAGGGAGTCCATTACTGATCTAGGCTGCGGTCTATGTGAATTTTATATGGGAGATTCATTGCGGATTTCATTGTGTACTTTATAAGTTGAAATTTATTGTTCATAGTGAAATAATGGTCTTACCCTAAAGGATTTTTTTTCTTGAATCTCTATTAGTTGGATTTGCATGATTTATTTTATCCATGTAGATGCATGTATAGGGTTTAAATTAATTTGGATCTAAAACTTACTCTAATTAAATAAGTTTTAAATTAGAAATTTCAAATCCAAAAAGTAATCGATATCGCACACCATTCTCAAATTAATATCAGAGCCGGTTACTCTAATTAATCGACTGATTCTTTTTACGCCAAATTTTTATGATATTGATTTTTTTAATTTTATTTTGAAAAATTTCACAATTTTCCCGACGGATAACTTATATAATCGGATGCCCGTCTTTGATGGAACTAATTACTCCTATTGGAAAGCCCGCATGAAATCTTCCTTAAAGGCAATCGATGAACGTATTTGGGTTATTTGTGAAAGAGGTTGGACTCCTTTCTCTATCGCCGTAGATAATGTGACAAATCTTAAACTCGTGTCAAACTGGACTAAAGATGAATTTGAATGGAGTACATATAATTCTCATGGGTTAAGTGCAATTTCTGGAATTGTCACAGCCTTAGAGTTTCGACGCATCATGACATGTACCACATCAAAGGAAGCATGGGATGTTCTTCAACTTACCCATGAAGGCACAAATGCAGTGAAAGAATCTAAATTGCAAAATTTACCTACTCAATTTGAAACAATAACCATGCTTGAATATGAATGTTTTGATGAGTTTTCTGCTCGTTTGTGTGACATTGTCCATATTAGTTTCAATCTTGGTGAACACATTCCTGATGCATGAGTAGTTAAAGAGATTTTGAGATCATTGCCTAAATGTTTTATTCCTAAAGTAACTGTGTTGAATTTATTAGGAAATTTGAACAATCTTAATTTAGAAGAACTGGTAGGAGACCTCCAAACATATGAAATTGACATGTTTCTTGACATTGCGAAGCCTAAGGCTAGATGGATAGCACTTAAGACCCAGTCTAGAAAAGGTGAGGAAGTGTCTAAGAGAGAGAAGAAAAAAAAAGAAAAACTTTATGAGTCCGAGTCCATGGGAGAATTTGATTTTAATGATGTGAATATGCTTACTAATTTTTTTTTTAAGTTTCTCAAATTTTCCAAATAAAATTCTTCTAGTAAAAAGATTTTTGAGAAAAATAATAAGAAAGGAGAGGCTAAAGAGAGGGTTGAGAAAGAGAAAGGGGTTAGATGTTTTGAGTGTGAGGCCAAAGGGCACAAAGAATTTGAATGTCTCACTATACTTAAGAAAAAGGGAAAGGAAATTTCCATGATAAGCTCTCTTAGAGATAGTGATGAGGAAGTGAAAGATTATGAGGATGAGTCATCACATGGTTTGCGCGTTGCTTTTATGGAAAGTCACCTAAGCACACCTAGTTTATCCTATAACTATGAGTATACCTGTGTACATGAGAATGCCGATGATGATTTGAGTGTTTCGAGTGAGTGTGAGAGTGAAGTTGAAAGTGAACTCCAAAAAGCATTTACAGATTTGTATGTTGAGACCTTAAAAAGGAAGAAACTGAATAAGAAGTTTGGTCTTAAGGTGTTAGATTTGGAGGGAGATATAGAAGTTTTGAGGGTATTTAAGGCATCGATGAGTCAACTCGAGAAGGTGAAGGTTTCTTTGAGTGAGCAGTTAATCGTTGTAGGTCGAAAAAAGAGCGAACTTGAAGCCCGTGTGGTCCAACTAGAGAGACATCTAGAACTAGCCCGAGAGGTAAAGGTCATTATAGAGGATACATCTAAGAAGGTTAAAAAGATGTTCCTTGGTCCCGCTTTGGGTAATGTTGAGGTATTAGGAATAGGTTATGATGGTGCATCTACTTTCCACGTTGCACCCGAGCCGACTCCCAAGTTTCTGATAGATCCATATGGCTCTCAACCTAACCCACCTAGACGTCTATTACCCAATAGGAGAGTGCATCCTAGACGTTTTGTGAGAGGTGTTCCTAGGCCCGTGTATGCTTACACCCATTACAAAAAGATAGGACACCTTAAGGAATTCAGTTTTAAGTTGGGTATTATGTCACATAGATTTTTACCACGTGTTCCCACACATACACCCACACATGATACTTTGCATGATCCTTCACATCACATGAGAGAATTTTCACATATTCTAGAGCAAGTTAAGTTTATTTTATGGATGTTTTTCATAGGATGTCACCACCTTTGGAAAAATCCGTCGCACCTAATGGATGGGGTTTTATAATGACCTGACACGAATTTATGGGTTACTATGAGTCAACCCGATCCGAACCGAGCGTTAGGTGTTAAGTGAGATGAAACAACCTATATAATGTTCTTAGTCCAGTTTTATTTTAGTTAACATTTCACTTGTTTAGCAAGCAATTTCAATTTCAAGATATACTACGTGTGTGAGCCATGGGGAGCCCCCTAATCTAAGAAAATAAAGCTACTAACGTAAAATAAATAAAGTACACTTACATGTACAACACTTTCAAAATACGAAACTGCACCCGACCTGTCGTTACAACGCGAGGGTGTGAGCCTATGCCCTGTGAGAATATACAAAGTAAATATATAAACGAATGACAGAATAGAATACTCACTCGCTACAATCTCATGCATGCAAAAATATATATAATTACACACATTTATATATATACCCTTAAAAATTACATTTCCAGTGCATTAACTGTTTTACTTTCGAAAACGTTACTCATCCTGATTAATCTACCTTAATCTTGTAAAGACTTCCATTAATTACACTTAGCATTTCTCACGTTATTTGACATACTTAGTTCAACACTTAAAGCCATGACCCTTGAATCATCACAACCCATTCCTTTACCAGAATCACCAGTTTGTATTCATTAAAACATGATTTAGTTTTTTTATTGAAGCCACCATTTCAACCCATGCATTCATTATGTTAGAAAATACTTGTTGTCATTGAAAAACCTTTTCCTTTCATACTTATAAAAATTATGGGTTTAATACTTAAGTTACACAACCACCCATTTTCCCACTTTATGCTAACACTTTTTACCTCTACTTATGGACATTTATAAATTTACGCATTTACTTGCCTATTTAACCTTTTACTGGAACATTTATTCTATTCATTCAAGTTAGGTTGTATTAACACGTTTTACCACACAACCATTTTCTTGACATGTTCTTTATTTCTTTATCTTTTCTCAAAATTTTTCTGTACCGCATACTTACACGGGCTCCACTCCGGCGTCTATGCGCACCATATGCTCTGGCCAGTGATTTAAGGCCTTTGACCCAAGGGCTCTGAGCCTTTCTTGCTTTATCCCAGTGTCATCCAAGTTCCTTTTAAGTGTTTTGACATTTTACAAATGTCCATGTTGTTCCACATGCCCTTTTTACCCAACCGAAGCCAAAACCAGAACTTATCCATCGTCTTTTCCGTTAATACATGGGAATTTATTTCCTTTCTTCTTTAAGTCCCTTATAAATACACACATTATTTATACTAAAATCATTCACGCTTGAGGACTTAATTCATTTCCACACACGTTAGTATAAAGACATTCTTTAACCCTTTTATTCCACTAAAATGTTCCGTTTTAAGTAAATTACAAATTTACCCTCTGTTTACCAAACTAGTGATTTAGTTCCTTAAGAAGTGTTATTTTTCTTAAAATGCTTATTAAATTCCCAACTTGACATTAGAACACTTTTTTCCATTTTAATACTTGTTTAATATCACACTTTTGCCTAATTTTCACATTTGTCACTTTAACCCTTTTTACACATGAGTAACACCCTTTACATTTAAGTCCCTAATTTCTGTTTATCTTATTTCATGCTCAAACACAATAAGACTTTATTTAAACTTGCTCACATATTTATAATTAAAATACTACAAGTTTACGTGCATAAGATAATGGACATTGAAATCCTAAAATCTTATTAAATGGTTTAAACATACATTTCATTCTAGAAACTTGGAAATACTTATTTCACAATTATTTGACAAGACTAATGTCATTCCATATTTTATTCCATAAAATATCCAATTTTTCTGTGACACCCCGCCTAATTAAATTTTGGGTGATCAGGCCTTTTTTTTATTTAAAACAGAATTCCCACTTGGCACATTCTTAGCATCACTGTAGAAAATATTTTTACACATTTATTAACCACCTAGTATTCAAAAATTTAGTGCCAAATTTTATCTTTTTATTTAAACAACAACAATGAGCGGAAATAATTACAATAATTAACATTCCATGCAATAATAAATAATCTGAATAATCACTAGATAAATAGCTGAAATAAAATAATACCGAATAAACCATAGGTTACAAAATCCAATATAAAAGTCCAACATGAATAAAAGTCTAATATTAAGTTTGATTGACATAAATGAAATAACTGAGGGCTACGCGCCCGAAAGAAATATTGAACATCACCCTACACCCCGAATGAAGTAACTGAAGTGACTAAGTTCAAATCCTGCAAGCATCCATCAATACTGCAGCTACGTATCCCTGGAACAGATCATCATGCTTAGCGTCCTTGTCGCTAGACACCTAAAAGGTTTTGGAAAAGTTTTGCAAGTACTGATCAGAGTCCAAGTAAAATCATTTGATAACATTTAGCAATCATTTAAATTAAAGTTTAAATGAATAGTTATTATATACACATATTAGGTTTCTAATACTCCCTTAAGTTCACCTCTCATTTATAGTGTGCACCTAACGTTTTCTACTAAGCCCACCTAGTCATGCTACCCAAACTAACAAGGTCTCCCGTATCTAACTAACTACTAACCAATCTAGCTCATTTATACCTCCCATACAGTACGCTATCAATCTACTTAATATTAACATCTCCCCTATGTTATTATTAAATCCAAATTAACATTTCACATCTGATATCGTTTCAAACTTTCATTAAGTTTCTCTAGTTAAATCTTTCTTTAGACATACATTGTCTATCTTTCCTACTATTTACACATTAGTAGGTTCAACTTCATTTAGATATACATTATCCAGTCTCACTACTATCAAACATAAGTAGATTAATCATCGCTTTAGATATACACTATCTAGTCTCCTTACTATCGTACATAAGTAAGATTAAACGTTGCTTTAGATATATACTATCTAGTCTCCTTACTATTGCACATAAGTAAGATTAAACATCATTAAGATATACACTATCTAGTTTAGTTACTATCACACATAAGTAAGACTAAACATCCACAAGTATATATATATATATATATATATATATATATATATATATATATGGGACAATGGTGTTATGAATAGTAACACCTTATCTTATCTTATCAAAGTAATCAAAGGGCTTATAATTTGCCATATCACTCAAAATGAAGGGTCAAGATTATTCCCCCATTCTATCCCTTACTCTAATTTGCCCAAACCCTACCCGACTTCTCATTCCCTCACTATCACTTTTTCCCGTCTCTCCCTCTCCCTCTCCCTCTTCCTATCTCTCGGTTGTGATCTGAGCAAATACTTCCTTATCCATTAACCTCTCAAATAACAAGTTGCCACCCCTCCTCCTTGCCGCTGCCCCCAGGTAACATTTTCCCCCAGTCTCTTACACACGCACACACTCATGCACATAGGGTTTTTCTTAGTGTTTTTCCTAAATATGACACTTACACATACACACACACACGATTTGTTTATTTTCATAGAGTTTTTTCACATAGGATTTTTCTTATGATTTTTCTCTGATCTCGCTATATTTGATTGGTGGATTTCAGATTATTATATGGATCTTGATTGTTTTAAGATGTTGGAAGTACTATGTTAGGTAGACGAATCATAATTTTGACATCTTCATTGTTCATTTCAGGTTGCTCATTGTGGCTATAACGAATTGACAGTTTGCACATTGTGGGTCTACCGATGGTATGATTTTTCTATCTTAGATTTTTATTAAAACATTTATTCTTTGTTACTTTTTTTTAATTATTTGTTACATTTAGGTTTGAAATGAAACTTTTTATTTGTTTCAACCTAAGTTTCAAATGCATCTTTTGATTTGTTACATTTATGATATTGGATTTTGATTGTTAGTATGTTAGTATATGTGTTTATGATCATTGATTTTGCAAACATTAATAGTTGTATGTTCGTATATGTGTTTATTTAGATCTGTTGATTGTGCAAACATTGAAGATTGAATGTCAGACGAGGGGCATTAGGTATGACCAAGCCTAAGCTCCACCATTGAATTGATTGTAACGGTTTATGCTTCTTTTTTTTTGCCTCTTTATTTCCACAACTTGAGTGAAGATTGGAAGTAACTAAATATCCCTTTTTTTAGTGTTCATTTTCCTTTTATGCTTTGCAGTTGGCAACCATCTGACGATGAATATTTTTCAACCAATTACAACCATTACAATACCTACACATACTGCATTATAATTCTTGATTTTATGTTCTTTGGAATTTTAGCATCTTAATAATTTAATTTAATTTTGAGGTTGAGGTTGATTTTAGAACTTGAATTTCTTTTTCATGATTCAATGGTGCGTCTTTCTTTTAAACATACACCGTGCATTTGAAAAGAGAATAGAATGTATGTGTTGTTGTTTGCCTCTTTAGTTGGGTTGAGTTTGCAATTTTTAATACCCTATAAACATAGTTAATGATATTGTAGGCACGAATTCAATTGATACCAAGTAGCATGGTGTTTTCACTATTCATAAGATGACAAGATACTTTGTATTTTTGTAATCTACATTCATCTTATATGTATTGGACTTTTTTGGACTGATATTTGCAGACTATATTGAGGTTTGGTTGCACAAATTTGACCCCTACATGGAAGAAAAACTGGTGTTGACACCATTTGTAGTGAGGTAAGTCAAGTTATTTTAATTGTCTTACACAACTATTCTTGGTTCTCTCACTGTTTATTCATGCACATATTCGAGTTTAGGAATTCGTAGTTCAAGTACGCTTTTAAGAGTTATTATTTAATTTTATGGTAAAAGTGTAATTTTAGGGTCGAACACGAGTATTACGTGATTTATAAAAGAGGGATGATAGACAATTCATGTCATAAAAATTTATTTCTAACTGCACAAAAAGATTAAAATCACTTGTTGCTGAAATTTTTTCAAAAGAGGTACGATTTTGATAAATTTCCCACCCCTAACAAAAGAGAACATCGTCCTCGATGTTTAAAACTATATGTAAAAATGAAAAGCACAAGGTAGGAAAGAGATTACCATAATGAACCGCTAATGAAAATGTACCGTAGGAGCGAAGCATGCTGGAACCTGAAGAACAAATCGGCACAAATAGATACAAGTCTATCAAGCATATGAAAATCATTGGGCGAGGATAGAACACCACCCCCAAATAGGTAATTTTATACTAATTTTAAGTACAAATTAATACACACACACACACCCATTGCTATACACTCTACTACACCCAAACATTACTCCCACCATCTTCTCCCCAACACCTTACTCTCTTTCTCATCTAACCATAATCATACCCGATCCAACCAAATCCGTCCAAGCTTCCTACCCTTACCTCTTGTTCAACCTTAACCCGAATACCTATGCCAGCGATCCAACCCCAACAAACCAACCGAAAATCGTTAACGAATTTGCTGCCTCGGTACAAATCAACCTCCATATCTGTCCATCTACAAGTCCCAAGGCCCAAACCCGATTCAATCCTTATACCGGTTCGCTTCATCACCATCCCCATTTCGACCCTATGCCAACCCGGATCCCCCATTCCCTGATACCCATATCTATCCAACTATCATTCAAAACCCACCTTTCTAGCCTATACCCACTTGAACACATCTGTCAAAACCAACAAAATAGGAGTCTCCCATATCCATTTAATTGAGGAACAAAAGAACCACATTTCTTTGACTCGGTAAAAAAATAATCCCTCAAATCTCTCATCAACAAAGGAGGATCGTGTCTATTGTAAAAAGAGAAGGGGGTATGTCATGGAAGGGAGGACTCTCACGTAGGAGACTGCAGAGAGAGAGAGAAACACTGTATATTTTGTACAGATTAGGAATACAAAAACTCAAAAAAATATAAGAAAATTAGTGTACCCTTAGAATAAAATTTTAGGTTTAGTTTTTATTTTTATTTCTGTATCAAGTGCTGGATTTGTGAAGACATAGGGACACACTTTCATGAACGCGATTCAAGGAATCAATTCGAAAGGAGACTTCTGCGTATTATATTTCTTGTTCTACTATTTAATTTATTGTTCCATATTTTTGACTGCGATTCATTAGGGGTGGGATGCACTGCGAATGATATTAAATTAATTGATTAATTTCATTAATGCTATATATCTAGGTTAATTAATTTAGAACTGTCATAAATTAATTTATATAACAAGAGTTAGTAAATTATTTTTACAAATAAATGTTTGATTTTGGAAATCGAACTAGAGATAGATTTTTCCTAAAACTAAATATTAATTCGGCATTGACAATTGATGATTCATACTGTTTTTATTAAATTGATCCTAGCGGGTAATTTTCTTGAAAATAGTATAATTCATAATTTTATCATACTGTGACATTTTTAAATTAGTTTTCTGACAAAGATTTTATTAAATTTATAATTTTAACGAGAGTTAGATTATCAATTTACTATTATCTTGAAATATTTCAAATTAATAAGTTGAGAAGTTAAAATAATTGATAATGCATGTAATCCCATCTCTTAACTTTCTCACATATTTCACACTTGGTTCCACATTATTTTTCGTTATTTAGTCATTTCATAATTTTAGCATTTATTAGTTAATTTTCCATTGAAATTCTTTTAAAAAAAAATAAAAAATACATATTTTAATGAAAAAAATGAAATTGCAAGCATTCACATTAATTGTTTCATTTTGAAAGTTGGATTGATCCCGTACTTACCGCAATACGAGTTATTTTAGCAAGTTTTGTAGGTAATTGAAGGAAATTTTGAGATTGACTTTGGAAGATAACGACCACGTGCTAAAAGCCAGTTATCAAATGGCGTTGTTGTCGCTTTCTTGACGTGGAGACAAAGTTGAAGACTTGTAGTTTTTTATTTTTATTTGTTTTTATTAATTTTTAGTTGTCGTTATTCCTTGTCCCTCCTCCTTAGACCGATTGTATAGGATTTTTGAAGCTTTGTATTAATTTGGGTGCATTTTGATACTGATTTATTTGTAATACTTATTCGTAAAAATCAAAAAGGGAAAACGGGCAAGGTAGAGAGAGGGAGTCCAATGGTGAGGGTTTAAAAGCCTCTCTACTTTGGGTCAATAGGACTCCTGGGGATGACTGAGATAGGCAAGATCCCCCTGGTAGACTCAACTCAGTCTTCACCCTACGTGTGTAAAAATCGCGAGAGGTACATTTCTTTATGGGACATATACCAAATAGTCCCTCGAACATTTTTTAATACCCATTTAGTCCAAACTTTTTTATTTTGCCTCAAAAAGTCCTTTGCCACATATTTTGGAGAGGGAGTGCCGCTGGCGCGGACCTCTAAAAATAAGAGGATATTGAGTGCTTGAGGGACTAAATGGCTTAAACTAAAAATATGTGTCCTTTTTAAAAAATATATATTTATAGTAGGGACTATTTAATAATTGACCCTTTCTTTATCCCTCGCTAATATTTTGCAAGCGAGTTCAATTTTTGTATGCGTAATTGCTCCTATGTGCTTTTAATTTTCACACCGCACTTAATTTGAATGGTTTGATGAATTAATGAACCAAAGACCTAGACTCGGTCATTGAAACGAGAAGGGATTTCATCACCCGACTCACTCACTTATCCATTATGTGCTACCCTAGCTATCATTAAATTTAAAATCAACCAACTAGCTAGCCCAGTAGGACCACATTTTTGCAACAGGCGATCACAAAGATAAATTCCTTAATTTTTCTCATCCGCGGACTTAATTAAAATTTGACTACCCCTTTCACTAATTTTGAAGATAATAATTGGCTACATGCTCGTTAGTATTTTTCCTCTACTCGTGTGTGTCCAATTCAAATTTTTTGATTGTCGTTTTAGTTAGTTAGTCCAAATTAAGAGTCCATTTTCTCCCCTTTTTCGAAAAATCCTAAAAATACTTTCCTCTTTTTAAAAAAAAATATTTCCAAAAAACCCAAAAATATTTTCCTTCTTTTTCAATATTCCAAATGCCAAAAAGATTTTAATTTTCTTATTTTCAAAAATCACAAAAAAATTTATTTTCTTCTGAAAAATATTTAAAAATCCAAAAATATTCCTCTAGTCATGGCCGAAGAACGTCCTTTACGGGAATAATTTGGCCATTTCCCATTATCTCGAAGCTTATTTGACGATGAGCCCGAATAAAAAATCTATACATTACTTTATGGATTTAACTCTCAAATACCCACCGTTGATATTCATGTGTCGTCCACGCACACATCTCATTTTCCACCACCTCCGGTGATGAGTGTCAACCCATCCCATGCTTCGTCGTGCACACACTGCTTTCTGCTTGATCACTTGTCCCATGAGTGCCCATTTATTTTTGCTCCATTTGAACCCACCATAGCCCAAGTGTTTCCATATGACACTGTTTTGGAACCACCCTCGGCGTACTATCATGACATCTAATGTCGAGGAGTATGAGAACCCAAGCTATTCATGGAGGCCAAATCACCCTTTCATTCAATATGAAATCCAATGCCATGTTGTGGATCCATACGGTTTCTAACAATCTTCATCGCAACCACATACACCTCATCCCTATCAGTCCCCTTACTATGCTCCTCATGCTAATCAACCTTTTGTCTCTTATGAAGACACTCCTCTAGTGTATGACGCACTTGACCACATTCCCCCCATTACGCACTTGACCATATTCCCCCACTTTATATGAGTATTCTCCCCATCCTAGTGTCTATAGTGAGTTGTGTCCACCTCAAACACCACCGCCACCCACCAACACTTCACCGCCACCATGCCCATCCACTCTCGAGAGATTCGTGCATAAGTTCTTCATCGAACACAAGCACACTCTTAAATCTCAAAACAAAGTTCTTCAACAGCTTAAATAAAGGTTAAATGAATTAGAGTGTGCGAACGAGTCAGATTTCACCCTAAGTCAACCCATTGTTACACTCGCGTGGAATGATGATGTGTCGTCTTATGCCATTGATTTTTAGAGTGACCAACCCTATCATCATAAGAATCTTGAATTTGAGACCATCCAGTGGTCCTGACCCCAAATTGACTATTATGTTGACTTATCCATCGATTGTGAGATTGATCCCACTCCGCCCTAACCTCGTGAACCCTACCATTGATGTTTTCATTCCCAGTCCACATAATCCATATTTATGCCCAAGTCTACACCTTTTTATCCTTTTCTGTGTGTCCCTGAGGCAACCCTTCCTTATAGGTTAGCTCCGGATGCGAGTGCTTCCCACTATCCTTTGATTGAATTTGAGATGGTTTCCTCCTCTATGGATATGGAACTTGTCCCACCACTCTTGGCTCCAGTTGAGTCATATATTAATGTTGATTATTCATCTCGTATTTCGATGCGTCGTTCAATTTTTCCACCACTTTGGATGGTGCCTTTCGGTTGGTTAAGTTGTTCAATCCATCTTTTACATTCACAGCTCCTCCTACGACTACCCTTGAGGATCATTTTGAGCCTCTTGAGGAGTGTGTATCTCCAACTCTTGACTTAGATCATCTTCCCCCACCCTTTATCCCCCACGCTTTATCCCCCACCCTTTATCCCACTCTAACCACCCACTATCCCTACCACCCCACCACTTGATTTGGACCTTACTACTATACCTTCCCTATTCACATCTAAGCATTTAGGTCCTCACTTACACCCACCCTCCACCCTACTGCTCCACGATCTCACTCCTGCGTTTTTCTTCCACCCTGATATCTATGAGAGTATTTGTGATACTCTAATCATTCGTGACACCGATCTTATTCTTTCAAGCCCGCCATTATCATGTCGTAGTGATTTTTATTTTCACCATCTCATTGATTTGTCACAGCACGACCATTATCACTGTCCGTTTATAGAACGCCCGTGTGCTTTATCTGAGGCCTACCCCTATCACTATTGCCAAACCATTTTGCCTCCCTATTCAATTGGAGAACCATTCTTATAGGTCCCTTGTTTCCCTCACCTTTACTCTCAATAAGGCCGGTGATCGGTGCCTCTTCATCCTCACCCTTACCCTTATTCCCACATGCCCTTGGTCCACCGATGCTTTGCATCGAGTGATGCACTTTTCCATCGAAGTGCATTGGCATTTTAGCATTTATCCAACAAGATTGACTATTCAGTCTTGTTTGGGGGTGATTATAATCACTCCATTTTCTTCTGCCCCGTGCTTTCATAGTCCTTATTCTTAGGGTGAGTTTCGATCAGTCTCGCTGAAGATGTTAAACTTAGCGCTAGCCTAAAAACGTCCCGAGACCCAAACTAAACCCCCAAGTATACTTTTATGACTATCTCAACCTTTCTGGACACATTGGCACACTCAAAATGACCATACGAGAGACTTAGAATTAATTTACTTTTTATCCCACTAATTTAGTCCCGACGCGACTCACATGCGCGTCCCGACTTAATTTCTATAACTATCGTATTATTCACTCACTATAATTTTAATAAATTCAATCTTCTATATTACTTTACTCATTAAGTAATATTCAACATAATTCTCACCAATAATTACTAACTCTCATCACGCTAGTAAATATTATATTTAAAATCCGAATTAATATTAAATTAATTTATCCCAATTTAATTTAATTAATCCCATAACTAAAGGCCAAACAAATATGGGGTATTACATCTACTACACCCAACCATCACTCCCACAATCTTCTAACCAACACCTTACTCTCTCTCTCATCTAACCATAATCATACCCGATCCATCCAAATCTGGCCAGGCTTCCTACGCTTACCTCCTGTTCGACCTTATCCCGAATACCCATGGCAGCAATCCAACCCCAACAAACCAACCAGAAACCGTTAACGAATGTGATGCCCTAGAACAAACCCACCACCATATTCGTCCAGCTATAAGTCCCAAGACCTGAACCCGATTCAATCCTTATACCCGCTCTGCTTAAGAACCATCACCATTTCGACCCTATACCAACCCAGATTCCCCCTTCCCGAATACCCATATCCGTCCAACTACCATTCAAAATCCACTTTTCTAGCCTATAACCACTTGAACACATTTGTCAAAACCAACAAAATAGGAGTCTCACATATCCATTTAATTGAGGAACAAAAGAAAACCCACATTTCTTTGACTAGGTAAAAATAGAATCCCTTAAATCTCTCATCAACAAAAGAGGATCGTGGCTATTATAAAGAGAGAATGGGGTATGTCATGGAAGGGAGGAGTCTCACGTAGGACACTACAGAAAGAGAGAAACACTGTATATTTTGTACAATTTAGAAATAAAAAAATTTCAAAAAAATATCAAGAAATTAGTGTAGGGGTTGAATAAAATTTTAGGCTTAGTTTTTATTTTTAATTGTGCATGAAGTCATGGATTTGTGAAGACATAGGGACACACTTTCATGAACGCGATTCAAGGAATCAATTCAAAAGGAGACTTTTGCGTATTGTATTTCTTGCTTTACTATTTAATTTATTGTTCCATGTTTGTGAATGTGATTGATTATTTAATTAAGCTTAGCTCATCACCCTGTTCAAGGGGTGGGATGCACTACGTAGCATATTAAATTAATTGATTAATTTCATTAATATTATATTTCTAGGTTAATTAATTTAGAACTGTCACAAATTAATTTCTGTAACGAGAGTTAGTAAATTAATTTTACAAATTAATGTTCGATTTTGGGAATCTAACTAGAGATACGTTTTTCCTAAAATTAAATATTAATCCGGTGTTGACAATTGAGGATTCATACTATTTTTATTAAATTGATCTTAGCGGGTAATTTTCTTGAAAATAGTATAATTCATAATTTTATCATCTTGTGACATTTTTAAAATAGTTTTCTGAAAAACATTTTATTAAATTTATAATTGTAACGAGAGTTAGATTATCAATTTACTATTATCTCGAAATATTTCAAATTAATAACTTGAGGTATTAAAATAATTGATAATGTGTGTAATCCCGTCAGTTGACTTTCTCACATATTTCACACTTGGTAGCACATTTTTTTCGTTATTTAGTCATTTCATAATTTTCGCATTTATTAGTTAATTTTCCATTGAAATTGTTTTTACATAAAAATAAAAATATATATTTTATTAAAAAATTGAAATTGCAAGCATTCACATTAATTATTTTACCTTGAAAGTTGGATTGATACCCGTACTTACCGCAATACGAGTTGTTTTAGCAAGTTTTGTTGCTAATTCAAGGGAATTTTGAGATTGGCTTTTGAAGACAACAACCAGATGCTAAAAGTTAGTTATCACAACTCAGACTTTCAAGTCTATTACACAATATATTATAACATATATACACACATATGTATAGGCTCGACCCTCTTTCAAGTGATACCTAGCAAAATTAATCATACGCTGGAGCAGCGAACACAAGATCTCACCATCACAATCTATGATCGCTCAATCCATTACTAACCAGACAAGACTCAGCAAGTAGTCTTCTCTGTTCTCATAATTCCTGAAGGCAGTAAACTAACACATAATGCAACTATCCTTTTAGTGTACACACTAAATCTCTCGTAAGTGACACTAAAAGCCCCGTTTCCCCACGATAATTAATTATACATACATAATAAGGCTATTACGATCAACGTACCCACTAAACTCGACTCGCACTCGAATTGTAGTGTTAAAAATGAAATATAGTGATGCACTCATGTCACCCATATAATCCCATATTCATAACTCTCGCGTCGGGTCCCTGAACGTAACTCTCGTCTAGAAACTGACACACGATCTGTTGTAATGGTTGTACACCCAGGATCTCATCCTGCAGTTGACCATACCTCGCCTTAGGTTAATACTTATTCCTTCATAGCCTACACTCCCACATGTGAAGCCTCGACCAAAAATCTCTTTGCCTCTTATTATGCCCTGTTGGCCTTCCTCATTATTCCCTTGGACTTAACGAACCTGAGGAACTGAATGTTATAGCTGCCGAGGACCATTCTAGTCCTGTTAGGGCCCACCATTCTCAGGTTGAAAATCTCTGGGCCTAGCTCTATTAGCCCGATTCCCCTATGAGAAATCTAGCTCCTCCCGTTATTGTACCCCAATGGAACCGTTCCCATATGCTTCCTAGTTTGACTGGTCTCACTTTCTCACTGTGGATAAGTTCTATGCAGGTGGACCTACACTCTACACATAGGACACCTTTCTATGCTATCCCCATGTCTTTGGCCCCACTATCCATATCGGGGTGTCCTTCTCTCAAACACGGTAATCCTAACCCCGATTGCTACCTCCTGTTGTCTCATTGGCTTTACTGCCAAATGGAACTCGTTGCTGGCCTCGCCGAACCGATTGAACCCACCATCACTCGGTAGAAATTAGAATGGTCCAAAACATATAAATGGGTCCCCATCTAGGTATAACCTCCTTCGGTGTTTCACTATCACCCTTAAATCTAGTCTTTCTCTTCGGATAGATTCTCCCACACTATTGGCTCCCTTCTCATAGAAGCATTTATAATCTTGTAAACGTATGACTTTAACGACATCTACACTAGTTGTCGTACATGAATTTCCCATTTACACTTTCGTACTCTACCTATGAGTCCATTATACACATACGGACCCCCTTTTTATTATTCTCCGTATCCCCTTTGGTGGTTATGAAGTTCGTTGAACAAGTCAACTTCTCTCTCACAATCGGTGTCTGCCTGGCCTACTGGTGATAAGTTCAAAATTCCATTCGCATCTCTGTATGAACAACAGATGGATGATCTTACGATCAAATAGCATCCAAATTTCTCGTTTAATCCCATATGTGCCTCTATACATGCGGTGACTAACTCTCATCACTCAACGTTGCTCCTATGACCTAAAAATTTCACCTGAAATCTAATCTCAGCTGTCGATGCACTACAACCTACACAGTTACCATTGGATTATATCCTTCCATTATCTTATCACACATCTCCTCCTCCCCAGAACCTTATAAATGGCTCTTCAAAATATTCCGTTTGACTTCCTCCTTGCTGATTGTGTTGGGTGAATCTGAAATTATACTACCGTTATCTGCAACAATGCTTGGGGAAACTACTATTCCCGAGTAACTATCCTATTGTCACTTGTCTGAACAATAATCATGGTGACTCCTATCCCGATCACCATTTCCAGAATACTCTATGTCTTCTGCTGAGCTTCTCCTCCTATAATCCTCCTAATGTCCATTGCTGGTCGTATTATCATGTTCGGTGTATGAAGCCCAATCGAAGTCGTATATGAATCGTATCAACTACACTTAATAGTAGGAAAACTTGAATTGCATACGCCAAGGAATACAACAATCCTATAGAAGGCTCTATATCAAAGAACGCTATGCTAAAATGTAAAAATCCGTAGAGATCATAAGGATAGTAGAACCTGATGCTCTAATACAATACGTGACACCCTGCCCAGTTAAATACCGGGTGATCAAGCCTTTATATAATTTAAAACAAGATTCCCACTTGGTTAATTCTTAGCATCACTGTCCAAAACATATTTACATATTTACTAACCACCTAGTATTCAAAAATTCGGTGCCAAATTTTATCTTTTAATTTAAACAACAACAAAAAGCAAAAATAATTATAATAATCAACATTCCATGCAATGATAAATAGTTCAAATAATCACCAGATAAATAGATGAAAAAAGTAATAGCAAATAAACCACCGGTTCCTAAATCCAATATAAAAGTCCAATATGAATAAAAATCTTAATATAAAGTCTGACTGACATAAATGAAATAACTGAGGGCTACATGCCCGAAAGAAATACTGAACTACACCCTACACTAGTAATGAAGTAACTGTAGTGACTAAGTTCAAATCTTGCAAGCATCCCCAAGTGTTGAAACTATGCATCCCTATAATAGATCATCATGTTTGGCGTCCCTGTGACTAGACACCTAAAAGTTCTTAGAAAAGTTTTGCAAGTACAGGTCAATGAAAAAGTAATATCATTTGAAAACATTTAGCAAGCATTTAAATTGCAGCTTAAATGACAAGTTATTAGATACACATGTTAGGTTGCTAACACTCCCTTGAGTTCCTCACCTCTCATTTATAGTGCGAACCAAATGTTTGCTACTAAACCCACATAGTCAAGCTATACAAACTAACTAGGTCTCCAGTATCTAACTAATTACAAACCAATCTATCTCACCCATACTGTCCATACAATACACTATCAATCAACTTAATAATTAACATCTCCCTTATGTATTTATTAAATCCAAATTAACATTTCACATCTGATCTCGTTCCAACCTTTCATTAAGTTTCTCAACTTATATCTTACTTTAGACATACATTGTCTATCTTTCCTAGTATTTACACATTAGAAGGTTTAGCTTCATTTAAATATACATTATATAGTCTCACTACTATCACGCATAAGTAGTTTAATCATCACTTTAGATATACACTATATAGTCTCCTTACTATCACGCATAACCAAGATTAAACATCGCTTTAGATATATAATATCTAGTCTCCTTACTATCACACATAAGTAATATTAAACATCGTTAAGATATACACTATCTAGATTCCTTACTATCACATATAGGTAAGATTAAATATCCACAAGTATATATACATATATATATACCGCATCTCCCATACAAGTAATAAGAATGAGCACTCGCATACTCTGCTATCAGTCCAAGTACCTCTCATACCTAATTACGAACTATCGGTTTAGAATGTCTCCTCGAACCATCAATAAAATCAAATAACAAACAATTAAGGAGAACATAGTTCTAAGCCTTTGTGCTCCACACATATCTAATGTACCCAAATGACACGTCGGTACCACTAATACAAGACACATAGTGAGCCACCCTAAGTTTTATTTTTTGGGGCACAAATTCAGTCCTCCCTGAATTGTCAAGGTGGTATCTCCAACTGCGCGAGAACCTCCCTGATAGCAAGAAGCGTCGGTATGTTCACACACATATGAAGGAACATATTATGCATACACACAACCTAATCCATATGTTGACCATATGCATACCCACAACCCATGAATATCATCTATATAGGTATACACTCCACCTATAAACATAATCCGTATAGGTATACACTCAACCTATAAACATAATCCGTATACATATTTATTCCTCGAATACCTACTCTATCATTGATTCACAATATTAACTCACTATTGTAAAATCCCGAGTCTTATTATCTACCCAAAGAGCCCATTGTTACCCCTTATTTTAATTAAGTAGTTACTGCACTTATGCTCTACTGGTTATATTCTTAGATTTTGGTTTACTCTTCCCATAATCAAAATCCTAACTCTCCCGGTGTGCAATTCACTTGATTACTACTGTCTATTAATTATCCCAACTTAACCCTTACCAATATATATCGAACCTTAATCTTATGCCTATTGTTCTCCCCTAATTCTTCACATCATTACTAATCTATCACTCGAGATTCTTGTAATTCAATTCTCGTGGATATATAAACAAAGAGGCAAAATTATGATTTTCTGGGTAGCCGAATCGATTTGGAATATAGTAGGTATATCATACCTTGCATTTTTACGATTTCTAACCTTTCGAATTCTCTCAAATCTTCATGAAACTTCACCCAATTTCAAACCCACGTGTCTAATCCTTATATGAACGTATAAAAATGATTTCCAACGTAGAATTGTAATAAATTCATCACGAATTCAATTCAAGACCTGCTATCTTTAAAAATCCCATACAACACTAGTTTATGTGTTCTTCAAGTTTATACATCAAGAAACCCAGGTTAGTTTCATTTTAATCAACCTAAACCCTCTGATGTCTTACTACCAACATCAAGGAATATATCTACATGTGATTCCTACTTCAATTCATGGATTTTCCGACCCAATTACATATTAGGTCTTTCGAAAACATGAAATCAAACCCTACTCTACATGGGTATTATAACATTCTTATAATAAACACAATTTATACATTTTCCTCTCAATATAAGGTCTGAATTTCATTGGTATGATGTATGGATGTTTTCCCTTCGTTCTGATCTCAATTTCGTCATGTTCGGGGTGAAAAATGGTATAGGAAGCTTCGTTATCTCCTACTTTTCCTCTCATATGGCCTCTCTCCCTTTAGATTTGCATTAACCCGAGCCCCTATCGCTAATGGGAATATATAAACCTACAATTTTCTGATTTCTCTAAACCACAAACTCCTGAATGACCGAAACGCCTTTAAACGGTGCCAGTTTGGTTAAAAATTGCCCCGGCACCCAAACTGTACACCTGGGTATACTACTCCGACTATTTCTATAGTTTTGAAATCAATCATGACCTCTAAATCGTCATCTGAGTCCCTTTAAAAAATCATCTTACTTCCACCTCAAAATATGGCACACATGAAATTAACATCTCCCAAATTGATTTTAAATTTCAAATCATCGAATTAAATATGTTCTCCGAATTAAATAAATCTCAATTCACCATTTTAATTAAATCCTAAATCACCAATTTAACTAAATTCTATATCCTCAGAAATATGGGGTATTACAGTTTCCTTTTGCTAGGGATACACTAAATTAGCATTTCCAACATTCTTATTCCATAAAAATTATTAATTATATTTGTTTACAAGAAATACACTAAAATAATATCATCACACATTTTTGTTTCATAAAAATGTCTATTTTCAAATTTATTAGGAAAACACACAACAATAATAATATCTACCATTTTTACTGCATAAAAATGTCTATTTTTGATTTATTAGGCAACATAACAATAATGTTTTCTACCATTTTTAGTCCATAACAATATTTATTTTCAGATTTATTAGGAAAGCACAACAATAATATTTTCTAGCATTTTTACTCCATAAAATGGCTATTTTTGGATTACTAAGAACACATCATTATATCACAATAATCCTACTGTTAATCAATAACAACGAGACTAACATATTTATCAATTAGGGACTTAACATAATAAGAATAGTTTACCTCACCTAAATAGCTCTAAGTGGTGGTGCTGATGAAGATGGGTGACTCCCCCACCTTCAAAGGTGGCCTTAAAAGGTGTCACAATAGCTCCATTAAATAGGTTTCCATGGAAGTTCCAACATACTCCACAAATACCTCCACAGATGCACCTTCTTGCTCCAAAAATACCCTCATAAAACCCCCCAACAATCCTTCTATATATTTCATAGCTTAATACTCTTATCAGTGGTGGAGGTTTGATATTTAGTGGCGTGGGTGTAATGGGTTAGAACCCTAAATCGACGAATGAAGTAAGAAAATGGGAGGGAATTTAGCTTTGTGGAGGGTTTGAAATAAATGGTTGTGCCCTTTCGTACGTCTCTCTCACTCTATTATTATCCCACAAGTGAGACATTTACCAAATAAGAAAACTTTATCTTCAAAAGTTTTCCCTTATCATCCCAACACGATTGGGTTTAAAGAAAGGTGCTTTTCTTGATTAATCCAAATCGTCCATTTTCAAGGGCTGACAAGAGAACAAAATCTATGGTAAAAAAATAGAAAGCGAAATGGAATAACTAACTTTTCGTTAGAAGCTGCTCAAGCGACGAGGTCCCCGTTCAAGCGACATTCTCCTCTAGCTCAAACCACGTCCATGGTCATTTGAGAGACTAGCTAGAGTTTCTGGATTTTTGTTAAATTTTTCCTATCTTCTCAATCACCATATTTACCCTAATAGTTCCGAATTCTTAATATATATATATATATATATCGTGAATTAATTTATAGCTACTAATTCTATAATCCAGATATAATCATTATCCAATAATTATCTGTAATTAAATCTCTTACTCATAATTTTCCAATATTTGTCGTTACGTCCGTAAATTAAAACAATTAGGGATATAATCTAGTCATACTCATCCAAGTTCCTTTTTTTTGTATTGTTACAAATTTATACGGGGATTAAACAAAATGTTTAGGTCGGGGTATTGCAAACTTCCCTCCTTAGGGAATTTTGTCCTCGAAATTCTTGGTTCTTCAGAACCTATAATCCAGTTACCCATGACGAGTTTTCCATTCTACGTATCCTTTAACAATACGGTCAACCCAAGGATTTCATACTAACCAGGTTATGACAACCTTAAGGTCCCGTTGCAAAAATCTCAAGCATTCCTAGTATGTCCACCATAACAAAGCCTCGAGATGATCGATACTCATTGAATATCACAACGACCCCAAATGTAGTTTTTAACATGGGTAAATAGAACGTTAGGGTTCACAACCTACATTTCGTCAAACAATATTTGGATCATAAGTGATATCGTCCAGTTGTAATTTGTAACATGGGTCACTAGAACGTTAGGGTTCACAACCTACATGATCAAGTCGTAACTAGTTATATCGTCTAACTAACAACATGGTAACCTAAATTAATCAAGTAACACATGCAACTAAATGTGAGAATGCGAGACCATGCGCACACACAAGCTGGTGTAGAATAAAGGTGCATTCGTAGAAAAATGCACTCGTGAACAGTGATGAATCATCCACAACTGGACCAGTCTGCATCCCACTGAGCTTGTGCATTGTCACACCTAAATCAAAATGATTAACAAATTACCATTACCTAAATTAAGAAGACACAAGAATGCTATGAATCGGCCAACTGCCTTGTCGAAAGGAGATAACCGATTTTCTGACAATGAATCATCCCACACGAAGTGCGAACCCATAATGTATACTTTGAATTACATATCTCTTTAATGATGTTAAGGCTAAACACTTTAGCCTTGTCACGTACCCTGACTCGGCCTCTTAACCTTGATAAGTTATACTGAAGGATCATCCATTCATGTCGGACGGATGAAATGCAAAACAAGTTTCCTTCAAGAATCTGAAATGCTAGGCTTCCCTCCTTAGGACTAATGCTACCTCTGTGTCACCGAAAAGCATAACTATCCTAGTTCAAAACAAATTTACTTCTCTTGACATTTACCACTCGTTATCGACCTCTCACAACTAGGCCTCCAAAATTTCACCACACGTTAGCTAAGCTCAGTTTTTGGGATCACTCTCATTAGGTGCACATAGCACTCACACACCTTCAAACATTCAATTCATTAACCATTTCTACCACCCTTAGCACTGCATAGATGATATGAAACAATAACCATTATATTATCACCTCAACTTTTAAGCATCACTTATACCTAATGATTTCCGTCAATGGAGTCATTACTAACCTTATAGGTAGCACACTGAGGTGCTATAGTCAAGTCTAACACTTCATCCCGAGTATTTTTTCTAAAGACATAACGAACCTCATCGTGTTTTAAGTCTCCCAGATGCACCACTTAGAATTGATCAACCTATTTTTGAAATTATCTTCGAAGGTCATATCATGATGCCTGCCTAGAGATTAAGCCGTAACATTAACTCCAAGGTACGGCCATAAGTTGACATCATCTAACAGTACTACAACCATCAATGGCCTACCATCACTTATGTAAACTTCAATATGATAATTATTCCTAATGCCTCATGGGTGATGGCATTAACTTATTTATTTCTCTAAACGACTTGCACATTTACCAAAAGAAACCACCAGTCATACCATGACCTTTGCGATAAAACCTTGAGTTGGACGTCACCACATAAGTCATAATGTGACAATAATTCCCAAGGTTTCCAAGCGAGAGACTATTATCGTCGTAATGAATAGTACACATTCTCTACACTCAATACCAAGTCACCACGATTATCTAGGTTCACCTTAGATTACCTCAACCATCATGTTTATCTAAATCCTCATTATAGTCAAGGTACATAAATTGAGATGCAGTAAACCTAAGTCCGTAACTAAGGGGACTAATATATTCTCTCCACATAGCTAACACTTGTAGATATGTTAATCAACCATCAACCACTAATGTGTTCACCCATAAGTACAAAACCCTATCAATTATCCATCAGTCACGATGTTACCCCAATGATCGATCGACCTAATCGTAACATCGATATGGACTCCTCATATGTGTCACACCTAAGGCTACATATAATTTAAATCAAGGTTCCACTTTACATAATTATGACACTCTAGCAATTCGTCCTTATTGTTGATTATTCACAATTTTGTGCCACTTCCCCAATGGGCAATATTTCATTCTCTTAATATCTCCAAATACACTAAGTCATCAATGTTGAGATAACACTTAACACTACAAACCACGATGTCCCCACATACTGGCTTACATGGACACCCGTAAATTATTTACATACTTAATAAAAAATGCAAAAGCGATTTATACAACTAACTTGAACATATACCAGTAGGAACTAAATTATTATCGTGATAACCTCTTTAACCTTACCATAGAGGACATGAACTAAACTGTCACCAAGCTAGCATGATTGTCCCAAACCTATATCGATGCCGAAAGATCCAACACCGACCTCACCACTTCACACAAGAAATGAACCTTGAACCTAGAGCTTTGATACAATTTGTAATGACCCGGTCCAGATTTATGGGTTACCCGCTAGTCAACTAGATCCAAACCAACCGTTAGGTGTGAAGTGCAATGAAACAATCTATATAATATTTCTAGTCCAATTTTATTTTAGTTAATATTTCACTTGTTTAGCATGCGATTCCAGTTTTAAGATATACTATGTGTGGGACCCATGGATAGCACCTCGAGTCCAAGTAAACAAAGATACTAACATAAAATAAGTGAAGTACACTTACCTATACAATTCCTTCAAAATACGAAACCGCACTCAACCTGCCGTAACAAAGCGAGGGTGTGACCCTATGCCCAGTGGGAATATATAAAGCAATATATAAACAAATGGTAGAAAGGAATACTCACTCACTAAAATCTCATGCACAAGAAAATATATATAATTCCACACATTTATAGATATACCCTTTAAAAAATAGATATTCAATCCATTAACCATTTTACTTTCGAAACCTTACTCATCCAGATTAATCTACCTTAATCTTGTAAAGACTTGCATTAATCATACTTAGCATTTCCCACATTATTTGACATATTTAGTTCGACACTTAAAGCCACGACCCTTGAATCATCACAACCCATTCCTTTACCAGAATCACCCATTTGTATTAATTAAAACATGCTTAAGTGTTTTTTATTGAAAGCACATTTTCAACCCATTCATTCACCATGTTAGAAAATACTTGTTGTCATTGGAATTTTTTTTCCTTCTATACGTATGAAAATTATGGGTTTATACTTAATTTACACAACCACCCATATGCCCACTTTATGCTACCCCTTTTTACCTCTACTTATGGACATTTATAGACTTAAGCATTTACTTGCCCGTTTAACCTTTTACTGGAACATTTATTCCATTCATTCAAGTTAGGTTATGTTAACACGTTTTAACACACAACCCATTTTCTTGACATGTTCCTTATTTATTTATCTTTTCTCAGAATTTTCCTATACCGCATACTTACACGGGCTCCACACCGACGACCATGTGCACTATATGCTCTGGCTAGTGATTTAGGGCCTTTGACCCAAGTGCTCTAAGCCTTTCTTGCCTTATCCCAGTGTCACCCGAGTTCCTTTTATGTGTTTTAATGTTTTACAAATGTCCACATTGTTCCACATTACCTTTTTCTCCGACCGAAGCCAAAACCCGGACTTAACTGTTCGCTTTTCCATTAATACTTGGAAATTTGTTTCTTTTCTTCTTTAAGTCCCTTATAAACAAACATATGATTTATACTAAAATTATTCACGCTTGAGGACTTAATTCATTTCCACACACGTTAGTGTAAAGACATTCTTTAACATTTTTATTCCAATAAAATGTTCCATTCTAAGTAAATTATAAATTTACCCTATGTTTACCAAACTTGTAATTTTGTTCCTTAACAAGTGTTATTTTTCTTAAAATGGTTATTAAGTCCCCAACTTGAAATTAGAACACTTTTTCCATTTTAATACTTGTTTAATACCACAATTTTGCCCAATTTTCACATTTGTCACTTTAATCCTTTTTACACATAACTAACAACCTTTACATTTAAGTCCCTAATTTTCGTGTATATTATTTATTGCTTAAACCCAACAAGACTTTCTTTAAACTTGATCACATATTTATTATCAAAATACTACAAGTTTATATGCATAATATAATGGAGATTAAAATCCTAAAATCCTATTAAATCGTTTAAACATACATTTCATTCTAGAAACTTGAAAATACTTATTTCAAAATTATGTGACAAGACTAGTGTCATTCCATATTTTATTCCATTAAATATCCAATGTTTCCTTTTGTTAGGGATACACTAAATTAACATTTCCCACATTCTTATTCCATAAAAATGTCTAATTATTTCTCTTTACTAGAAACACACTAAAATAATATCATCACACATTTTTATTTCATAAAAATGTGTATTTTTAGATTAAATAGGAAACCAGACAACAATAATATTTTCTACCATTTTTACTCCATAAAAATGCCTATTTTCAAATTTATTAGGAAAACACAACAATAATATTTTCTATCATTTTTACTCCATAAAAATGACTATTTTTAGATTTATTAGGAAAACGCAACTATAAAATTTTCTATTATTTTTACTCCATAAAACGGCTATTTTAATATTACTAAGAACACATAATTATATAACAATAATCCTACTCTTAATCAATAACAACAAGACTAAAATATTTATCAAGTAGGGTCTTTACATAATAAGAGCAGTTTACCCTACCTAAATAGTTCCAAGTGGTGGTGGCGATGAAAATGGGTGACTCCCCTATCTTTAAAGGTGGCCCTAAAGGGAGTCACAATAGCTCCATTAAATAGGCTTTTATGGAAGTTCTAACATACTCCAAAAATACTTCCATAGATTCAACTTCTTCCTCCTCCAAAAATACCCTCATCAAAAGCACCCAACATTCCTTATATATATTTCATACCTTAATATTTTAAGTACTAGTGGAGGTTTGATAGTTAGTGGCATGGGTGTAGTTAGATAGGACCTTAAATCGACGAATGCAGTGAGAAAATGGGAGGGAGTTGATCTCTGTGGTGGGTTTGAGATAAATGGCCGTGCCTTTTCCTACGTCTCTCTCACTCTCTTATAATCCCACAAGTGAGACATTTACCAAATAAGAAAACTTCATCTCCAAAAGTTTTCCCTTATCTTCATCCTACATTTGACAACACATAAATCCTACGGTTGTGGTGATCCGAGCTAGTCTTTCTCTCTCTCTCTTTCTCTCGTTCAACACGATTGGTTTTAAGGAAAGGTGCTTTTCTTGATTAATCCAAATCGTCCATTTTCAAAGGCAGATAAGAGAAAAAATCTATGGTAAAAAACTAGAAAGTGAAATGGAAGAACTGACTTTTCATCAAACGTCTCTCGATTGATGGGTTCCCCGTTCAAGCGACATTCTCCCCTCACTCAAACCACCTCCATGGTCATTAGGGCGACCAGCTGGAGATTCCAGATTTTTCTTAATTTTTTCCTATCTTCTCAATCACCATATTTACCCTAACAGTTCTGAATTCTTATAATATATATATATATAAAGTTAATTTATTTATAGCTATTGTCCTATAATCCATTATATAATTCATATAATCCTTAACTAATAATTCTCTCTAATTAAATCACTTACTCCCAATTTTCCAATATTTATCGCCAAGTCCCTATATCGAAATAATTAGGGATATAATCTCGTCATACTAATCCAAGTTCCCATGTTTGTTTTTCATATTATTACAGTTTTATAGGGGAATTAAATAAAATATTTAGGGTTGGGTATTACAGGTTTAGACTTGTTTGCTAGCAGAGGATAATTTTCATGTTGATATTTTATGCCTATTACTAGTGTGTACAACCTTTGGATTTATTATTTTTTCATTTTTATATATTTTTCGGAAAACCCAAGAAGATTTGTTTTTGAAAATTTTTCGAAAAATACAAAAAGATTTTATATTTTTTGAGAAAAATTGATTAACCCAAAAAGATTTTATTTTGATAAATTTTTTAGAAAAAGACAAAAACATTTTTGTATTTTGTTTTATACCGTTTATGGATGGAAAATTAGGATGACCAAGTCGCAATATCATTTCATATTTATGTGACTATTTGATAGTGTTTTGAGACGATACAACATTTCATCCACGTGCTTTATAATATTTGGAGTCATTAAGATGACATATGAGATTAGTTTCTACATGTCTGACTCACGATTTCCTTTAATGCACACTTGCACGAATTTGTTTGATTATTGTACTTGTCTACCACATGTTGGTCGAAGGGTTTCCATCTCAATCATGTCTTTAAAACGAACCATCTGTGATAAAACTTTTTAATGAAAGTAGTGCATGTAAGAACCATTGCCCGTGTGGAATTTGTTTAATTTGAAAAAAGAATGATGAGTGAACGTGGGAAAGGGCTACGAAATTGCGATTAATCCACCATTTAAATGGGACCTAAAAAAGTCTGTCATTGTAAAGAGTAGTCAAGGTCCAAAGAGTTTAAAAATAGACAAAAAAGTGTGGCATTGAAAAAATTAGCCAAAGACAAATTTGTTTAGTTTGGTATGATAATTCAAAAGAAAAGAATTGAATATAAAAATATTATCATTATCTTATATTTGAGGAAATTTGGTTGGAAATATATCAGCAGGTTTGCACGACGTAACAAACTCTTGAAAAAGCATTAAATAGTTTTACACATTATTGGTGCGGAAATCATTTTAGACTCTGATTTTTTGATGTGATTGAGTTGATGTCATTTGAATACAACATTTTTTACACGTAAGGATGATTATGAAGTTCATTTTTTAGGAGTATCAAGATTCATCGTGCACAATCTTTTGTGTATGTTTGAGTTGATTTACCTATTGAATATGTTCACACCCATTCATTCCGTTTCCACGATTTGGTTATCTTAGTATAAATTCATGGTGTGTGTTGTTTTTATAAATTTTCTTTTCTTCAAAATTTTGAAAAATAAAAAATAGTTTGTGAATTCTTTTGAGTATTTCCTTGCATGAGAGCATTTGATCCATATTTTCTATGCTTTTCATGACACTCTGTGCTTATTTTATATATTCTTTTCCTTGTCTATTTTGGAAAAATATAAAGAGGGAGAACAAATTATGGAATTATGGGGGAGTGAGACTTTGCATTATTGAGGAGATTTGAGATTTATTTAATTTTCTTTGCTTTATGATTATCTCATTTCAAACTCGATATGTCACGAAGGTATTTGTTCCTTGTCTCATGTGTGCAGGTAAAAATTTTGAGGATCATTATTTTGCAGACCTTGATGACGATAAAGAAATGTTAGAGATTTAAATACGTAGAAGTTAAAGATTTTTGAAGAATTTGAAGACTTAGGTTTATAGTATCTTTCGACTTTTGGGTTCATAGGAGGGTATTAGATTTGTATAAGATATTTGATTTGATAATTCGGATTATTTTAGTTTATACCGGCATAAGCATAGGGGGAGATTTGTAATGACACATTTTACATAGTCCGTTTTACATTAAGTATGTCTTGTACCATTACACTCGTCGAAGAATGTTGACGATCATTTGGCCTAGACGACAGATCCGAATATTATACTTCTTCAACAATAAGCCTCCGCGAGATTGATTTTGGTAAGGATGTGTTTAAAGTTCATTAATGTTTCATTTAAGTTTGGGATATTTTTTTTTAAAAAAAAAATTCAACCTGAGGCATTTTATTAAGTCAAAATAATTTTTCTAAGACCTGTCGGAGGAGGTTTTAAAAAAAATATTTTTCGCTTCGGTCATTCAAACGTTATTGATATTTCGTTCAAATGACAGAAAGAAGTCATATAAATAACAACTTCAAACGAGTGACAGGTAGCGGGAAGATGATTTGATATTTTTATCTAACGACATGAAACTGTTTCATGTTTTTTAAAATCGTTAGAAGGCCACGCGATCGTGGATCGAACGACATTGTTTGTTGTTCGAACGACCTTGACATCTCGTTAGAATGACCTTGTCGACTCAAGTTTTTTTATAAATACCTGTTTTCTGAGTCTTTTTTCCTTATGACGTTTTGTTGAACAAAAATAACAAATCTGTAGAATTTTTGTCTTCACTTTTAGGGCTTAATAACTTTATTTTTGATTCACAAATCATCCTAATTACTTTAGTGAATCGTTCTGGAACCCATGCCATAATTTTTTTGAAACTTCTCTTATAGAGACGAAATTTATACTGCTAGATTGGTAGCTCTTGAGGGAATTGTTTGTTGATGACTACAATCATTGGGAATATTCTAGGGTGTTTCTTGCTGAAGGAAGATATGCAGTTCTTGTTGATTTTTGAGGGAGTCCATTACTAATCTAAGTTGCGATTTATGTGAATTTTTCGTGGGAGATTCATTGCGGATTTCAGTGTGTACTTTGTAAGTTTCCATTTACTGTTCGTAGTGAAATTAAGGTTTTACCATAAAGGTTTTTTTTCCTGAATCTCTATTTGTTGGATTTGCGTGATTTATTTTATCCACATAGAATCATGTTTAGGGTTTAAATAAATTTGGAATTAATTTGGATCTAAGACTGACTCTAATTAAAATAAGTTTTAAAGTAGAAATTTATGAATCCAAAAAGTAATCAATATCGCACAGCATTCTCAAATTGGTATCAGAACCAAACACTCTAATTTATCGAGTTATTCATTTTCTGCAAAAATTTTGTGATAGCGATTCCTTTTTTTAAATCCGATTTTGAAATTTTTTGCAATTTTCCCGAGGGATAACTTATATAATCGGATGCCCATATTTGATGGAACTAATTACGCCTATTGAAAAGATCGCATTAAATCTTCCTTAAAGGCAATCGTTGAAGGTATTTTGTTTTTTTGTGAAAGAGGGTTGACTCATCCCTCTATCACCTTAGATAATGTGACAAATATTAAACCCGTGTCAGACTGGACTGATGATGAATTTAAATGCAGTATATAAAATTCTCGTGGGCTAAGTGAAATTTCTAGAGCCGTCACACCCGACGAGTTCTGACACATCATAACGTGTTCCACGTCAAAGGAAGCTTGTGATGTTCTTCAACTTACCCATGAAGGCACAAATGCAGTGAAAGAATATAAATTGCAAAATTAAACTAACCAATTTGAAACAATAACCATGCTTTAAATATGAATGTATTTATGAGTTTTATGCTCGCTTGTATGATATGCTCAATACTAGTTTCAATCTTGCTGACCACATTACTGGAGCACGAGTTGTTAAAAATATTATTAGATAATTTTGTAAATGTTTTATCCCTAAAGTCATTGTGTTGAATTTCTTAGGAAATTTGAACCATCTTTAGTTAGAAGAACTAGTAGGAGACCTCCAGAAATATGAGATTGACTTGTTTCCTGACACTGTCAAGCCTAAGGATAGAGGGATAACACCTAAGGCCCAGTTTAGAATAGGTGAGAAAGTGTCCAAGATAGAGAAGAAAAAGAAAAATAAATTTTGTGAGCCTGAGTCTAAGGGAGAATTTGATTTTGATGATGTGTCTGTGCTTGCTAAATTTTTTTAAAAGGTTTCTCAAATTTTCTAAAGAAGATTCTTCCAATAAAAAGGTTTTTAAGAAAAATAAAAAGGAAGGAGAGGCCAAAGAGAGGGGTGAGAGAGATAAAGAGGAAGAGAAGGGATTTTTTGAGTGTTAGGGCAAAGGGGACAAAGCATTTGAATGTCCCACCATGCTTAAGATAAAAGGCAAAAAAAATGCCATGCCAGCCTCTCTTAGCGATAATGATGAGGAAATGAATGATTTCAGGGATGAGTCATCACATAATATGTGTGTAACCTTTATGGAAAGTCACGTGATCACACCTAGTTTATCCCATGACGATGAGGATACTTGTGTACGTGAGACCCTCGATGATAATGTGAGTGTTTCGAGTGAGTGTGAGAGTGAAGTTGAAAGTGAGGGTGAAAGTGAACTCCAAAAAGCATTTACAGATTTGTATGCCGAGACCTTATAAAGGAAAAATTGAATAAGAAGTTTGGTCTTAAGGTGTTAGATTTGGAGAGAGAGAGAGAGAGAGAGAGATAGAAGTTTTCAGGGTATTTGGGGCATCAACGAGTCAACTCAAGAAGGTGAAGGTTTCTTTGAGTGAGCACTTGATCATCGTAGGTCGAAAAAAGAGAGAACTTGAAGCCCGTGTGGTCCAACTAGAGAGAGATCTTGAATGATCCCGGTAGGTAAAGGTTACTATATAGGATATATCTAAAAAGGTTGGAAAGCTACTCTTTGGTCTCACTTTGCGTAATGTTGAGAGATTAGGAATAGGTTATAAAGGTGTGTCTACTTCCCACGTTGCATCCGATCCGGTTCCGATGTTTGTGATAGATCCATATGGATCTCAAACTAACCCATCTAAGCGTCCTTTACCGCAGAGGAGAGTGCATCCTAGACGTTTTGTGGGAGGTGTTCCTAAGACCTTTTATGTTTTCACCCATTGCAGAAGGAGAGAACACCTTAAGGAATTATATTTTAAGTTGGGTAGTGTGTCACATAGATTTTTGCCACGTGTTACCACCCACACATGATACTTTGCGTGATCCTGCACATCACATGAGAGAATTTGCACATATTAAAGAAAAAGTTAAATTTTCAGTCAAAACTTCACATGATTTGATGGATGTTTTTCATAGGATGTCACCACCTTTGGACAACTCCCCTGCACCTAATGGTTGGTATAGACTTGTTTACTAGAATATGATGATTTTCATGATGATATTTTATGCCTATTTCTTATGATTACCACTTTTGTATTTATTCTTTTTTCCTTTTGATATATTTTTCAAAAAACCCAAAAATATTTTTTCTTGAAAATTTTTGGAGAAGCACAAAAAGATTTATTTTTTGAGAAAAATTGAAAAAGCCAAAATGATTTTATTTGGGCAATTTTTTTTGGAAAAAGACAAAAAGATTTTTGTATTTTGTTTTACGTCGTTTATGGATGGACATTTAGGATGACCAAGTCACAACATCAGTCCATATCCATGTGACTATTTGATAGTGTTTTGAGACGATACATCATTTCATCCATGTGCTTTATAATGTTTGGAGTTGTTAAGATGAGATTTTAGATTACTTTATACATATTTGACTCATGGTTTCCTTTAATACCCACATGTATGGATTTGTTTGATTACTCTACTTGTCTATCACATGTTGGTCAAAGTGTTTCCATCTCAATCTTATATTTAAAACGAACCATATGCGAAAAAACTTGACAATGAAAGTAGTGCATGTAAGAACCGATGCCCGTGAGAAATTTTTTTAATTTGAAAAAAAAAAGATGAGTGAACATGGGGAAGGGCTACGAAAGATACGCACGTCCATTGCGATTAAGACATCATTTAAATCGGACCTAAAAAAGTGTTTCATAGTAAAAAGTAGCCAAGATCCAAAGGGTTTAAAAAGAGCCAAACAGGTGAGCCATTAAAAAAAGTATCCAAGGCAAAATTAGTTTAGTTTAATATGATCATTAAAAAGTAAAGAATTGAATAGAAAAGTATGATCATTATCTTATATTTTAGGAAGTTTGGTTGGAAATATATCAACGGCTTTGCACATCCTGACAAAGTCTTGAAAAAACATTAAATAGTTTTAGACGTTATTGGTGTGGAAATCACTTTAGACTTTGATTTGTTGATTTGATTGATTAGATGTCATTTGAATTCAATAATTTTTACACCTAAGGATGATTAAGAAGTTCATGTGCTTGGAGTATCCATATTCATCGTGCACATTTGTTATGTATGTTTGAGTTGATTTACCAATTGAATATATTCACACCTATTTATACGTTTCCATGAATTGATTATAGTAGTATAAATTCATGGTGTGTGTTGTTTTTATAAATTTTATTTTCTTCAAAAATTCAAAAAATAAAAAATAGTTTGTGAATGCTTTTGAGTATTTCCTTGCATGAGCGCATTTGATCCATATTTGCTATGCTTGTCATGACACTCCGTGCTTATTTTATATATTCTTTTCCTTGTTTATTTTGAAAAAATAAAAAGTGGGAGAACGAATTATGCAATTATGGGGGAGTGAGACTTTGTATTATGGGGGAGATTTGAGATTTATTTAATTTTCTCTGCTTTATGTTTATCTCATTTCAAACTCGATATATCACGAAGATATTTGTTTCTTGTCTCATGTGTGTAGGTACAAATTTTGGGGATCATTATTTTTCACACCTAGATGACGAAATGTTGGAGATTTGAAGATGTCAAAGTTGAAGATTTTTGAAAAATTAGAAGATTTACATTTTTAGTATCCTTCCACTTTTGGATTGATGGGAGGGTAATAGATCTGTATATGATATTTGATTTGATAATTAGGATATTTTTTACTTTGTACTGGAATAAACATAGGGGGCGATTTGTAAGGACATATTTTAAATAGTTCGTTTTACATGTTTTATATCGTTACACTCGTCAAAGAATGTTCACGATCATTTGTTCAAGACGACAAATCCGAATATTATACTTCTTCAACAACAAGCCTCCGCAAGATTGATTTTCGTAAGGTTGAGTTTAAAGTTCATTAATGTTTCATTTAACTGTCAGGATATTTTTTCTAAAATGTTTTTATCAACCTCGGGCATTTTATTGTGTCAAAATAATTTTTCTAAGACCCGTAGGTGGAGTTTTTAAAAGAAAACATTTTTTGCTTCGATCGTTCAAAAGAGAGGAAAAATTTGTTCAAATGACAACCTAAATTAATATTGAATGTTGTGTTATATGTTACTAGAAGCTCGTTTGATAATTTCATCGAACTACAAGCTACTGTTTCTTTTTTTTTAAATTCATTATAAGGTCGTGGGATCCTGGATCGAACGACATGTTAGTCAGTTGAAGGACCTTGACATCTTGTTCGAATGACCCCATTAACCCAAGTTTTTTTTTTAAATACCTGTTTTATGTGTCCTTTTTCCTTAAGACGTTTTGCTAAACGAAAACTGCAAATCTGCAAAATTTATTTCTTCACTTGTAGGACTTAAAAACTTTGTTTTTAATTCATAAATCATCCCAATTACTTTAGTGAATCGTTTTGGAACCAATGACATAATTTTGTTGAAGTTTCTCTTGTAGAGACGAAATTTCTACTACTAGATTAGCAGCTATTAAGGGAGTTTGCTTACTGACGACTGGGGTCACTGGGAATATTCGAGGGTGTTTCTTGGTGAAGGAAGATCAGTGGTTCTTCTGGGTTCTCGAGGGAGTTCATGGCTGATCTAGGCTGTGGTTTATGTGAATTTTCTATGGGAGATACATTACGAATTTCATTATGTACTTTATATGTTGCGATTTACTGTTCATGGTGAAATAAAGGTTTTACCCTATAGGTTTTTCCCCTGAATCTCCATTTGTTGGATTTGCATGATTTATTTTATCCCCATATATGCATGCTTAGGGTTTAAATAAATTTGTAATTAATTTAGATCTAAGACTTACTCTAATTAAGTTTTAAATTGGAAATTTGCGAATCCGATAAGTAATAAATGTTGCACAACATTCTAAAAAATTATGAACATGTTCATGGGAAGCCAAGATTCTTCACTAAAGTAAAGTTGCAGTGAATTCGTCGCTAAACTAGTCTGGGACTTGGTTCATTGAATGAAATTGAATTTTTGACCAAAAACCAAGATCCAATTGATCTAGTGATGTTTTTTTTGTTCAAATTAAGTTTTTATAAGAATATAGTGTATAATTATATCACCAATGTAACACCCCATAATTTTTGAGACTGAGAAATTAAATTTTTGGGAAAATAAAAATTTAAGTAATTGGAGAATTCTAAAATTTGGGAATTGAGGTCCAAAAATAGGGGATGTTTTAAAGTATTTCGGATGATGATTTTGAGGGTACCATCAATCCCGAAAGGGCCGAGATAGTCAAAATGACTGTCATTGGGTTTTATTTCGGCTCCGAAATATTTTTAAGTTAGTTTGACTCGAATTGGAGTAAACGAGTCATTTAAAGTGTAAATTAACAATTAAAATAGGGAATTGTGTTTTAAGGTTTAAGAGGTTTACGGTACAAGCGTTCTCATTTAGAGAAAGAGAAATAAAAGAGAAGAGAAGAGAGTAAGAAGGAGAAAGGAAAAGAGACAAGGAGAAAAGCTTGGAGATTTCCGGCCCAACCGCGACATCGAGGACGATCCAACCTCTACAAATCTGAGGCAAGTGTTTAATCTTGCTAAATAGTTATTTGTGTTTTTCATTTCATAATTTGTGGGTTAAAGAAATGGATTTTGGGTATTAATATGAAAACCTAGATTTTTGGGTTTAATCTTGAAATCAACGTTTACATATGGGCTTAGATGGGGTAGAAATGGTTGGTATCAACTTTGGGTTGATTTAATGGCTTAAAATCAAGATTTGATGAAGGTTTTGGGGTTGGAATTGGGTTCATTGAAGAAGAAGAACCCTTCAAAATCTGCAGGCCCGAATCGATTGGCCCCTTAGCGAATCGATTCGGTTTATAGAAATTGGCAGGTCTGCATTGATCGAATCGATTCGAATCCAAGACGAATCGATTCGGCCTGTGGAAGAAGCCCAGGTCTTTGGACCCGAATCAGTTCGCCTTGGAGGCCGAACCGATTCGCTAGGCCGAATCGATTTGGAATAGGGTCGAATCGATTCAGAAACAGGGCATTTTGTGTAATTTTCTCCATAGTGATTTCACACCCTTTTTGGTTGGGTTTGTTGATTCGGGGCTTTCTCTAAAGATGTAAGAGATATGTTTTGGAGACATAAAAAGGGTTTCTCACACATTGTGATTATGGGGACTTCTTGGGACAATTTGAGAAAAATATATCCATATATGTTTTTGGAGTTGTGTATTGAGATTGTGGGGAAACCTCATTGGGATTGAGAATCCTACTTATAGATCATGGTAAGTATAGATAGGATGGGAGGTTAAGAACCCTTAGAGAGAGTTGCGAGGGCATGGCTTGTAATTGTAGGCCGAGGATTGTGCCAAATCCTTATAGTAAATAGGATTCTATTGAGATTAAGGTTTGGGGACCGAAGAGAGAGAGGGGTCACGTATCCTTAGAAACGTATAAATTAAGGAACAATGGGTAACCAAATAGGAGTAAGGGTTCATATGGTTAATCGAACCGAAGGTGAAATTGGGAACTATTTGGATCGTACTATCATCTAGAATGAGTGGTAGTATAATTCTAGTCAGGATAGTTTACACAAAAGTGTGTGGAAATAATCACATGGGATTCCAACACTTGAAATAAAGTTGGATTAAGTTGAGGTTTGTAGACTTTTGGTTAGGGGTATACCTTTAGTCAAAATTTGTATTGGAGGCATTGATATGCTCTCGGATATAGGTGGTATGTGTAGTGATGGCTTCCTACACAAAATTTTGGGTGATAACCTTAATGTGGTATATAAATGTATATATATACATATGATTTTGGGAGACTATTCATCATAGGAAAAATGATTGAATATGTTTCAAGTGAGAGATTGTATTCACATATCGAGGTAAATTTAAAGGAAATTGTGGTGACGGCTTGTATATTGAGGATTATATATATTTATAGCCGAGAGTATATATCTTATACATATGAACGAGAATTAGTTTGTATATATAGATGTATGGATATGTGAATATATGTATATATATCTATATGGATATGAATATGAATAAGTATATATTTATGTTGTGGATATACATGTTATGAATATCTAAACCTTATGTGATGGTTTAATTATATTATTGGATAATATGGATGTATATATATTGTGCAGGTGAATGATATATATACTTATGTGGTTAAGCATACCCCGCTCATGCTATCATTGGGAAGTTTTCGCGCAGAGGGTGAGCATCCTGGCTAGAAAAGAAGGGTGTGGATATTCCCCAGGTCATAGTCATCCCATGTGTTATTATATGATTTATATTTTTGGGATGAGACGTGGTGGGTATATTTCGTCTCATTGTCGGTTAGGAGCTATGACCGCTTCCCGGGACGTCGTGTGCGTGAGTTTACCACGAGATGGGTGTCGTTTAGTCCCACCATGGTGGCCCCAGTATTGCTACGTGAGCCGGGCACTGGGAAGATGATGCATGATTCAGTTTATCGGCGATATATATAGCCGGGTATTATATGTGCATGGCCATTGTACATCATATATGGTATGTATACATAGTCATGGGTATGGATGATGGTATATATATATATATATAGTTAGAATAAAATGCCTATATATATATTTATATATCCTATAGATGAAAGGATATGGAATCTTTGTGGAGTACATCTTGGATGCTTATGGTGTACTAGATTGATGGGGGTTGATGTATCGCATTTAAGGAATATTTTGGTTACATCATCCCAAGGATATTATTGGAGATTTTTAGTTGTTTTCATAATTGTAGTCAAAAATTTAGTTGTAGTAGTAGTACAATATGGTATGCATGGCATTATGGATCTCTAGGATCGATGTTGTTAAGGAGTAGTGTAACGGGGTGGTTCCTTGTTTGGATTTCACTTTGCGAGACACCCCACGCACGAAACATAGTACAATGTTGAGAGTGGAGAGAAGTTTTGTCAAAAATAATTTGTATGCATGTTAATTAGAAATTAAATCTTATGATTAAACCCAAATATAAATGGGTAACGTATTAAGAATTATAATTAATTAAATTATAAACCGGAATCCATTAAGCCTATTATGGCATAATTGTTTGTGAACATAATCAAGTATGATTAGAAAAAGGGGTGGATTCTTGGGTTAAGATAGGAAGGAAATTCTCGTGGGTAGGTTGGGCCTTAGTCAAGTTAGGTTGTCCTTATATATGGGGGTAATTTAACTAAAAATTTGAGGACGCGAATAGGTTCGCACCGTTAGATGAAAGGTGAGTTGGGAGTTCACGTGAGTGAGAATCCAATTTTAATTATGAAATAAGTGTACCGATATTTATTATGCACGGTTAACACACTTGCTAAATATTTTTTTTACACTCGGGCTCTGACCCGTTTATTTTTCTCTCCTGCTTGTATATATGTATATACTATTACAGGTGTCCTACCTTATGGATGCCGGATGACCTTCTATCCAGAGTCTTGGGAGCCGTGACATGTGCGGACTGTTGCAGGACGTATCTTCTAGTCGCTTCCTACTTCTTTAAAAATCTAGGGATGACTCATGTTGTATATCGGGTTTATGCCCAAGGGATATTTATAGATGTGTACATTTTTTTCAATTCAGTCATTGTATTGGCTGTGACCCGATAGCTTATTCGGGTTTACTTCCTTATGGTATATTCAGTTGTAGTTATTTATTTCATTTTATTCTAGCATTTCATTTCTCATAGTTCTTTCGTGCATCTTTCTTTCCTTTATTGGTAGTGTTATAGTGTTGGTTTTTGGTATGTTGCCTATTTTATTTAATTTTCACATCTCGTTTATATGATATCGGGTAGTTAGTACTATATTATATGGTACCGACTGTTGATGTTGAGACTGGACCATCTAAAACTCCCGATTTAATGTAATATAGGGCTGGCCACCCATTATTATTTTAAGCGGGGTGTTACAACCAATTCATATCAATATATTTCATAAGTTTTAACATTTTTTAATATAAAAAAATTATTTTCGAATTATGATAAAGTTATGTAAACTTTGTTCGTATAAGTGATTTACCTTCAACCTAAAGTGGCATTATAAAAAGTTTAAATATGAAAGATGCAAGGATGATTTTGATGGAGTTTGATGAATGAATATTGATCATAAAGCTTTTCGGAATGACCTCTCGGACTATGACAAAGAATGTTTGGGAGGAACGGAATAAGAGAAACAAAAAGGATGGGGGAGTTCAATATTTTATATGTATATTTAGTGGAAAAAATGTTCTAAAACAAGAGTACAAGCATGTTAAGAAAATATAACACATGACACATGACTTAACCTCGCCAAGTGAGAAAAAAAATAAAACCTAATGTGACTATAATCTTCACAACAATTCATGGAATCCAATACTAGATATCGGGTAACTCTCTCATGGCATACACTTGCTAACTACATTTCATATCGATGTATATAAATAAAATTAACAATATAAAAATGCAGATCTTAAGACATATTCAATGTTTAATTCACTTAATCACATAAATGATATATCCAATGTCTAATAGGAATGATAAGGTAGATTAGAAACTTATTGACCTCCTCGCCTTGTAAATATACTCCCCACATTTCATTTTCTTATAAAACATTTCATGATGACCCTAATGAAACTTCTTAATTTAACCTTCACCCCTTCATAATTGAATTGACTAGGGAACGACAATCAATTTAAGAATGATGTTTGTTGGTGCCTAAAATTGGTTTTGTTGATTAAGGTGAGCCTTAGCTTAATAAAACCAATTATTATCAACAACAGATAAATTAAGAAAGATATAAAATAGAGAGGGATGGGAGACAAAGAAAGGGACATAAGATTTTTTCGGGGTTCAGCCCAATGAGGTTCCTACTTCCATGAGTATAATGTCACTAGGTATTAGGGTTTAGTACATGCCTCTCAGGAGCACTCTAGGGTTTCGAGTAACTATTTTTAATTGTTTATAGCTGAGAGATGTAGTGAGCTATTTATAGCAATAGGAAGATGAAGAGGTGGAATACCATTATACATTAGGTATTTACATGTTTACATTACAATTAGAAGTTGGATATGATCCATGTGCATATGCATAATAACTGTTGAGAGTCTCACCTGTGTTTGTTCACATTATTGACTGTTCAAATGCTTCAGGGTGGTCATCTAGCGTGCTGACCAGGAAGATAACAATGACGAAAACATCTACCTTTGGTATCTGGATTCACTGAGTATGGTGACAAGTGTCACATTTTATTGGTCTACCTAGTTGTGTTGTTTTAGGTTACAACAATAGCCGCCCAATAATTCATTATTGATTGGAGTGAGTTAATTACTAAAAGGATGGAGTGTTATCCATTAGGATTTAATCGACTATCAGGAAGTGTTTGGTCGGTAGTCAACTTATGGAACTAGTAATTTTTTTATTGTCATCTTTTGTCAAATGGGAATTTAATAAATAGTAGGAAAAATAGCGAACCGTCTGGGGTGCACCGGTCATTTTGACTTATGGGGAACTGAGATTCCATCATAATGTGAAGTGATGGTATACTAATCATTTTAATTTATGTAGCTTAGGGGACGTCATAGAATCCTATAAAATTTCATTTCCCCTCTTATTATCTCCACTTTGAATTTCAAACTCTTCTCCTCCTTCTCAAGATTTTACTTTTTTTTGTTTCACTATAAGAGCCTTTTTTATTGTCTTTTCTTTTTTCTTATTCGAAATGGTATATATTGTAGATGAGGGTTCTTTAGAGACATTTAGGGAAACTTATAGGATCCAAAAGTGGGTGAAAATTGAGTTCGTAACCGTTCCATGTGACCTTTGATTATTGGAGGAGAGTTTTTGGATCCCCACAATCTTTATTTCTGAGTGTGGGGTGACCTTCTCTCCCAATCATTTGTTTCTTAAATTTTGCCATTACTTTGATGTTGTTCCCTTCCAAGTGTCTCCCAACACTTGGAGTGTAGTTAATGAAGTCCATCATATTAATGAGTGTTCTGGAACCAATAAAGTGCTAAAAGAATGAATGTATTGTTATAGTGGGGGAACCATCAATGATAACATTTATTATTTGAAGACCCGATTTTCAAATAGAGCGTTTGTTGTAAATTTACCTGATTCCAATAAGGATTATCGGTATTATATGTTGATAGTAAAAGATTGACAGTTTTCCCCCCTTCCTGAGGACGAGGACTATAATGGGCCCCGTTTCCCTCAAGATGGACATGGCATAAGTCGACATTTTTTTATTCCCATGAACTTTTCTTCTTTTCGGTCATTCAAATAATCTTATTAATAACTATATTTTTTATCCTTTTTTGCAAAAAAGGAGAATAAGCATATTCCTCATTCATCAGAGGTCAACTTTATTGACCTGAAGGCTGTCTAGTCAATCTAACAGAGGATATGGGAATATCATCCTCATTCAGCAAATATTTTTCTTAGCTACCAGAGTTTTATTACTTATTTTATTTATCACTCTACCAAAGACATCCCTTCAGCCCCCATTAACCTAGAGGACTCTATTTTGTCCTCCTCGATTTCTGACTTGGAACCTCCTTCTTAGGTAGAAGAAACTCTTTTTACTAGAGTACATCTTCCTCCTTTGAATCCTTAGATCTTGCACTCGTTCCGACCACCGTTTCTTATCCTAAAATGATTAAGAGAAAAATCCCTCACCTTCTTATTAGTTCAAAATCTTCACCTCCTAATGAGAAGAAAAATACTGATGCTGGGCTCTAAGCATCCTTTAGTAATTGATCCATCTACGATGAAAAGACAAGAGGCTCAGTTCAAGGGGTTCAAAAATGGTCCAGACACCCCTTTGGAGCTATTTGGAAAGGATCGGGACGACAAGGGTCATGGTGGTGCCCCTTCTGTTGCTATTAATTTAGGTCTCGCTCGAGGACTAATTGGAGAATGAGTTTTTTCAACCGACGAGGCTGCATCTACTGTCGTTTCTCGAGTTAGGTTATTTGAGCGTGTCAACCATAACTTGTACTTAGTAAGTGTTATTTACTATTTCCCTATAACCATATGTCCTTGTTATTCACTTATTGATGCTTGTAAATGGTGGATTTTTCAGTTTCTAGTTGATTATGATTCGTTTCTTTGGATGGATGACCAGTTGAGGGATTCCTCTATAGACGTGGAGGGTGATTTTTACGGTATGTGGGAGTCTTTGTAGGCTACCAAAAAATCCCATGAACGTGATAAGAATAAGTGGGAAGATGCCACTAAGAAGTTGGTCGATGGGAAGGACAATGCCAAAAAGGTTGCCGGTGATGCCAAAAAGATGTCAAAAAGTAGTCAAGAATGTCAAACTCAAAGTTTTTGAGTTGAAGGCTAAGGACAAGAAAGATAAAGAATATGCCTACACCTGTAGTTGGAATAAGGCATTATCCACCGCTACTGTTCTGGTGGAGTAATCTATGAAGTCATCTTTTAAGTAAGGATGGGATACCACACTTACCCAAGTCAGTATTGCAGTGGGATCCGACCTCTTACTCCAGCATAGTCCAGAAAACCCTTCGGAGGTTGAGGAGAAGGTTGATGATGAAGAGGGAATGGCATAGTCATCTGTACCTCTAGAGCTTACTACAGTTGTGGCATGTTTAGAGGAGGAAGTGAGTCAAGATAAAGAGATGGCGTAAATGTCTAGGGTATTTGTGATTTCATTTTGTACTTCTATTAATGTATTTTGAATAGTTTCTCTTTGTGTGACGTTTTTCATAGTTTTATTAAAATTTCTTTTCATTTTTAACACTGATGTTGTTTAATTTAGAGCACTTTTTTACCTTCTATACTTATGAAATGTCCTATTCATTTCAGTTTAACTCCAGGAAGGTTAGTGTGGATGCTGTTGAAACTGAAGTTTTTAGAAGAAGTATCCAATTACTTGAGGCGGGCTATGAGGAGCTTGCTGAAGTAGAGATGGATGATGAGCTCGTCCTATACATTTCCAACCAGGCTAAGGAAGCTTACCCCCACATGCAGAGCTTATTGCACCAATATGTGGACACCAATGCTTCTTATTATGAAATGATACTTCAACTCTAATAAAATCGTAATGAAATAATTTCTAGTTTGTTGGAAAATTAAGAGAGGAAAATTTCCTTTCTCCGGAGCGATAGTGGTTTTGATAATAAGTTGCACGAATTATCCTCGACATATTCTAAGAATGAGTTTTTGTTGAAGTCATAGGTACAAAGTTCATAGAGAAGGATATAAGTGGAGGAATCAGAGCGATAGTGGTTTTGATAATAAGTTGCACGAATAATCCTCGGCACATTCAGGCGAGGAATTGGAGCAAGCTCATAGATAAGGATATAAGTGGGCATGGATCAATGCTCTTATTGTAATCAAGGTGCCGAGAGAAAATAGTCGTTGGTATTAGCATGACTCTCGATGCTTGAATCACTCTACTCTTTAATTTAATATGGATACTTCATAGATGCCTATAGATGCAATCCCCATTATCTTGGTCACAAAATACCTCAGGGATTATGGTCTATACAGAGATGATGTACTTAATGAGCCCTTATATTTGGTGAATAAGCTCAATTCTAGTAGCAAATCTAGACTGTGACACCCTACCTAATAAAATATCAGGGGATCACTCCTGTACCAAATTAAAACAGGAGTTGCATATGGATCATTCTTAGCATCACCATCGAAAACCAATTTAATTATTAATAACCTATTAGTCTGGCGTCAAAATTTTATTTAACTAATATTTTTAAACAAACAAACTAAGTAAAACCATCGAACAGCTTAAATAAATGAAACTAAAAAGAAATAAAATAACCGAACACTCGGTCCAACAATAATATAACACAATCGAATCCGCATAAAAGGCAGGAAATGAATAATTAAATGATGTTGGGTTATCAACCCGAATTTTTTATGCAGTACCTCCTATCTAGATTACAAGTAGCTGCTGCAGCAGACGTCTGACTCGAAGGAATCATCATCCAGGCATCCCTGTGTCTGGACACCTATATATATATATATATATATATATATATATATATATATATATATATATATATATATATATATATATATATATAGAGAGAGAGAGAGAGAGAGAGAGAGAGAGAGAGAGAAAGAGAGAGAGAGAGAGAGAGAGAAAGAGAGAGAGAGAGAGAGAGAGAGCAAGGAGGAAAAATAGGAAAACGGGTCAGAGCCCGATTTGTGAAATTATTTAGCAAGTGCATAAATGCTTTATTTTTAAAAAAAAATAGGTTTTGTCTCATATTTAAATTGGTATAACACTCCCATGAGATACCCCTCACCCCTCTTCTAATAGTGCACTGCTAACGCATTCGTTCAAAACATCCTCGTTAAGCTACCCCACCTAACTAATCTAATTCAACCGTCTGCTAGAAACCTCGACAACCCGAGTACTAAGTGCTAAACTTCTCTCCATTATCAACACTGTGCTAAATTCGTGTGTGGGGTGTCTCGCGAAGCGAAATCCAAACAAGGAACCCCCCCGATACACTACTACTTGGCAGCATCGATCGTCGAGATCCATTAGACCCTCATCACATGACGTATATATAAGACTCATATAAACATATAATAATAATATATACATATTCATACTAAATCTCCATATTCATTGTAATGTACATTCGGATCCAAATTTATCGGAAAGGGGAAAATACACCTTATTAGGCTTTTCACTTTATATGCGTGAATTTACTATATGATGGCTCGTTCTCATATACAAACAATATACTATACTCATCCAGTATATAATTATACCTATTGCACGCATAAGTATAATAACCATCGCAACGAGCTATAACTCGAGGATGCGGTCTCTCAATGCTATCATCTTCCAAGGCATCACTCACGTACCATCCTGGGGACCACCGATAGGACTAAATATCACCTACTTCGTGGTCAACACACACACACAATGTCTAGAAAGCGGTCATAGTTCCTTCCTCGCAATGAGACGAAACATACCCACCACGTCTCACCCTTAATAAAAATCACACAATATCACAATGGACGCTATGACCTGGGGACTATCCACACCCTGCTCCTCAAGCCAGGGGTTCACCCTCATCGCGCAACTTCCCATGATAGCATTAGAGTATATACCATCCACACATAGATATATATACACATCCTTATCATATTATATATATACTTTAATCACATAAAATATATATATATATATACATTCATCACTCCTCCAATGTATATATGACTACAACTGCCAATCTCATAATAATATTTAAGTACCTCTCTACTTAAATATGCCTCACACCTTAATCGCTGTTTGGGATTTATATACTCTCCAAATATCCCGATTCAAAATCATATGATAAGTATACCCTCACTTATCTTTAACCTATAACCAAAATTCCATCCTAGTCGCCTCGTAGAAGTTACTCACGAATTCCATACACACTTATATTTTCCTATTCGCATGATTATTTAGCTATACTCGCTCGCTAAAATACTCCCTCGGGTGTCACTCACTCCAAACATCCATAATTAAATAAGTCTTGGATTTTACCCAATTAATCCAAGGTAGACATTTTACTCCAATAATAATTATTTAAAAGTCCCCTCTTATTTTTTTTGGAAATCCCAATTTTCTAATCCTTCGATTTGTTTATTTTCCTTGAAAATATACCTTAGTGCCACACAATTATAACACCCTCCTAGCCCCCCATAAGTTTCCCCCAAATGGGTAGTGATAAATTACTATATAAACACTTATTTTCTCAAATGAATAAGATAGAACCAAATAAATTTGGGAATCATCCCATATAATTAACCCTAGGCAAAAATTGTCAAAAATCCTGAAGGGTCGATCGATCGACCCTCAGCCATCAATCGATTGATGGCTTCGGACAACTTCTTCTCTAAGAAGCTGTTTCGGCCATTAAAGCTTCTCCCAAGTTTTATCTCCTACCTCAACGTACTCCAACCTCAAACAACGATATATACATATATAAAATGGGTTCTAAACATCCTACAGCCAAAAACCAACAATTGATTTCAATAATTTCCTAAGTTTCTCGAATTGGATAAAATTTGGGGTTTACTCATTTAATTTCTGAAAACCCATTTTGATTCATAAAATCCCATCCCGAAAATCTTTTGATTTGTTAATACCAAATTGAATATGAGATTTACACTCCAAAATAAATAAAGCAAGTAAACACTTGCCTCGTGGATAAAATCCGACGATTCCGAGTCGAATCCCGCGGAGTTTGGCTAGAACCTCCATTTTCTTCCTCTTTTCTCTCCTCCTTTCCTTTCCTCTCCTCTTTCTTTTCTTTTCTTTCCTTTCTTTCCCACTCCCTTGCCTTATATAGGGAGAAAAGGGTCTTATCCCTTGTTAAATCCAAAAATGACTCGTTCACTCAATTGCGAGTCCCTATTAGCCCAAAAATTCTCGGATCCTAAATAATACCCCCGGATACTCTATTTTGACTATCTCGGCCATTTCGAGACCAATCGAGAAATTACAATTTCCATCTGAGGTACTTGACCGCAATTTACTATTTTAACCCAACACATCTCCATGCGGGGTTTCAAATTTAAATATTGTCCTCTGTCGCTTTACTCAACTGCGACCTGTAATAAAAATCCTTATCATCTACTTATTCCCAAAAGTAGTTATAACATACATCGGAAATCCTCCAACACTCCTAAACTCCAAAAATTATTATTCCGAGAAATTCCTCAAATTTCTAAATTACACCCATTTATGGAATTTAATTTCCCATAAAAGTGTGGGTTATTACATAGACATAGGGAATTGATATCAATAGTTCATCCCTCTTGACTAAATACTCCTCTTGCTAGAATGGAAAAAGGCCTTGGAAAACATCTAGTAAACTAAGGTGTAAATGTTTTGTATTCTTTCCTTATAATGGTTCAACATGAACATTTTCTTATAAGGATGGAAAGATATTAAACTATTTGAATAAAAAGATTGCCTTGAATGAAACTTGGATTGCCTTATTGTGTGATTGTGGCCTACTAGTAGTTTAATTTTACGATTGTGTGGTCGACATATAGCCGTTGTATCTTCCTTACTGGTTACCAGTTCAGGTGAACTCATATTATCCTGCCTTTGGTTCTACTAACTTATTTTTATTGGTGGTCACTCAAACGGATCTGGTCGTTTTGACCGAGTGCCCACGTTAGTTACTATTGGCGACCAAATGTTTTAGGAATTTTATTTAATTAAGTATCATAACACTTCTAGTTCTTGACACTATGGAGACATACGTGAAGGTTTATGTTTGGAACATCTCGTTCGTGTGAAACCCCGACTAATTAAATAACGGGTAGCTACTCCTTTATTAAAATTAATACAAAATGTCAAGTTGGTTCAGTTCATAGCATCACTGTCGAAAACATTTTAATAATTACTAGACACCTAATATTTAAAAAGTGAGTTGTCAATTTTAATTAAATCCGATTAACATACAATTCATTTTATTTGAGAAATACTAATACCACAACCACCGCACAGTCACAATAGAATAAAAATGGAATGACAATAAATCTGGAGGAATACTCCTCTAATGATCCAAATATTAAATACAACCAAACCCAAAATCTGAATTACAAATTAATTACAACCCAAAATCTGAAATAAAACTGAGTAAATAGGATGTCTAAAAAAGAAAAGGGGTGACATGACCTACAGATGAGATGTTTCGAAATAGAGTCAAGATAGAAAGTGAAGGAGTCTACTATTGAGATCTTGTAACTTCCACAGCAGCTACAACACGTCACCTGATTGGAACTCCTATGCTTGGTGTCCTTGTGGCTGGGCACCTAAAAGGTTTTTCCAAAAAAAATAGGTTTGAAAGCAAACGGGTCAGAGCCCGATTGTGAAAAAAGTTTAAAATATAACAAGTGTTTAATATAATTAAACAGTGAATATAAAATACATGATAGTTCGTGCACTCACATGAGTTCCTCACTTCTCAACTAATTGTGCACACCTATCGTACCCGTACCCGTTCTAGTTATTTTACTATTTAACTAGTCCAATCTGTAACCTGTCATTACTTTACATTTCAAAGTTTGTTTCCCAACCTCTTAATATAAACCGGAGTCTTATTGTTATTACTCATAACTAGTTATAATAATTTATTAGAATTTCTCTATCTTTAACCCTACTAAAAATGTTATAATTATTCATACATACACTTTTACAATCAACTTATCTCAAATATCAGTTTATTAATCTCATCATAAATATACAATAATTGTACTCTAGACTAAGCTACGATGCACACATACTCTACTATCAAATCCCGGTACATCATGTACATAAGTACCACGTATTTCGAATCTCTCAGGAATCGTTTCGATAAGTAATAATCACACAAAATGGAGGCGAACATAGTTCACATCACATGAGTCACGCACAGACCTACACTCCCATGAGCAGCAGACTTATTAACTCCCCAATAATTCATTCTATGACCTATGTTCTCGAGGTACCAATCTAAATCCCCCCGTAGGCACACAAAGATTAGATGGCCCTGATCCAACGCCGACCTCCCTTGATAGCAAGTATGGTAGGTATGTCATACACAGATAACCACATATACTAAGCATTCACAAATCTTAGATATCTCATAATTTTAACAGAGGTATATTTTACATTCCTATACCGTCCTTACATGTTGCACGTTTACAAATCTCCGAATAATATACATTAACAGTTGTCAACTCTTCTCATGTCGTAGTTTTAGGTACTCGTTTCCTAACCCATAAATGTCCTCCGGTTTACTAGAAAATTATAAGTTTTAATCCTCTACGTACTCCCATCTCACAACTATACCCACTGGTCAACAAAGTAAGGTTAACATTCGATTAAAATAAGTCTATTGGGAGTTCAAAATAAAATCAGGCCTAAAAGGCCATTCTGTCAACTTGTTAGAAATCTCGTTCAAACGAGGTCGTTCGAACGAGTGTCATTCGAATGAATGGCTTCGACTAAACTACCAACTGGTTAGAAAGGATACTGTCATCTCGTTAGAAGCTCATTCGAATGAGGTCGTTCGAACGACCTGGGCAGGTCTTCTAACAAGATGGCAGAATATGCCCAAAAATTTTCCAACTCGTTTTTCTTCATTTTTCTCTTCTCTAAATCCATCCTAAGATCATCCCCATAACGTTTTAATGTTCTTAAACTACTCTAAGTCCTCCTAGGTTGCTTCTTAACATATTTTTGGGGTCAAATCCTCCTAATCAACATGCAATTAACATAAATCCCCAAATCTTACCCCAAACCCTATGAACATAAGCCCAGAATTTAATTGTACATAAAGACTCCTTATTAATCCATTTTCAGATCATCAAAAGTTATGTTTTGTGTATTGAATTCATCCATAAGCATTCTACATGCCATTCCTATCTCAAAATCATACGTTTCATCATAATCCCATTGGTTTTCATCAAAACTTTCTAGGCAATTAAAGTTTCTACACTAAACATGGAGGAAATATTCATTGCAATTAATAACATTAAATCACTTGACTTAAATACGATGTTCTGGTTCATTGTTGATGATTAAGGTTGGCTCTATCTCTTGTTTCCGGTCCCAAATCCTTTCCAATTTCTGGTGATGGAAGATGGTTTGGGTTTGGAACTTCTTTTTCCCTCTTTCTAACTTCTCTCAAAACCTCTGTAGCCCACTCTCTTATCTTTTTCTGGTAATGGCCTTAGTGGCATTCCTAATAATATATAATTTAACTCTAAAATTCGTGGGTTTTAATTCCTCTATTTTTAAAATTACCAAAATACCCTTCTAGGTTGCCGGTTTAGCCTAAAAATGCTCCGGGACCCAAACTAAACCCCCGGCTAGTGTTTTCTGACTATTTCGACCCCTCCGGACGCGTTGGCGCACTCAAAATGATCATTCAGTTGATAAAAATATAATTTACTTTTTAATTTAAATAAATTCATTCCTGATGCGACTGACACGCGCGTCCCAACTTAATTTTCCAAATTGTCGTATTTTTGCCTCGCGATAACTTTGATATTTTCAATACTCATATATTACACATCATAATCAAATATCAACTCACATCTCGCTAGTATTTATATCCGGATTAATTTCCAATTAATTCTCATTTAATTTAATTAATCCTCTAAATAAAAATCAATAAAATTACGGGGTATTACATACTTCCCCCCTAATAACATAATTTCATCCCAAAATTCGGAACTAAAGTATACCTGGAAAAAATATCTCTAGATAACGCTCGTGCATCTCATCCTTGCGCTCCCATGTGGACTCCTCGGCATTATGATTCCGCCACTGAACACGTACTAACGGTACTATTTTTGACCTCAGTTTCCTCTTGTTGTGGTCCAGAATAGCAATCGGCCCCTCCTCGTAGGAACTATCAGGCTGAAGATCGATGTCCTCTAAAAAAATATGGGTATGAGCCAAATCGTCCCTAAGATATCTCCTTAGCGAAGAAATATGGAACACGTCATGAATCCTATACAAGTGCAATGGCAATCCAAGTCTATATGCTACTGGCCCAATCCGCTCGATGATAAGGAATGGTCCCACGTATCTAGGAGCCAGTTTCCCTTTCTTCCCAAAATGCATAATTCCCTTCATCGGGGAAACTCTGAGTAACACCTGGTCTCCCACTTTAAACTCTCTGAAGAACCTCTTTGCATCAACATAACTCTTCTGTCGATCTTGAGCCACCCGAATACGGCTCCATATCATCTCAATTCTCGCCGAAGTATCCTTAATCACTTCCGGCCCAAGGAGTTTGTTATCCCCCACCTCTAACTAACATGTTGGGGAACGACAAGGTCTACCATACAACGCCTCGAATGGAGCGATGCCAATAGTGAACTGGTAGGATTTATTATAGGCAAACTCCACCAGTGGAAGGTACTGCTCCTAACCACCTCCAAAGTCTAGGGTGCACATACGCAACATGTACTCCAACATCTGATTCTTCCTCTCGGTTTGTCCATCTGTCTGCGGGTGGTACGCCGTACTCAGTCACAACTCCGTACCCATGGCCTTCTGGAAACTCTCCCAAAATCGTGAGACAAATATCTTGTCTCAGTCAGACACGATATTTAGAGGCACCCCGTGAAGTCTCACTATCTCCGCAATGAAAATCTGGGCATACTGTCCCGTAGTGTAGTCTGTCCTCACGGGTAAAAAATGAGCAACTTTGGTTAAACTATCCACAATTACCCATATGGAGTCGTGACCCCTCTATGACGTAGGTAACCCCGTGATAAAGTCCATGGATATGCTCTCCCATATCCACATCGAAACCTCTAACGGCTGTAGAAGTCCTTCCGGTTTCTGATGGTCCACCTTTACTAGCTGACAAGTGGCGCATTTAGAAACGAACACGGTGATATCTCTCTTCATCCCACTCCACCAGTACTGTCGTCTCATGTCTTGGTACATCTTATCCCCACCAGGGTGTATCACAAACTGCGAGCCGTGCGACTCTGTCATTATCTCGTGTTACAAGTCTTCCCCTTCCGGAATGACCAGTTTCCCATTGAAGCGTAATCCCCCGTCTGAACTAACCGTATAGGACTCGGCTCCCTCTGCTAGTAATAGAACTATCTGCTCCTGACAGAACGAGTCTTTTTCCTGGGCCTTTATCACTCTCATAACAATCTGAGGTGTAACAGTCATCACAGACATGAATGATTGGGCCACTGCATCCTGGTATCCCAACTCCTTCCACTTAGCTTTCCACACCTCGGCCACCTCATCTACTGGTCTACGACTCAACACGTCTGCTACCACATTAGCCTTCCCTGGGTGATATTGGATATCAAACTGGTAATCCTTCACAAACTCAAGCCACCGACATTGACGCATATTCAGCTCCTTCTACGTGAAGAGGTATTGTAGAGACTAGTGGTATGTGAACAACCGAAATTTCTCCCCCATGAGATAATGTCCCCAAATCCGAAGAGAGAATACTACTACCGCTAACTCCAAGTCATGGGTGGGGTAATTTTTCTCGTGAGGCTTAAGCTTACGTGAAGAATAATCTATGGCCCGACTCTCCTGTTGCAGTACACCTCCAAGACCTTGTAAGGACACATCGATGTAGACTAGATACTCAAATCCTAGTATCAGGAACGCTAACACAGGCGCTTATGTCAACTTTCCCTTCAACTCATCGAATGCCAAATGACAGGCATCGCTCCAGATGAATGGCACACCTTTACGAGTCAGATGTGTCAAAGGACCCGCTATCTTTGAGAAACCCCGAATAAACCTCCTGTAGTATCCTGCTAAGCCCAAGAAGCTACGAATCTCAGTCGGTGTCGTGGGCTGTCCCCACTCCCTCAACGCAGATATCTTCCCTGGATTAATAGATATCCCTTGGTCTGAAATGATATGCCCCAAAAACTGAACCTCCTTCAGCCAAAACCCATATTTCTCGTACTTTGCATAAAGCTCGTTCTGACGCAGCGTCTGCAAAACCTGCCTTAAATGCTCAGCGTGTTCCTCCTCTGTCTGGGAGTAAACTAGAATTTCATCAATAAAAATAATGACGAACTGGTCTACGAACTCTCTGAATACCCTATTCATCAAGTCCATAAACACGGCTAGGGCATTGGTCAAGCCTAAAGGCATTACCCGAAACTCATAAGAACCATATCTCATCACGAAATAAGTCTTCGAGATGTCATGTTCCCTGATACGCAACTGATGGTATCCTGATCGCAAGTCAATCTTTGAGAAGAAAGAAGCTCCTCTGAACTGGTCGAATAAGTCATCGATTCGAGGAAACGGATACTTATTCCGTATCGTGACTTTATTCAACTCCCGGTAATCTACACACAACCTCAACGATCCATCCCTCTTCTTTACGAACAACACAGGGGCACCCCACGGCGAAGTACTCCTGCGAATAAATCCTTGACCCAAAACTGTTCTATCTGATCCCTTAGCTCTCTCATCTCCACTGGAGCCATACGGTAAGGTGCTCGGGCAATTGGCCGAGTGCCCGACATCAAATCGATAACAAAGTCTATCTTCCTACTAGGCGGTAATCCCGGAATGTCTTAAAAGACATCAGCGAACTCACTAACAACAAGAATCGAATCGAGTGGTATTACCACTTCCTTAGAAGTATCCTCCACTATATAATACAAGTGAGTGGACGATCCTCCTTCAGGACGAGGCATCTCCACTAGGAACATCTCCTGCCCGGGTATGGTAAAAATAATACTCCTGTCGAAACAATCAATCATGGCTCGATACGCAACTAGCCAATCCATACCAACAATCGCATCGTACTCAGTCATCTCTAAACATATCAGCAGGTAAAGTAAATCTCCTGATCTCTATACCCACACCTCGACAAATAAGGGAAATCACAGAACCCCTACTCAATAGTGAATCTACGCAATTAGTCGTGCTCTCTGTAGTGTCTAACAACCCCAAAGTGCGTGCAAATCTCGTGGCAATGAAATAGTGTGTGGCCCCGTATTAAATAAAATATGCCCCATAGTCCCCTGAATAGAGAACATACCCTCAATAGCAGGTGAAGCCTATGGGACTGCGACCTGTTGGAGATGATAAACTCGCCCGTACTGAAGCTGTCCTTGCTGAACTGGGACTGCTGGGATGGGTGGCAAGGCTCGCATCTGCGGTGGTGCTGGGAGAGCGACGAGAAATATAGGTCTCTGGGTCTCATGTCGAGCACCCTGCTGCTGCTGCTGTGGGGCCTTGCCCCTATCAGGACACTCCTGGCATTTGTGGCCAATCTTACCATAAGTAAAACATTTCTTGGAAAAATTTCCCCCTCTGTGACCCTGCTGTCCATGGCCCTGGTGGCCGTTGCCATTCCTCCCCTGACCAGGCTGACCCTGATGAAACTGTTGCTGTTATCCATGCTGGCCGTGCTGACCCTGATGGCCGTGCTGACCCTATTGTCCATGATGAAAACCTCCCTGTCCTTTTCTGAAACCCCTAGATCTGAATCTCTTAGAATCCCCCTGCTGGGACCTCTGATCACCCTGCATGTGCTGACCCTAAACTGATTGTGCCCAGCCGATATTATTTCCCCTTGTCCTGCCCTGATGGTTGGACTCTCCTGATCGCTTACCCTCTGACAAGTGAAATCGGTGGTCCTGGCAGTGAAGCAGTGCTGCGTTAACCACATCGAAATAAGTGTCCAACGAGAGATAACCCAACAAATGCTGAAAAATCCACCAAGTCAACCCATCTATGAACTTCTGAATCTTCTTCTCCTCGGTCGGAATCTTATCAGGAACGATGTTCAAGAGACTAGTGAATTCAGCCTCATATTCTGCCACGGTCTTTCCCTCCTACTTGAGGTTCATTAACTTCCTCCTCATCTCGGTGTGAACGGCTGATGGAAAATATTTGCGGTCGAATCGCACCCAGAACTCCTGAATCAAACGGTCATCTCTCTCCTCCATGGTGGTAATAGACTCCCACCACTGCAACGCTGACCCTACTGGCTTAAAAGTAGCCAGTATCTGTCTCTGTACATCCGTGTACTCGTACATCCTCAAGTGCCTTTGGATGTCCTTCTTCCACTGACTAGACACAGCAACGTCGGAGCTACCTGCAAACTCCGGAGGGTGTCCTTTCTGAAAAGCATCACGAACACGTTCCCAAGTAGATGGGAATGCATGAGCCTGTACTGGCGCTATTATCGGCGCCTGGGGTGGTGCCTGCTGCACAACTGCTAGGGCAACATTTACCGCTTGGGCCACAATAGCGGCAACCTCTGCGGCATTCATGGTACCCTAAACTGGTGCAGGCTGTGGGTCAAGTTGAGCATCCCTGGGAACTCATTGTACACGTTGTGGAGGCATCTGAAATGAAAGAGAAGTCGTATAAGTCTACAGTTATTATCTTAAAATATCAGAAGAGCGAAACATACGCAATAGACTACAACAATCCTAAAATATAGGGCTCTACATCAAAGAAAGCTACGCGGAGACATAATAAGCCGTACAGATCCTAAGGACACTAGACCTGATGCTCTGATACCACCTGTGACACCCCGACTAATTAAATACCGGGTAGCTACTCCTTTATTCAAATTAATACAAAATGTCAAGTTGGTTCAATTCATAGCATCACTGCCAAAAATATTTTAATAATTACTAGCCACCTAATATTTAAAAAGTCAGTTGTCAATTTTAATTAAATTCGATTAACATACAATTCATTTTATTTAAGAAATAATAATACAACAACCACCGTACAGTCACAATAGAATAAAAATGGAATGACAATAAATTTGGAGGAATACTCCTCTAATGATCCAAATATTAAATACAACCAAACACAAAATTTGAATTACAAATTAATTATAACCCAAAATCTGAAATAAAACTGAGTAAATAGGATGTCTCTAAAAGAAAAGGGGCGACATCCCTACAGATGAGATGTTCCGAAATGGAGTCAAGATAGAAAGTGGAGGCGTCTACTATCGAGGTCCTGTAACTTCCACAGCAGCTACAGCACGTCACCTGATTAGAACTCCTATGCTTGGTGTCCTTGTGGCTAGGCACCTAAAAGGTTTTTACAAAAAAAAATAGATTTGAAAGAAAATGGGTCAGAGACCGATTGTGAAAACAGCTTAAAATATAGCAAGTGTTTAATATCATTAAATAGTAAATATAAAATACATGATAGTGCATGCACTAACATGATTTCCTCACCTCTCAACTAATTGTGCACACCTATCGTACCCGTACCCGTTCTAGTTATTTTACTATTTAACTAGTCCAATCCGTAACCTGTCATTACATTACATTTCAAAGTTTGTTTCCCAACCTCTTAATATAAACCGGAGTATTATTGTTATTACTCATAACTAGTTATAATAATTTATTAGAATTTCTCTATCTTTAACCCTACTAAAAATGTTATAATTATTCATACATACACTTTTGCAAACAACTTATCTCAAATATCAGTATATTAATCTCATCATAAATTTACAATAATGGCACCCCTAGACTAAGCTACGGTGCACACATACTCTGCTATCAAATCCCGGTACATCACGTACATAAGGACCACGTATTCCGAATCTCTCAGGAATCATTTCGATAAGTAATAATCACACAAAATGGAAGCGAACATAGTTCACATCACATGTGTCACGAACATACCTATGTTCCCATGATCAGCAGACCTATTAACTCCCCAATAAGTCATTATATGACCTATGTTCTCGAGGTATCAATCTAAATCCCCCCTTAGGCACACTAAGATTAGATGGCCCTGATCGAACGCCGACCTCCCTTGATAGCAAGTATGGTAGGTATGTCATACACAGATAACCACATATAGTAAGCATTCACACATCTTAGATATCTCATAATTTTAATAGAGGTATATTTTACATTCCTATGCCGTCATTACATGTTGCAGTTTACTAATCTCCGAATAATATACATTAACAGTTGTCAACTCTTCTCACGTCGTAGTTTTAGGTACTCGTTTCCTAACCCATAAATGTCCTCCGGTTTACTACAAAATTCTAAGTTTTAATCCTCTATGTACTCCCATCTCACAACTATACCCACTGGTCAACAAAGGAAGGTTAACATTCGATTAAAATAAGTCTATTGGGAGTTCAAAATAAAATCAGGCCTAAAAGGCCATTCTGTCAACTTGTTAGAAATCTCGTTCGAACGACCTCGTTCGAACGAGTGTCGTTCGAACGAATGGCTTCGAACGAACTACCAACTCGTTAGAAAGGATACTATCATCTCGATAAAAGCTCATTCGAATGAGTTCGTTCGAACGAGGTCGTTCGAACGACCTGGGCAGGTCTTCAAACGAGATGGCAGAATACACCCAGAAATTTTCCAACTCGTTTTTATTCATTTTTCTCTTCTCTAAATCCATCCTAAGATCATCCCCATAACGTTTAATGTTATTAAACTACTCTAAGTCCTCCTAGGTTTCTTCTTAACATATTTTTGGGGTCAAATCCTCCTAATCAACATGCAATTATCATAAATCCCCAAATCTTATCCCAAACCCTATGAACATAAGCCCCAAATTTAATTGTACATAAATACTCCTTATTAATCCATTTTCAGATCATCAAAAGTTATGTTTTGTGTATTGAATTCATCCATAAGCATTCTACATGCCATTCCTATCTCAAAATCATACGTTTCATCATAATCCCATTGGTTTTCATCAAAACTTTCTAGGCAATGAAAGTTTTTACACTAAACATGGAGGAAATATTCATTGAAATTAATAACATTAAATCACTTGCCTTAAATCCAATGTTCTGGTTCATTGTTGATGATTAAAGTTGGCTCTATCTCTTGTTTCCGGTCCCAAATCCTTTCCAATTTCTGGTGATGGAAGATGGTTTGGGTTTGGAACTTCTTTTTCCCTCTTTCTAACTTCTCTCAAAACCTCCGTAGCCCACTCTCTTATCTTTTGGTGGTAATGGCCTTAGTGGCCTTACTAATAATATATAATTTAACTCTAAAATTCGTGGGTTTTAATTCCTCTATTTTTAAAATTACCAAAATACCCTTCTAGGTTGCCGGTTTGGCCTAAAAATGCCCCGGGACCCAAACTAAACCCCCGGCTAGTGTTTTCTGACTATTTTAACCCTTCTGGACGCGTTGGGGCACTCAAAATGATCATTCGGTTGATAAAAATATAATTTACTTTTTAATTTAAATAAATTCATTCCTAACGCGACTGACACGCGCGTCCCAACTTAATTTTCCAAATTGTTGTACTTCTGCCTCGTGAAAACTTTAATATTTTCAATACTCATATATTACACATCATAATCAAATACCAAGTCACATCTCGCTAGTATTTATATCCAGATTAAATTCCAATTAATTCTCATTTAATTCAATTAATCCCTTAAATAAAAATCAATAAAATTACGGGGTATTACAGTTCGTGACTTATCAAAGACGAAGACAAACTTGAAGTTATTTGATTTGAATTTTTGGGACTATTTTGGGTAGTGACTAGCTTTTTTCTTTGTTATTTGAGATTATAAATCTCCTAATCCCGAAAAATGAAAATAAAATATAAAAAGGAAACCAACTTATTACAAAAATTGGGTGTTCTTTATTGAAATCATAATCGAGTTACCAAAATAGTAAAAGATTACATTTGAACTTATCATTGGTAATAGTTTATTATGTGTTCGACATTCCATGAGTTCATGAATTTTTCTCCTTCCAGGGTTTTCAAACAATAAGTACCTAGTCGAACAACTATAGAAATGTGGTATGGACCATGCTAATTTCCTCTAATTTGTCTTCTTTCCGGAGCACCTTCTTCAACACGTAGTATCCTTGTTTATGGTTTCTCGGCTTAACCCTCCTATTGTAGAATTGAGAAGTTCACTGTTGGTATGCTCCTACACACAATGCTGCATTTTCTCTAACTTCCTCAACTAAGTCTAAATCCAACCTTCGATTGAGATTACTCATCAGGGAATTAAAGTTGAGTACTCTACGACAGGGAAAACTAATCTATATTTGTATCACTACCTCTGTCCCAAATGCTTACATGTAGGGGGAATTACTGATGGTTGTCCATGGCGTTGTCCTATAAACCTAGAGTACGCTTTGTATCTCATTGATACTGTTTCCCTTTGCATCGTCTAACCTTTTCTTCATTCCTTCGAGCAAAGTTTTATTTGTCACCTCTGTTTTTCCATTACATTGAGGGTGTTTGGGAGAAGAATTAAATTTTCAGATCTTGACGTGTATACAATAATCTTCACAGTCCTTGCTATCAAATTGTATGTCATGGTCAATGATGTAGTCATATGGCATACCATATCAACATATAATGTTCTTTCATATAAATTGGTGTAACAACCCCCATTTTCTCACATAAAGGCTGGCCAAGCACGCTCCACAGAAGATGGGGCTTGTCGATCAATTAATTCCATTCTCAGCATAACGTATTCTAAATATTGTTATTTAAAAAGGCTGATACTTTAAACTTTATGAATATCTCACTGACAATAAATAAATTAAACAAACACCAACTAAATAATAACTATAACAATAAGTTAATTTCACAACTCTCGCATAAAGTAAAAGAATAAATAAATCTCGAGCTTATTCCCTTACAAATGTTTCCCAAATAAAATAACTAAACTCTGGCAGAAAATCACCTGGGCTAGAGTCAATAATCTAGAAAGCTGCTAAGTACCAAGAGATCGCAAGGCTGGTACAGCAATAGTCCTGCTATCCCTATCTAGAAATAGCCTGGGGGGAAAATATTTATAATTTGGGTCAGAGCCCGAGGTATTGAAGAATTAACTTAATTAATTTATGATACAATAATATAGTCAATGAACAATAACTATCCCCTCTTCGTCACTCACATGGATATAACACGTCATCCATCATCTAAGTGTGATATGTTTCGCATCCCAAAAGTCCCCAAATATTAACTACACCTACGTGTCAATTTAATAACATGGTTAAATGATTTATGTGTACCAAATACATTTAATTATCAATACTTGTAATATCCAGGTCTCATAATTTTCAGATAAAAAGCTTAAACATATGACACCCCGCCTAATTAAATACCGGGTGATCAGTCCTTTATTAAATTAAAACAAAGTATCTGGTTAGTTCATATTTAGCATCATTGTCAAAACATAATTTCTTTATTTATCATATAATAAATAATTAAGCTCAGTGTCAAAATATTTAATTGCAAGAATTAAGCCCCAACAATATGAATTGTTATACATAGACCATTTTAATGAACATAAATATAATAATGAATTCCAAACCATCCAAATGAAATAAACATGCTAGATTAATCATTCCTAGTAAAATATCTCAAATCTAAAGACAATATAATAATTAAAACAATCCCAACTAAAAACTGACAATTGAAAAATAAAGAAGTACAGTGTCTCTTTGAACGAAATAGAAATTGAGAATGGGTAACTCATGCCCTATCTAACATGAGTAAGTGAAGAGCTGAGATAACAATGATGAAGTCGTCTAAATGCAAGGACCTGCGACTCCCACACTAGCTGCAGCATGTCAAACAGTCCAGTGATCTAAGTCTGACGCCCCTGTGGCTGGGCACCTGTTAATACATATATATATATATATACAACAGAAAGAAGAGATGGACAAGAAATGGGTCAGAGCCCGATAGTTATTGTTTCAAAAACAGTTTAGCAAGTATTTTAAATGATTACTAGAAGATACTCCATACATGTTAGCTGTGTTGCCCTCACTTGGGAATTCTCACCTCTCATCTAATGTGCACGCCTACTTACTATTAAATTATTTTAGATGATGCTAACCCAGTTAACCAGTCTAAACTCAGTCTCATGTCCTTAATCTTTATTCCTGTGATTGCATAAATATAGTTAATACATGATAAATTTCTTAACTTTACCAAGTCAGCTATGTACATCTCAATATGGTCTTAAGTTCTCAAAAACTTAAATTATTTAATATCATTATTCAATTTAATCTACTTACAAGCAGAGTAGATGGATCACATGTATATATATATTTATCACTTAGGATATATATATACTAATAAGGCACCCCAATACTAAATTATGGTGCAAGCATACTCTGATATCCAGTGTCAGTACCTCTCATACAAATGAGGGAAATACTAGTTCGGATCACCCCCGAACTTCATTAACACAAAACACATAAATTGGAGGCGAATCATAGTTCCAAGTCACTAAAAGGTCAGCACATACCCTCACGTCTATTAGGACCGTCTTCTCTACCACTCACAGATAGGATGTACAAAGGTTCTATGTTCTAGGGTACAAGTACATATTCCCCATAAAGGTCACATCAGAATAAGATTGTCCCGGTGCTAAAACATCTGTGATAGCAAGTAGCACGGGAATGATTAAGCACAAATATTTATATAATATTATATATATATATATATATATAATTGGGGTTGGATTAAACATTTAAAATGAAACAAGTTTCAATTTCTAGGAGGAGTTGATCGATCGATGGGAATAGTCGGTCGATCGATCCAGTCGATCGATCGACATTCTTGAGTCGATCGATCGATCGATCAGGTATTGGACTATTTTCTACAAGTCTTTACCTACGGGTTTCACCAAAGTTTACCCTCAAAACCTCTATTAATTCAACCCAAACTGCCAACCAAATATCACAAACATTATAGTAACAGGTCTGAACGATTTGTAACGTAAAATCTTGACTAACACTTAAGGAATCATCACTAAATGGGTAAAATTAATGAAATTGTCTCAAACCCTAGTTTAGAATATTATTTCAAGAACCACATAATATTTCTATATTTCTTCCTCTAATAATCATTAAAAATTCTGCAAAATTTTTATGATATCGATTGTTTTTTTTAAATCCGATTTTGAAATTTTTTGCAATTTTCTCGACAGATAACTTATATAATCGGATGCCCATCTTTGATGGAACTAATTACGCCTATTGAAAACTCTCATGAAATCTTCCTTAAAGGCAATCACGAAGGTATTTGGTTTGTTTGCGAAAGAGGGTGGATTCTTCCCTTTGTCACCTTAGATAATGTGACAAATCTTAAACTCGTGTCAGACTGGACTGAGGATGAATTTAAATGGAGTACATAAAATTCTCGTGGGATAAGTGCAATTTCTAGAGCCGTCACGTCTGACGAGTTCTGACACATCATAATGTGTACCACGTCAAAGGAAGCTTGTGATGTTCTTCAAGTTACCCATGAAGGCACAAGGGCAGTGAAAGAATATAAATTGAAAAATTTAACTAATCAATTTGAAACAATAACCATGCTTCGAATATGAATGTATTGATGAGTTTTATGTTCACTTGTGCGATATTGTCAATACTAGTTTCAATCTTGGGGAACACATTCCTGGTGCACGAGTTGTTAAAAATATTTTGAGATCATTTCCTAAACGTTTTATCCCTAAAGTCATTGTGTTGAATTTCTTAGGAAATTTGAACAATCTTTACTTAGAAGAACTGGTAAGAGACCTCCAGAAATATGAAATTGACTTGTTTCATGAGACTGTCAAGCCTAAGGATAGAGGGATAACACTTTAGGCCCAGTTTAGAATAGGTGAGGAAGTTTCCAAGAGAGAGAAGAAAAAGAAAGAGAAAGTTTATGAGCCTGAGTCTGAGGGAGAATTTGATTTTAATGATGTGTATGTTCTTGATAGATTTTTTAAAAAGTTTTCTCAAATTTTCCAAAGAAAATTCTTCCAATAAAAAGGTTTTTAAGAAAAATAAATGGAAAGGAGTGGCCAAAGAGAGGGGAGAGAGAGATAAAGAGGAAGATAAGGGATTTTTTGAGTTCTAGGGAAAAGGGGACAAACCATTTGAATGTCCCACTATGCTTAAGATAAAGGGAAAAAAATGCCATGCCAACCTCTCTTAGCGATAATGATAAGGAAATGAAAGATTTCAGGGATGAGTCATCACATAATATGTGTGTCGCCTTTATGGAAAGTCACTTGAGAACACCTAGTTTCTCCCACGATAATGAGGATATTTGTGTACGTGAGACCCCCAATGATAATTTGAGTGTGAGAGTGAGTGTGAGAGTGAAGGTGAAAATGAGGGTGAAAGTCAACTCCAAAAAGCATTTAGAGATTCGTATGTCGAGACCTCAAAAAGGAAGAAACTAAATAAGAAGTTTGGTCTTAAGGTGTTAGATATGGAGGGAGAGATAAAGGTTTTGAGGGTATTTGAGGCATTGATGAGTTAACTCAAGAAGGTGAAGGTTTCTTTGAGTGAGGAGTTGATCATCGTACGTCAAAAAAAGAGTGAAATTGAAGCCCGTGTGGTCCAACTAGAGAGAGATCTTGAACGAGCTCGGCAGGTAAAGGTCACTATAGAGGATACATCTAAGAAGGTTGGAAAGCTTCTCCTTGGTCCCACTTTGCGTAATGTTGAGAGATTAGGAATAGGTTATAATGGTGTGTGTACTTCCCACGTTGCATCCTAACCGATTCCCGTGTTTGTGATAGATCCATATGGATCTCAACCTAACCCACCTAAGCGTCCTTCACCGCATAGGAGACCGCGTCCTAGACGTTTTGTGAGAGGTATTCCTAAGCCCGTGTATGTTTTCACCCATTGCAAAAAGAGAGAACACCTTAAGGAATTCTGTTTTAAGTTGGGTAGTGTGTCACATAGATTTTTGCCACGTGTTGCCACACATACACACACATGATAATTTGCATGATCCTGCACATCACATGAGAGAATTTGCACATATTAAAGAGAAAGTGAAATTTTTAGTCAAAACTTCACATGATTTGATGGATGTTTTCCAAAGGATGTCACCACATTTGGAAAACTCCTTCGCACCTAATGGTTGAGGTATAAACTTGTTTGCTAGTATAGGATGATTTTCATGATGATATTTTATGCCTATTTCTTCTGATTACCACTTTTGTATTTATTCATTTTTCATTTTGATATATTTTTTAAAAAACCCAAAAAGTTTTTTTTTTGAAAATTTTTGGAAAAGTACAAATAGATTTTCTATTTTTTGAGAAAAATTGAAAAGGCCAAATTGATTTTATTTTGATAATTTTTTTGGAAAAGACAAAAAGATTTTTATATTTTGTTTTACGTTATTTATGGATGGAAATTTAGGATGACGAAGTCACAACATCAATCCATATCCATGGGACTATTTAATAGTGTTTTGAGACGATACATCATTTCATTCATGTGCTTTATAATGTTTGGAGTCATTAAGATGAGATTTTAGATTACTTTATTCATGTTTGACTCATGGTTTCCTTTAATACCCACTTGCATGGTTTTGTTTGATTACTGTACTTGTCTATCACATGTTGTTCAAAGATTTTCCATCTCAATCCTATATTTAAAACGAACCATATGCGATAAAACTTGGCAGTGAATGTAGTGTGTGTAAGAACCGATGCCCATGAGAAATTTGTTTAATTTGAAAAAAAAGATGAGTGAACATGGGGAAGGGATATGAAAGATACACATGTACCTTGCGATTAAGCCATCATTTAAATCGGACCTAAAAAGTGTGTCATAGTAAAAAGTAGCCAAGGTCCAAAGGGTTTTAAAGAGCCAAAAAGGTGTGCCATTGAAAAAAGTAGCCAAGGCCAACTTAGTTTAGTTAGATATGATCATTCAAAAGAAAAGAATTGAATATAAAAGTATGATCATTATCTTATATTTTAGGAAGTTTGGTTGGAAATATATCAACGGGTTTACACGTCCTGACAAAGTCTTGAAAAAACATTAAATAGTTTTAGACGTTATTGGCGTGCAAATCATTTTAGACTTTGATTTGTTGATTTGATTGAGTAGATGTCATTTGAATTCAACAATTTTTACACCTAAGGATGATTAAGCAGTTCATTTTCTAAGAGTATCCCTATTCATTGTGCATAATTATTATGTATGTTTGAGTTGATTAACCTATTGAATATATTCACACCCATTTATACGTTTCCATGAATTGGTTATCTTAGAATAAATTCATGGTGTGTGTTGTTTTTATAAATTTTCTTTTCTTAAAAAATTCAAAAAATAAAAAATAGTTTGTGAATGCTTTTGAGTATTTCCTTACATGAGCGCATTTGATCCATATTTTCTATGCTTGTCATGGCACTCCGTGCTTATTTTATATATTCTTTTCCTTGTCTATTTACAAAAAATAAAAAGAGGGAGAACGAATTATGGAATTATGGGGGAGTGAGACTTTACATTAAGGGGGAGATTTGAGATTTATTTAATTTTCTTTGCATTATGTTTATCTCATTTCAAAGTCGATACATCACGAAGATATTTGTTTCTTGTCTGATGTGTGTAGGTACCAATTTTGGGGATCATTATTTTTCACACTTTGATGACGAAAAATAAATGTTGGAGATTTGAAGATGTCAAAGTTGAAGATTTTTGAAAAATTTGAAGATTTACATTTTTATTATTTTTCCACTTTTGGATTGATGGGAGGGTAATAGATTTGTATATGATATTTGATTTGATAATTCGGTTATTTTTTTACTTTGTACTAGTTAAACATAGGGGGAGATTTGTAAGGACGTATTTTAAATAGTTCATTTTACATGTTTTATACCGTTACACTCATCAAAGAATGTTCACGATCATTTGGTCTAGACGACAAATCTGAATATTATACTTCTTCAACAACAAGCCTCCGCAAGAAACAAAATAATCCGAATTTTGGTAAGGTTGAGTTTAAAGTTCATTAATGTTTCATTAAAGTGTCAGGATATTTTTTCTAAAATGTTTTTATCAACCTCGGGCATTTTATTGTGTCAAAATAATTTTTCTAAGACCGGTAGGTGGAGTTTTTAAAGAAAACATTTTTTGCTTCAATCGTTCAAAAGAGAGGAAAAATCTGTTCAAACGACAACATCAATTAATATTGAATGTTGTGTTATATGTTACTAGAAGCTCGTTTGATAGTTTCATCTAACTACATGCTACTGTTTCATGTTTTTTAAAGTCATTAGGTCTTAAACACTTTGTTTTTTATTCACAAATCATCCCAATTACTTTAGTGAATCGTTTTGGAACCCATGACATAATTTTGTTCAAGTTTCTCTTGTAGAGATGAAATTTCTACTGCTAGATTGGTAGCTCTTGAGGGAGTTTTCTTACTGACGATTGCGGTCATTGGGAATAGACGAGTGTGTTTCTTGGTGAAGGAAGATCCGTGGTTCTTCTGGGTTTTTGAGGGAGTCCATTGCTGATCTAGGCGGTGGTCTATGTGAATTTTCTATGGGAGATTCATTATGAATTTCATTGTGTACTTTATATGTTGCGATTCACTGTTCATGGTGAAGTAAAGGTTTTCCCCTACATGTTTTTTCACCCTGAATCTCCATTTGTAGGATTTTTCTGATTTATTTTATCCCCATAGATGCATGTTTAGGGTTCAAATAAATTTGTAATTAATTTAGATCTAAGACTTACTCTAATTAAGTAGGTTTTAAATTGGAAATTTGTGAATCCAATAAGTAATAAATGTCACACAACATTCTAAAAAATTATGAACGTGTTCATGGGAAGTGAATATTCTTCACTAATGTAAAGTTGTAGTGAACTAGTCGCTAAACTAGTCTAGGACTCGATTTAGTGAATGAAATTGAATTTTTGACCTAAAACCAAGATTCAATTGATCTAATGATGTTTTTTTTGTACAAAATAAGTTTTTATAAGAAATATAGTGTATAATTATATCACCAACCCATATAAATATATTTCATAAGTTTGAACATTTTTTAATATAAGAAAATTATATTCCAATAATGATAAAGTTATGTAAACTATGTTCGTATAAGTGATTTACCTTCAACCTAAAGTGGCATTATAAAAAGTTTAAATATGAAAGATGCTAGGATGATGTTGATGGAGTTTGATGAATGAATATTGAGCATAAGGATTTTCGGAATGACCTCTCGGATTATGACAAAGAATGTTTGGCAAGAACGAAATAAGAGAACCAAAAAGGATGGGGGATTTCAATATTTTATATGTATATTTAGTGGAAAAAATGTTCTAAAACAAGAGTACATGCATATTAAGAAAATATAACATATGACACATGACTTAACCTCTCCAAGTGAGAAAAAAAGATACCTAATGTGACGATAATCTTCACAAGAATTCATGGAATCCAATACTTGATATCGGGTACCTCTCTCATGGCATACACATGCAAACTATATTCCATATTGATGTATATAACTAAAATTTACAATATAAAAATGCAAATCTTAAGACATATTGAACGTTTAATTCACCTAATCGCATAAACGATATATCTAATGTGTAATAGGAATGATAAGGTAGATTAGTAACTTATTGACCTCCTCGCCTTGTTAATATATGCCCCACATTTCATTTTCTTATAAAATGTTTCATGATGAGCCTGATGAAACTCCTTAATTTAACCTTCGCCCCTTTTATAATTGAATTGACTAGGGAAAGACAACCATTTTAAGAAAGATGTTTGTTGGTGCCTAAAAATGGTTTACTGAATAGGACGAGTCTTAGCTTAATAAAACCAATTATTGTCAACCACGGATAAAGTGAGAAGGATATAAAATAGAGAGGCATGGGAGACAAAGAAAGGGAAATAAGGTTTTTTCGGGGTTCATCCCAATGAGGTACCTACATCCACGAGTATAATGTCATTAGGTATTAGGGTTTAGTACATGCCTCTCAGGACCACTCTAGGGTTTCGAGTAACTATTTTTAATTGTTTATAGATGAGAGATGTAGTGAGCTATTTATAGTAATAGGAAGATCAAGAGGTGGAATACCATTATACATTAGGTATTTACACCTTTACATTACAATTAGAAGTTGGATATTATCCACGTGCATATGCATAGTAACTGTTGAGAGTCTTATGTGTGTTTGTTCACATTACTGAATGTTCAAATTCTTCAGAGTGGTCATCTAGCGTGCTGACCAGGGAGATAATAATGAAAAAAACATCTAGCTTTTGAATCTATATTCACTAAGTATGGTGACAAGTGTCACAATTTTATTTGTCTACCTAGTTGTGTTATTTTAGGTTACAACAATAACCCCCCAATACTTCATTCTTGATTGGAGCGAGTTAATGACTGAAAGAATGGAGTATTACCCATTAGGATTTAATTGACTATTAGGAAGTGTCTGGTCGGTTGGTGACCTATGGAACTAGTAATTTTCTTACTGTCATCTTTTGTCCAATGTATTTTAATAAATAGTAGCAAAAATAGTGAACCGTCTGGGTGCGCTAGTCATTTTGACTTATGGGGAACTGAGATGCCATCGAAATGTGAAGCGATCGTAAACTAATCATTTCAATTTATGTATCTTAGGGGACGTCATAGAATCCTATAAAATGTCATTTCCCCTCTTATTATCTTCACTTTGAATTTCAAACTCTTCTCCTCCTTCTCAAGATTTTACTATTTTTTGTTTCACTGTACGAGCCCTTTTTTATTGTCTTTTCTTTTTTTCTTGTTCGAAATGGTATATGTTGTAGATGAGGGTTCTTTAGAGACATTTATGGAAACTTATAGGATCCCAAAGTGGGTGAAAATTAAGTTCGTAACAGTTCCTTGTGAGCTTTGCTTATTAGAGGGGAGTTTTTGGATCCCCATAATTTTTATTGCTGAGTGTGAGGTGACATTCTCTCCTAATCATTTGTTTCTTAAATTTTGTCATTACTTTGCTGTTGTTCCCTCCAAAGTGTCTCCCAACACTTGGAGGGTAGTTAATGAAGTATATCATATTAATGAGTGTTTTGGAACCAATAAAAGGCTAAAAGAATTAATGTATTGTTATATTCGGGGAACTTTCAATGATAACATTTATTATTTTAAGAACAAATTTTCAAATAGAGCTTTAGTTGTAAATTTACCTGATTCCAATAAGTATTTTCGGTATTATATGTTGATAGTAAAAGATTGACAGTTTGCCCCTCTTCCTGAGGACGAGGACAAACAATGGGCCCCGTTTCCCTCAAGAGGGACATGACATAAGTCGACATTTGTTTATTCCCATATACTTTTCTTCTTTTTGTTCATTCAAATAATCCTATTAATAACTACATTTTTTATTATTTTTTGCAGTGAAGGAGAATAAGGATATTCCTCATTCATTAGAGGTTAACTTTGTTGATTTGAAGGCTGTCTGGTCAATCTAATAGAGGATAGGGGAAGCTCATCCTTGTTTGGAAAATATTTTTGTTGTCTACGAGAGTTTTATTACTTATTTTTTTGCTCACTCTACCAAAGACATCCCTTCAGCCCCCATTAACCTAGAGGACTCAATTTTTTCCTCCTCGGTTGCTGACTTGGAACCTCCTCCTTTGGCAGAAGAAATTATTTTTACTAGAGGACATCTTCCTCATTTGAATCCTTAGATCTTGCACTCTTGCCAACCATTATTTCTTATCCAAAAATGATTAAGAGAAAAATCCATAACATTCTTATCAGTTCAAAATCTTCACCTTCTAATGAGAAGAAAAAGACTGATGTTGGGGCTCTAAACATCCTTTAGTAATTAATCCATCTATGATGAAGAGCTAAGAGCCTTAGTTCAAGGGGTTGAAAAGGGGTCCAGACACCCTTTTTGAGCTATCTGGAAAGGATCAGGCCGACAAGGGTCATGGCGGTGTCCCTTTTGTTTCTATTAATTTAAGTCTCGCTCGAGGACTAATTGGAGAAGGAGTTTTTTAAGCCGACGAGGTTGCATCTACTGCCGTTTCTCGAGCTAGGTTAGTTGAGTGTGTCAACCATAACTTGTACTTGGTAGGTGTTATTTACTATTTCCTTATCACCATATGTCCTTGTTATTCACTTATTGATGCTTGTAAATGGTGGATTTTTTAGTTTCTAGTTGATTATGATTCATTTCTTAGGATGGACGACCAGTTGAGGGAGTCCTCTATAGATGTGGAGGGTGATTTTCAGGGTATGTGGGAGTCTTTGTAGGCTACCAAAAAATCCCATGAAGGTGATAAAATGAAGTGGGAAGATGCCACTAAGAAGTTTGTGGATGGGAAGGACAATGCTAAGAAGGTTGTCGGTGATGCCAAAAATAAGGCCAAGGAGGTTGAGAAAGCTGCCCCGAGATGTTAAGAAAGTAGTCGAGAATGTCAAACTCCAAGTTTTTGAGTTGAAGGCTAAGGCCAAGAAAGACAAAGGATATGCCTACACCGGTGGAAGGAATAAGGCATTGCCCACCACTGTTGTACAGGTGTAGTAATTTAAGAAGTCAGCTTTCAATGAAGGATGGGCTACCACCTTTACCCAAGTCAGTACTATAGTGGGCTCTGACCTCTTCCTCCAGCATAGTCCAGGCAACCCTTCAGAGATTAACGAGAAGATTGATGATGAAGAGGTAATGGCATAGTCATCTATGCCTCTAGAGCTTACTACAGTGGTGGCATGTTTAGAGGAGCAAGTGAGTCAATATAAAGAGATGGTGTAAAATTCGACGGTTTTTGTGATTTAATTTTGTATTTCAATTAATGTATTTTGAATAGTTTCTCTTTGTGTAACCTTTTTCATAGTTTTAATAAAATTTCTCTTTATTTTCAACAATGAAGTTGTTTAATTCTGAGAACTCTTTTACCTTCTATACTTATGAAATGTCCTATTCATTTCAGTTTAACTCCAGGAAGGTTAGTCTGGTGTAATACCCCGTATTTTTATGATATTTATTTATGGGATTAATTAAATTAAATGTGAATTAATTGAGAATTAATCCGGATAAAATATTAACGAGATGTGAGTTAGTATTTGATTATAATGTGTATATATGGCAATATATGAATATTGGAACTATCGAAATTGTCGCGAGATTGAAATACGGCAATTTGAGAAATTTTGTTAGGACGCGCGTGACAGTCGCGTCAGGAATATATTTAATTGAATTAAAAAGTGAATTTTATTTCTATTAACCGTATGGTCATTTTGAGTGCGCCAACGTGTCCGGAAGGGTCGAAATAGTCAGAAAACACTAGCCGGGGGTTAAGTTTGGGTTCCGGGGCATTATTGGGCCATACCGGTAACTTATAAGGGCATTTTGGTAATTTCAGAAATTTGGGAATTAAAACCCACGAAAATTAGAAACAAAAATCTGACTTATTCTTTATCCACTAAACCCACTAACTACACTAAGGGACTTAATGGTATACGGGAGAAGTTAAGAAATAGTCCCAAGTTGCCAAAAACCAACCACACCTCCATTGTCATCATCCTTGAGAAGAATTGTAGAGAGAGAGAGAAAGAGGAGAATTCTGCAGAGAGAGAGAGAGGACAGATTCAACCTTCAAGATTCAACCTCCAATTTCAGAGAAAGATTAAGGCAAGTGGTTTAATTACAATTGATCCAATGCTATGTTTTTCCATGTTTAGGAATTATCGAATTTATCTTGGAAGATGATATAGACCCATGAATTGGAAGTTTAAAACTATGAATTATGTTAGGGACTGCATGTAGTAACATTCTGGACGAATTATGAATTCAAAATTATGACCCTTGATGATCTAAAAATGGATTTTAGAAGAAGTTTATTAATGTTCTTGAAAGAAATAGAAATCTGGAATTCTTGATGAAGTTTTGATCTAAACAAAGCCCTTGAATGATGAATTATTGGTTTTAGAATGTTAATATTGTTATAGGATGATTGTATGATGATATTATAACGTTATCTTAGAGTTTCATGCTTGTTAATGGTGTTTTGGGATGATTTGAAAACTGCAAAATGAAGCAGTCTGTAGCCATACCTGGTGCGTTCGATCGATCGATGTTCATCAGTCGATCGATCGACCACCATCGATCGATCGAAGGTAAAGGTCGATCGATCGACCTTCCCAGAATGAGTAAAGTTTTTCCCTATTTAACTTTTAATGGTGGTAACCCTTGGAAAATATTATTGGAGACCTTATAAATACCCTTAAACTTAAGGAAGACCAGTAGGCATGGTTATGAAACTTGGACCTTAATTAGAATTCAATTTGAGGAACTATTCTAATCTAATGAAATTCAATAGGTGAGAAGATATTTGGGTTAAAAGTGTAAATTGGAATAATTTGATGAAATGAGATTTGGGGAAGAAGTAAGGACCTTAGGAATAATGATGTTATATGTGGGAATAATAGGAACTTAATAGTCTATTTGAGATAGGTTTCAAGTATAGGAAACTACGACGTGAGACGTGTCGACGGTTTAAAATTTTATATTATCGAGAGACTTAAATATATGAAATTGGAATAATGGTATAAGGATGTAGAGTATACCTTTAGTAATATTGAGATATCTAAGATGTGTGCATGCTTAGTATATAATCTTATGTGTATGACATACCTACCATACTTGCTATCACGGGAGGTTTACGTTCGCTTAGGGCCTTATAATCCTTGTGTGACCGGATTTAGTTTGGTACCTAGAGGACATAGTTCAAGCGAATGACTTAATTGTGAGTTATTAAGCCAGCTGACTATGGAGCGTAGGTATGTACGTGACCATGGATATGTTGAATTATGTTCGCCTCCATTTTTGTGTGTGGTGTTTATATTAATAATTCCTGAGAGATTCGGAATTTGTAATCCTTATGTACGTGATGTACCGGGATGGATAGCAGAGTATGTGTGCACCACAGCTTAGCCTCGGGGTGCTTGTATAGTATATTTATGATGTGATTAATATACGGTTCAATGAAAGGAATTTGTTATGTTCAATTTGCGAGAATAATTTATAGTAACTACTTGTGGAATTAAAAAGGGATATCATGCCGTGAATTGTAATGCTAACAATTGAGAATCCGAGTTCAAGTAAAGCTATCTATTTAGGTAATAACATTGGGAATTCATATTGTGAATCAAGTAGTTGGGTTAGAACTTATGATGGTTTAGTTAGAAATAACATATGTATGGGTATAGGAACGTTAGGAGTGCACGGTTAGACGAGAGGTGAGTATTTCATGTGAGAGCACGTCCTAACATGTATCTTGTATTCATTGTTTTAATTGTTATTAAAGCACTTGTTGTTTTTAAAATACTCTCCACATTCGGGCTCTGACCCGTTTGCTTTCAAATCTATCTTTTTGTAAAAACCATTTTAGGTGCCCAGCCACAAGGACACCATGCATAGTATTTCCAGTCAGGTGACGAGCTGTAGCTGTTGTGGAAGTTACAGGGCCTTGCTAGTAGACGCTTCATTTGCCTTGACTCTATATTCAGATTTCATCAGTTGTAGGGCATGTCGCCCATTTCTTTTAGAGACATCTCATTTTATATTTCAGTTATTCAGACTTTGGTTTGTAATTTATTCTGGATTCAGACTTGTCATATTATTTTCAGTTGTGGGTTTGTTGTGAGGAGTTTTCCTCTGGACTTATTACTATTTGTTGGTTATTTCATTACTTCGTTATGGTGAATGGATTATGTTGTTATTCCATTATTCTTTTATTGTATGTTAATCAGACTTAACTTAAAATTTGGCAACTTACTTTTTAAATACTAGGTGGTTAGTAATTAATAAAATGTTTTCGACAGTGATGCTATTAACTGAACCAACTTGGCATTTTGTATTGATTTAATAAAGGAGTAGCTACCCGGTATTTAATTAGTCGGGGTGTCACAGGTGGTATCAAAGCATCAGGTTCTAGTTTCCTTTAGGATCTGTACGGCTTATTATGTTTCCGCTGAGCTTTCTTTGATATAGAGCCCTAATCCTAGGAATGTTGTGTTTATCTCTATACTTTGGAAATTCGTACTTCTGCGATTTGTTTATTTGAATGATGAAATCATCCAAATTACTTAAATTTTCAGATGGATCGTCAAGAAGAACTAGCTAAAACGGTTAAGGGAGTCAACGAGAAAGACCGACTCACACCTCCGGTATCCCCAGAGAGAATATCAATCGCCGAGTTAGCAGGTATCGTGGCACAAGCAGTTACCACTGCAGTTCTACAATACCAAGAACGCAGCATACAACTTAAGGGAGGCAAAAGATCTAGAGAGGTTAACCAAATGCACGTGACTAACGTTGAAAATTGTGCGAAGGCACCGAATCTGCGACAACAAAACAATCAAGATCGAGTAAGTTCCAGAAGTAACGAGATTTATGTACGGGGGCAAAAGTGTCAGGGTCAACGAAGTCAAGTTCAGAATGAAACCACAAAGAGGTGTTTCGGTGGTGGGATGGACGATCACAAACGTAAATCTTGTCCGGATCAGACTGGGGATAAACTACATTCTGACCAGCGAAGAGTTTCGAGACTCTGCTACAAATGTATACAACCGGGTCACAAGTGGATAGATTATCCTCACCCTGACATAGTTTTTCCGTAAATTTCCCCTCAAGGCCAGCAAGACCAGGGAAAAAGCAAGGTTAGCCAACACCGTAATGAAATGAAGCAGTTTCGAAAGAGGAATAAAGACCTAAGTCAGCAAGGCCGACCCCGACAGCAGCAGCAGGGTCAGAGGGGGAGTAACTTCAGAGGCCGATGTTTTGTGTGTGGCACTCATGGCCATAGACGCCAGGATTGTCCTGATAAGGGCACGGCCCCATAGCAGCAGCAGCAGGGAGCCCGTAATAATCCTCAGGGGCCACTTTTTACAGTCGCTTTTCCAGCACCAGCTCAGGTACCAGCCCTACCAACCTTTCCAGTAGCTCCAGTGGAGCAGGGGCAGTTACAGTACAGTCAAACCTATACTGTCCGCCAGGCAGTCGCCCCACAGGCACCACCCGCGATTTGGGGTATGTTTCTATCCATGGGACTTTGGGTCAAATTTTGTTTGTTACTGGGACAACGCATTGTTTTATAACTACATATTATGAGAAAAACCTTAGGGTCATTAACCACAGTATTGAGCACTGTAGCGTAGGTAGACTCACCACTGGGGAACGATTCATTTTTATATGCCGGGGAGTGGGGGTAGAGATTGGTAGTTTAATATTACCTCAGGATAGGTTAGTGTTAGAGATGACCGAGTATGATGCCATTATTGGTATGGATTGGCTAGTTGCGTACCAAGCCATGCTTGACTGTTTTAGTAGGAATATTGTCTTTGCCGTTCCCGGGAAGGAGATGTTTTTAGTAGCGATGCCTCGCCCTGAGGGAGGATCGTCCACTCATTTGTACTATATAGAGGAGGATACCTCTAAGGAAGTGGTGATACCACTTGATTCGATTCCGGTTGTTCGAAAGTATGCCGATGTATTTCAGGATATACCTGGATTACCTCCGAGTAGAGAGATAGATTTCGTGATTGATTTGATGCCGGGCACTCGGCCTATTGCCCGCGCACCTTACCGTATGGCTCCAGCTGAGATGATAGAGTTACGGGATCAGATTGAGCAGTTGTTGGGTCAGGGGTTCATCCGGAGGAGTACTTCACCGTGGGGTGCCCCTGTGTTGTTCGTTAAGAAGAGGGATGGATCGTTGAGATTGTGTGTGGATTACCGGGAGTTGAATAAGGTCACGATACGGAATAAGTATCCGTTGCCCCGAATCGATGACTTATTCGACCAGTTGAGAGGAGATTCTTTCTTCTCAAAGATTGATTTGCGATCAGGATACCATCAGTTGCGTATAAGGGAGGAGGACGTCTCGAAGACTGCTTTCTTAACGAGATATGGTTCCTACGAGTTTCGGGTTATGCCTTTTTGGTTTAACCAATTCTCCAGCCGTGTTTATGGACTTGATGAATAGGGTGTTCAGAGAGTTCCTAGATCAGTTCGTCATTGTCTTCATTGATGATATTCTTGTTTACTCCCAGACAGAGGAGGAGCACGCCGAGCATTAGAGGCAGGTTTTGCAGACGCTACGTCAGAACGAGCTGTATGCAAAGTATGAGAAGTGAGGGTTTTGGCTGAAAGAGGTTCAGTTTTTGGGGGATGTTATTTACGATCAGGGGATATCTGTTATTTCCGACCGGGGGATATCTGTTGAAGGACAAGTTGACCTCAGCACCTGTGTTAGCATTGCCGAGACCGGGAGTTGAGTATCTAGTCTACACCGATGCGTCCTTACAAGGACTTGGAGGTGTATTGCAGCAGGAGAGTCAGGCCATAGCTTATGCTTCCCGTAAGCTAAAGCCTCATGAGAAGAATTACCCCACTCATGACTTGGAGTTGGCGACAGTTGTATTTTCCCTTCGTATTTGGAGACATCACCTTTTGGGGGAAAAGTTTCGATTGTTCACGGACCACAAGTCCCTATAGTACCTATTCACGCAGAAGGAGATGAATATGCGGCAGCGAAGGTGGCTTGAGTTTGTGAAGGACTATCAGTTTGATATCCAGTATCACCCGGGGAAGGCTAACGTGGTAGCAGACGCGTTGAGCCGTAGGCCAGCAGATGAAGTGGCAGGGGTGTGGAAGGCCAAGTGGAAGGAATTGGGACACCAGGATGCAGTGGCCCGATTGTTCATGTCTGTGATGACCGTTACACCGCAGATTGTCACGAAGGTAGTAAAGGCACGGGCAAATGATTCGTTCTGTCAGGAGCAGATAGTTCGATTATTAGCAAAGGGAGCCGAGTCCTATACCGTTAGCTCAGACGGGGGATTACACTTCAATGGGAGATTGGTAGTTCCGAAAGGGGAGGAATTGCGGCACGCGGTAATGGCAGAGTCGCACAGCTCACGGTTCGCGGTACATCCCGGTGGGGACAAAATGTACCAAGACATGAGACGAAAGTATTGGTGGAGCGGGATAAAGAGAGATATTGCCGAGTTTGTTTCTAAATGCGCCACTTGTCAGTTAGTAAAAGTGGATCATCAGAGACCGGCAGGACTGCTACAGCCGTTGGAGGTCCCGATGTGGATGTGGGAGAGCATATCCATGGACTTTATCACGGGGTTGCCTACGTCACAGAGAGGTCAGGACTCCATTTGGGTAATTGTGGACAGGTTGACTAAAGTCGCTCATTTTCTACCCGTAAGGACAGACTACACTACGGGATAGTATGCCCAGCTCTTTATTTCAGAGGTAGTGAGACTTCACGGTGTGCCCCTAAAAATCGTGTCTGACCGAGACAAGATATTTGTTTCACGGTTTTGGGAGAGTTTTCAGGAGGCCACGGAATTGCTGTTGAGTACGGCGTATCACCCGCAGACCGATGGGCAGACCGAGCGTACAAACCAGATGTTGGAAGACATGCTACGTATGAGTATCATTGATTTTGGGAGTGGATGGGAGCAGTATCTTCCACTGGTGGAGTTTGCTTACAATAACTCCTACCAGTTCACCATTGGCATGGCTCCATTTGAGGCGTTGTACGGTAGACCTTGTCGTTCCCCAGCATGTTGGTTGGAGGTGGGGGACAACAAACTACTTGGGCCGGAAGTGATTCGGGATACTTCGGTGAGGATAGAATTGATTCGGAGTCGCATTCGGGTAGCTCAAGATCAGCAGAAGAGCTATGCTGATGCGAAGAGGTTCTTCAGAGAGTTCCAAGTGGGGGGCCAAGTTTTGCTCAGAGTATCTCCTATGAAGGGGATTATGCGTTTCGGGAAGAAAGGGAAGTTGGCACCGAGATATGTGGGACAATTTCCTATTATTGAGCGGATTAGACCGGTTGCGTATAGACTTGGGTTACCGGAGCATTTACATAGGATTCACGATGTATTTCATATTTCCTCGCTAAGGAGATATCTTAGAGACGATTTGGCTCATTCTCACATTGCTTTGGAGGACATAGATCTCCAGCCTGATGTAATACCCCGTATTTTTGGCTATATTTATTTTTGGGATTAATTAATTAAATGTGAATTAATTAGGGATTAATCCGGATAAAATACTAGCAAGAGGTGAGTTGGTATTTGACTATATTGAGTATATATGATGATATATGAATATTGAATTATGAAATTTGTCGTGAGATTGATATACGGCAATTTGGTCATTTTATTGGGACGCGTGTGACAGTCGCGTCGGGATATAATTATTTTATTTATAAAAGTGAATTTAAATTCTATTAATCGTATGGTCGTTTCGAGTGCGCCAACGCGTCCGGAAGGGTCAAGATAGTCAGAAAACACTAGCCGGGGGTTTAGTTTGGGTCCCGGGGTATTTTTAGGCCATACCGGCAACATAAAGGGCATTTTAGTAATTTTGTATTTTTGGAGAATTAAAAGTGACGAAAATTGGGAGTTTTAATCTGATATGGATTTGACCCACTAAGCCACTAACCAACCCTTAATGACCCAATAATCTACGGAGGTTATCAAATTAGGTTACCAACTTTCCCAAAGAAAAACCCTAGCCACCATAGCCACCTTGGGAGAAGAAAGCTTGTAGAGAGGAAATTCTGCAGAGAGAGAGAGATAGCTTCAGCAAATCAACATCAAAATCAGAAATAAACTCAAGGCAAGTGGTTTAATATCATTTAATTTCAGATAATGCTCTTTCCATGTATAGGAATTTAATAAAATTGATTTGTTCTTGGTGTAATATGAAAACCCATGTATTTTGGAACTTAGAACTTGAAATCTTGAGGAGAATTGCATGTAGAATGATAGGTAGATGATTATACTGAGGATATTAGTGATTGGGTGAAATTAAAACGGATTTTTATTGGGTTAATTCATGAATTAAAATTTTAGGGTTTGTGTTCTTGAATAATTGGGGGAAAGTGATGAGACTTGATGGTTTAATGATGATTGGGATGACTTAACTCAGTAAAATACGTTAGTTTATAACCTTGTTATGTTTAGGAGTGATTAGAGACCTTGAAACATTGTTGGGAAGAAGTTTAGAGGAGATTTGAGGAGTAAAAATTGATGAAAAACGTAACTAAGAAATTCTGGGCCGAAACTGGTCCCTCGTTAGAAGACCTTCCCAAGTCGTTCGAACGAGCTTCTAACGAGTTGACCAGTCGCTTCTAACGAGGGGAGACTTCGTTCGATACCTTCGTTCGAATGAACTGTATTTCGTTCGATACATTCGTTCGAACGAGATGTCGTTAGAAGGTAGAGTTCGTTCGAACGAACCGGAATCTCGTTCGAACAGCCTCGTTTGAATGAGACTTCTAACGAGCTGGCAGTTTAGGCCTTTTTTGGCCTGTTTTGATTTTGGGAGTCCCGTAATCTTGTTCGAGGATATAGATAACCTTTCTTTGATGATGTATTGATAGGTTTGGGACGTTTGTGTTATTTTGAGGAGTAAATTATATACGAGCGATTTAAATTAAAGGGATAGTTGGGTTGAGACGTGAGTGTCTACTACGACATGAGAATAAATGATGGCGCGTATGATTATAAACCGGAATCGTATAATGTGTGTAAATTATATATTAGTACTAGAATGAGAATAGTACTACAATATAACTACGGGATTACTAAGATGTGTGCTTACTTAGTATTGGTATATGAACTGTGTGTATGACATACCTACCATACTTGCTATCACGGGAGGTTTCCTTTCGCTTAGGGCCCTCTAATCCTTGTGTTGCCCGAATTTAGACTGGTTACCTTGATGAACATAGGTCAGAGAAAGACTTATTGGGATGTTAATAAGTCCGCTGATCGTGGGAGCGTAGGTATGTGCGTGACCCATGTGATGTGATTGTGTTCGCCTCCATTATTTGTGATGTTGTTATCTGTGAACTATTCCTGAGAGATTCGAAATATGTGATCCTTATGTACGTGATGTACCGGGATGGATAGCAGAGTATGTGTGCACCGCAGCTTAGTCTCGGGGTGCTTATATTGTATATTTATGTTGTGGAAAATATACGCTTAATAAACTGGGAACTTTCATATGGTATTGTGTGTAAATATGGAAAAATATAAATAGGATAATCTATACTGAGTTGTATTACTTTTGTGAGAACCTGAATTTACGTTAAGCCCCTATTTAATTGAGATCGTTTTAAATGTTAATTGGGAACCGAGTAATAAGGGTAAAACCTATGACAGTCTAGCTAGATATGATGTCACTTAGCTAGTGGTTTGTGTCATTTTAGATAGGTACTTACGTTAGGAGTGCACAATTAGACGAGAGGTGAGAATATCATGTGAGTGCACGTCCTAACATGTACTTTACATTTAATGTTTTAAATGTTTTAAAGCACTTACAGGTTTTTAAAATATCTCCACATTCGGGCTCTGACCCGTTTGCTTTTAAATCTATTTTTCTTGTAAAACCATTTTAGGTGCCCAGCCACAAGGACACCATGCATAGGATACTCATTCAGGTGACGAGCTGTAGCTGTTTGTGGAAGCTACAGGGGTTTGCTTGTAGACGCTTCTATCATTTGGATTCCAGATTCATTATCTATCAGTTGTAGGGCATGTTGCCCATTTCTATTGGAGACATCTTTCCATTACGGTTTTCAGACTTTGGCATGTACTGATTTAGTATTCAGTTTACTTATTTTAGTTGTGGGATTTGTAGTGAGGAGTTTTCCTCCAGTCTTTATCTACATTATGTGATGGTTATTCTTTTTACTTCAGTATGGTGAATGGTGTTATTATTCTTCATTACACTTGTTGCATGTTAATCAGACTTTAATTAAAATTTGGCATCTTACTTTTTAAATACTAGGTGGTTAGTAATAATAAAATGTTTTCGATAGTGATGCAATTAGCTGAGCCAACTTGGCATTTTGAATTAATTTAATAAAGGAGTAGCTACCCGGTATTTAATTAGTCGGCATGTCACAGGTGGTATCAGAGCATCAGGTTCTAGTGTCCTCTAGGATCTGTACGGCTATTATGTTTCCGCTAAGTTTCTTTGATATAGAGCCCTATATTTTAGGACTGTTGTACTCTTTTTGTGTATGCTTCGTTCTTCAGCTATTTTAAGTTTATAAACAGCGAACTTATAAACTTTGTTCTTATTTAAGATGCCTCCATGACGTGCATGACGAGTTCCCAGGGATGCAACGCCCGAACCCCAGCCCGCTCCAGTTCAGGGCATGATGAACGCCGCTGAGGTTGCAGCTATAGTAGCCCAAGCGGTAAATTCCGCAATTGCCGTAGTCCAGCAGGCACCACCTCAGGCGCCGGTTGCCGCGCCAGTACAGGCAAATGCATTCCCGTCTGCTTGGGAGCGTGTACGTGACGCTTTTCAGAAAGCGCATCCGCCAGAGTTTGCAGGTAGCTCAGATGTGGTAGTCTCGATCCAGTAGAGGAAAGATATGCAGAGGCACTTAAGGATGTATGAGTGCACGGACGTTCAGAAGCAGGTGCTAGCTACTTTCAAGCTAGTTGGATTTGCACTGTAGTGGTGGGAGTCTATTACCACCGCGGAGGAGAGGGATACTCTCACTATTCAGGACTTCTGGGTGCGGTTTGACCGCAAGTACTTTCCGTCGGCTGTTCACACGGAAATGAGGAGGAAACTGATGAATCTGAGGCAAGAAGGTAAGACCGTGGCCGAGTATGAGGCCGAGTTCACAAATCTGTTGAATATTGTTCCGGATGAGATACCAACAGAGAAGAAGAAGATTGAGAAATTCACCGACGGGTTGACATGGAGAATCCGTCAGCATCTGTTAGGGAACCTTTCGTTGGCCACGTATTCTGATGTGGTTAACGCTGCTTTGTTACACTGCCAGGACCACCGCTTTCATATGACTGAGGGAAAGAGGTCAGGAGAGTCTAGCCATCAGGGCAGGACAGGAGGACATGGTGCCGGTGGGGCACAATCTGTTCAGAGGCAGAGACAGGGTGAGCAGGGTTCTCAGCAGGGGGATCAGAAGAGGTTCCGATCAAGGAACTACAGACAGGGACATGGAGGTTTCCGTCAGGGCCATCAGGGTCCAAACGGCCATCAGGGCCAACAGGGGCAGAATGGGCAGCAGTTTCAGTAGGGCCAGCAGGGCCAAGGGAGGAACGGTAACGGTCACCAGGGCCGGGGATCGCAGGGGCAGAGAGGATGGAACTTCCCAGGGAAGTGTTTTGTTTGTGGCAAGACTGTCCATAAACGACAGGATTGTCCTGATAGGGGCAGGGCCCCACAGCAGCAGCAGCAGGGTGCTCGCCAGGAGCCGCAGAGGCCTATGTTTCCCGCCGCTCTCCCCGCACCGCCACAGATGGCAGCATTGCCACCCATTCCAGCAGTCCCAGTTCAGCAGGGACAGTTACAGTACGGACGTGTCTATAACGTCCACCAGGCGGCAGTTCCACAGGCACCGCCTGCGATTGAGGGTACGTTTCCTATCCATGGCACTATGGGTCGGGTGTTATTTGATACGGGTGCTACACATTATTTTATAGCTACACACTTCGCGAAAGCCTTAGGATTGTTAGCTACAGCAGAGAGCACAGTGACGTGTGTCGACTCACCATTGGGGAGTGGGTCACTTATATTCTTTATATGCCGGGGAGTGAGGGTAGAGATTCGTGGTTTGGTATTACCTGCAGACATGTTGGTATTAGATATGCATGTTCACGATGTGATTATCGGTATGGATTGGCTCGTAGCTTATAGGGCCATGATTGATTGCTTCAGCGGGAGCATTGTTTTTGCCATTCTGGGGCAAGAAATGTTCATAGTGGCGATGCCTCGCCCAGAGGGAGGATCGACCGCTCATCTGTATTACATAGAGGAGGATACCTCTAAGGAGGTTGTGATTCCTTTAGATTCGATCCCAATTGTCAGGGAATATTCGGATGTGTTTTAGGAGATACCAGGCCTACCCCCCAGTCGAGAGATAGACTTTGTTATAGACCTATTGCCAAATACGAGGCCTATAGCACGCGCACCGTACCGTATGGCTCCGGCAGAGATGCGAGAGCTACGAGATCAGATAGAGCAACTGTTAGGTCAGGGCTTTATTCATAGGAGTACCTCACCTTGGGGCACTCCAGTTTTGTTTGTGAAGAAGAGGGATGGTTCACTGAGATTGTGTGTGGACTACCGGGAGTTGAACAAGGTCACGATACGGAATAAGTATCCATTGCCTCAAATTGATGACTTATTCGACCAGTTGAGAGGAGCTTCTTTCTTCTCAAAGATTGATTTGAGATCGGGATACCATCAGTTGCGTATCCGGGAGGAGGATGTCTCGAAGACTGCGTTCTTGTCGAGATATGGTTCTTACGAGTTTCGGGTTATGCCTTTTGGTTTGACCAACGGTCCAGCAGTGTTTATGGACTTGATGAACAGAGTGTTGAGGGATTTCCTAGATCAGTTTGTCATTGTCTTCATTGATGATATACTGGTTTACTCCCAGACAGAGGAGGAGCACGCCGAGCATTTGAGGCAGGTTTTGCAGACACTTCGTCAGAACGAGTTGTATGCAAAATATGAGAAATGCGGTTTTTAGCTGAAGGAGGTCCAGTTTTTGGGACACATTATTTCCGACCGGGGGATATCTGTTGATCCAGGGAAGGTATCCGCGGTGAGGGAGTGGGGACAGCCCACGACACCGACTGAGATTCGTAGTTTCTTGGGTCTAGCAGGATACTACAGGAGGTTCATTCAGGGATTTTCGAAGATAGTGGGTCCTTTGACACATCTGACTCGTAAGGGTGTGCCATTCATCTGGAGTGATGCCTGTCAGTTGGCATTTGATGAGTTAAAGGACAAATTGACCTCAGCACCTGTGTTAGCATTGTCGAGACCGGGGGTTGAGTATTTGGTTTACACCGATGCGTCCTTGCAAGGACTTGGAGGTGTATTACAGCAGGAGAGACAGGACATAGCTTATGCTTCCCGTAAGCTTAAGCCTCACGAGAAGAATTACCCCACGCATGATTTGGAGTTAGCAGCAGTGGTATTTGCCCTACGGATTTGGAGGCACTATCTTTTGGGGGAGAAGTTCCAACTGTTCACGGACCACAAGTCCCTACAGTACCTGTTCACGCAGAAGGAGTTGATATGCGGCAGCGTAGGTGGCTTGAGTTTGTGAAAGACTACCAGTTCGATATCCAGTATCACCCAGGGAAGGCTAACGTGGTAGCAGACGCGTTGAGCCGTAGACCAGCAGATGAGGTGGCAGAGGTGTGGAAGGCAAAGTGGAAGGAATTGGGACACGAGGATGCAGTGGCCCGATCTTTCATGTCTGTGATGATCGTTACACCGCAGATTGTCACGAAGGTAGTATGGGCACAAGCTGATGACTCGTTCTGTCAGGAGCAGATAGTTCGATTACTAGCAGAGGGAGCCGAGTCCTATACTGTCAGCTCAGACGGGGGATTACGCTTCAATGGGAGATTAGTGGTTCCGAAAGGAGAGGAGTTACGACACGAGGTGATGGCAGAGTCGCACGGCTCACGGTTCGCGGTACATCCCGGTGGGGACAAAATGTACCAAGACATGAGACGTCAGTATTGGTGGAGCGGAATGAAGAGAGATATTACCGAGTTCGTTTCAAAATGCGCCATTTCTCAGCTAGTAAAAGTGGATCATCAGAAACCGGCAGGACTACTACAACCGTTAGAGGTCCCGATGTGGATGTGGGAGAGAATCTCCATGGACTTTATCACGGGATTGCCTACGTCACAGAGAGGTCACGACTCCATTTGGGTAATCGTGGACAGGTTGTCCAAAGTCGCTCACTTTTTACCCGTAAGGGAAGACTACACTACGAGACAGTATGCCCAGCTCTTCATCTCAGAGACTGTGAGACTTCACGGTGTGCCCCTAAATATCGTGTCTGACAGAGACAAAATATTTGTTTCGCGGTTTTGGGAGAGTTTCCAGGAGGCCATGGGCACGGAATTGCGGTTGAGTACGGCTTATCATCCGCAGACCGATGGGCAGACAGAGCGCACAAATCATATGTTGGAAGACATGCTACGCATGTGCATTATTGACTTTGGGGGTGGATGGGAGCAGTACCTACCACTGGTGGAGTTTGCTTATAACAACTTCTATCAGTTCACTATTGGCATGGCTCCGTTTGAGGCATTGTACGGTAGGCCTTGTCGTTCCCCAACATGTTGGTTAGAGGTGGGGGACAACAAACTACTTGGGCCGAAAGTGATTCAAGATACTTCGGCATGGATTGAGTTGATTCGGAGTCGCATTCGGGTAGCTCAAGACAGGCAGAAGAGTTATGCTGATGCGAAGAGATTTTTCAGGGAGTTCCAAGTGGGGGACCAGGTTTTGCTCAGAGTATCTCCTATGAAGGGGATTATGCATTTCGAGAAGAAGGGGAAGTTGGCACCGAGGTATGTGGGGCCGTTTCCTATTATTGAGCGGATCGGACTGGTTGCGTATAGACTTGGGTTACCGGAGCAATTGCATCGGATTCACGATGTGTTTCATATTTCCTCGCTAAGGAAATACCTTAGAGATAATTTGGCTCATTCTCACATCGCTGTGGAGGACATTGATCTCCAGCCGGATAGCTCCTACGAGGAGGGGCCGATTGCTATTCTAGACCGAAGTGAGCGGAAACTGCGGTCAAAGATAGTTCCGTTAGTGCGTGTTCAGTGGCGACATCATAATGTCGAAGAGTCCACATGGGAGCGCGAGGATGAGATGCGCGAACGTTACCCAGAGTTGTTCATACCAGGTAATTTCTAGTTCCGAATTTCCGGACGAAATTCAGTTATTAGGGGGGAAGTATGTAATACCCCGTATTTTTGGCTATATTTATTTTTGGGATTAATTAATTAAATGTGAATTAATTGGGGATTAATCCGGATAAAATACTAGCGAGAGGTGAGTTGGTATTTGACTATATTGAGTATATATGATGATATATGAATATTGAATTACGAAATTTGTCGTGAGATTGATATACGGCAATTTGGTCATTTTATTGGGACGCGTGTGACAGTCGCGTCGGGATATAATTATTTCATTTATAAAAGTGAATTTAAATTCTATTAACCGTATGGTCGTTTCAAGTGCGCCAACGCGTCCGGAAGGGTCAAGATAGTCAGAAAACACTAGCCGGGGGTTTAGTTTGGGTCCCGGGGTATTTTTAGGCCATACCGGCAACATAAAGGGCATTTTAGTAATTTTGTATTTTTGGAGAATTAAAAGTGACGAAAATTGGGAGTTTTAATCTGATATGGATTTGACCCACTAAGCCACTAACCAACCCTTAATGACCCAATAAGCTACGGAGGTTATCAAATTAGGTTACCAACTTTCCCAAAGAAAAACCCTAGCCACCATAGCCACCTTGGGAGAAGAAAGCTTGTAGAGAGGAAATTCTGCAGAGAGAGAGAGAGATAGCTTCAGCAAATCAACATCAAAATCAGAAATAAACTCAAGGCAAGTGGTTTAATATCATTTAATTTCAGAGAATGCTCTTTCCATGTATAGGAATTTAATAAAATTGATTTGTTCTTGGTGTAATATGAAAACCCATGTATTTTGGAACTTAGAACTTGAAATCTTGAGGATAATTGCATGTAGAATGATAGGTAGATGATTATACTGAGGATATTAGTGATTGGGTGAAATTAAAACGGATTTTTATTGGGTTAATTCATGAATTAAAATTTTAGGGTTTGTGTTCTTGAATAATTGGGGGAAAGTGATGAGACTTGATGGTTTAATGATGATTGGGATGAATTAACTCAGTAAAATACGTTAGTTTATAACCTTGTTATGTTTAGGAGTGATAAGAGACCTTTAAACATTGTTGGGACGAAGTTTAGAGGAGATTTGAGGAGTAAAACTTGATGAAAAACGTAACTAAGAAATTCTGGGCCGAAACTGGTCCCTCGTTAGAAGACCTTCCCAGGTCGTTCGAACGAGCTCGTTTGAACGAGCTTCTAACGAGTTGACCAGTCGCTTCTAACGAGGGGAGAATTCGTTCGATACCTTCGTTCGAACGAACTGTATTTCGTTCGATACATTCGTTCGAACGAGATGTCGTTAGAAGGTAGAGTTCGTTCGAACGAACTGGAATCTCGTTCGAACAGCCTCGTTCGAACGAGACTTCTAACGAGCTGGCAGTTTAGGCCTTTTTTGGCCTGTTTTGATTTTGGGAGTCCCGTAATCTTGTTCAAGGATATAGATAACCTTTCTTTGATGATGTATTGATAGGTTTGGGACGTTTGTGTTATTTTGAGGAGTAAATTATATACGAGCGATGTAAATTAAAGGGATAGTTGGGTTGAGACGTGAGTGTCTACTACGACATGAGAATAAATGATGGCGCGTATGATTATAAACCGGAATCGTATAATGTGTGTAAATTATATATTAGTACTAGAATGAGAATAGTACTACAATATAACTACGGGATTACTAAGATGTGTTCTTACTTAGTATTGGTATATGAACTGTGTGTATGACATACCTACCATACTTGCTATCACGGGAGGTTTGCGTTCGCTTAGGGACCTCTAATCCTTGTGTTGCCCGAATTTAGACTGGTTACCTTGATGAACATAGGTCAGAGAAAGACTTATTGGGATGTTAATAAGTCCGCTGATCGTGGGAGCGTAGGTATGTGCGTGACCCATGTGATGTGACTGTGTTCGCCTCCATTATTTGTGATGTTGTTATCTGTGAACTATTCCTGAGAGATTCGGAATATGTGATCCTTATGTACGTGATGTACCGGGATGGATAGCAGAGTATGTGTGCACCGCAGCTTAGTCTCGGGGTGCTTATATTGTATATTTATGTTGTGGAAAATATACGCTTAATAAACTGGGAACTTTCATATGGTATTGTGTGTAAATATGGAAAATATAAATGGGATAATCTATACTGAGTTGTATTACTTTTGTGAGAACCTGAATTTACGTTAAGCCCCTATTTAATTGAGATCGTTTTAAATGTTAATTGGGAACCGAGTAATAAGGGTAAAACCTATGACAGTCTAGCTAGATATGATGTCACTTAGCTAGTGGTTTGTGTTGTTTTAGATGGGTATTTACGTTAGGAGTGCACAGTTAGACGAGAGGTGAGAATATCATGTGAGTGCACGTCCTAACATGTACTTTACATTTAATGTTTTAAATGTTTTAAAGCACTTGCAGGTTTTTAAAATATCTCCACATTCGGGCTCTGACCCGTTTGCTTTTAAATCTATTTTTCTTGTAAAACCATTTTAGGTGCCCAACCACAAGGACACCATGCATAGGATACTCATTCAGGTGACGAGCTGTAGCAGTTTGTGGAAGCTACAGGGATTTGCTTGTAGACGCTTCTATCATTTGGATTCCAGATTCATTATCTATCAGTTGTAGGGCATGTTGCCCATTTCTATTAGAGACATCTTTCCATTACAGTTTTCAGACTTTGGCATGTATTGATTTAGTATTCAGTTTACTTATTTCAGTTGTGGGATTTGTAGTGAGGAGTTTTCCTCCAGTCTTTATCTACATTATGTGATGGTTATTCTTTTTACTTCAGTATGGTGAATGGTGTTATTATTCTTCATTACACTTGTTGCATGTTAATCAGACTTTAATTAAAATTTGGCATCTTACTTTTTAAATACTAGGTGGTTAGTAATAATAAAATGTTTTCGACAGTGATGCTATTAGCTGAGCCAACTTGGCATTTTGAATTAATTTAATAAAGGAGTAGCTACCCAGTATTTAATTAGTCGGGGTGTCACACCTGATAGCTCCTACGAGGAAGGGCCAATTGCTATTTTGGACCGAAGTGAGAGGAAACTGCGGTCAAAGATAGTCCCGTTAGTGCGTGTTCAGTGGCGACATCATAATGTCGAGGAGTCCACATGGGAGCGTGAGGATGAGATGCGCGAATGTTATCCAGAGTTGTTCTTACCAGGTACTTTCTAGTTCCGAATTTCGGGACGAAATTCTGTTATTAGGGGGGAAGTATGTAATAACCCGTATTTTTATGATATTTATTTATGGGATTAATTAAATTAAATGTGAATTAATTGAGAATTAATCCGGATAAAATATTAACGAGATGTGAGTTAGTATTTGATTATAATGTGTATATATGGCAATATATGAATATTGGAACTATCGAAATTGTCGCGAGATTGAAATACGGCAATTTGAGAAATTTTGTTAGGACGCACGTGACAGTCGCGTCAGGAATATATTTAATTGAATTAAAAAGTAAATTTTATTTCTATTAACCGTATGGTCATTTTGAGTACGCCAACGTGTTCGGAAGGGTCGAAATAGTCAGAAAATACTAGCCGGGGGTTAAGTTTGGGTCCCGGGGCATTATTGGGCCATACCGGTAACTTATAAGGGCATTTTGGTAATTTCGGAAATTTGGGAATTAAAACCCACGAAAATTAGAAACAAAAATCTGACTTATTCTTTATCCACTAAACCCACTAACTACACTAAGGTACTTAATGGACTACGGGAGAAGTTAAGAAATAGTCCCAAGTTGCCAAAAACCAACCACACCTCTATTGTCATCATCCTTGAGAAGAATTGTAGAGAGAGAGAGAAAGAGGAGAATTCTGCAGAGAGAGAGAGAGGACAGATTCAACCTTCAAGATTCAACCTCCAATTTTAGAGAAAGATTAAGGCAAGTGGTTTAATTACAATTGATCTGATGATATGTTTTTCCATGTTTAGGAATTATCGAATTTATCTTGGAAGATGATATAGACCCATGAATTGGAAGTTTAAAACTATGAATTATGTTAGGGACTGCATGTAGTAACATTCTGGACGAATTATGAATTCAAAATTATGACCCTTGATGATCTAAAAATGGATTTTAGAAGAAGTTTATTAATGTTCTTGAAAGAAATAGAAATCTGGAATTCTTGATGAAGTTTTGATCTAAACAAAGCCCTTGAATGATGAATTATTGGTTTTAGAACGTTAATACTGTTATAGGATGATTGTATGATGATATTATAACGTTATCTTAGAGTTTCATGCTTGTAAATGGTGTTTTGGGATGATTTGAAAACTGCAAAACGAAGCAGTCCGTAGCCATACCTGGTGCGTTCGATCGATCGATGTTCATCAGTCGATCGATCGACTACCATCGATCGATCGAAGGTAAAGGTCGATCGATCGACCTTCCCAGAATGAGTAAATTTTTTCCCTATTTAACTTTTAATGGTGGTAACCCTTGGAAAATATTATTGGAGACCTTATGAATACCCTTAAACTTAAGGAAGACCAGTAGGCATGGTTATGAAACTTGGACCTTAATTAGAATTCAATTTGAGGAACTATTCTAATCTAATGAAATTCAATAAGTGAGAAGATATTTGGGTTAAAAGTGTAAATTGGAATAATTTGATGAAATGAGATTTGGGGAAGAAGTAAGGACCTTAGGAATAATGATGTTATATGTGGGAATAATAGGAACTTAATAGTCTATTTGAGATAGGTTTCAAGTATAGGAAACTACGACGTGAGACGTGTCGACGGTTTAAAATTTTATATTATCGAGAGACTTAAATATATGAAATTGGAATAATGGTATAAGGATGTAGAGTATACCTTTAGCAATATCGAGATATCTAAGATGTGTGCATGCTTAGTATATATTCTTATGTGTATGACATACCTACCATACTTGCTATCACGGGAGATTTACGTTCGCTTAGGGCCTTCTAATCCTTGTGTGCTCGGATTTAGTTTGGTACCTAGAGGACATAGTTCAAGCGAATGACTTAATTGTGAGTTATTAAGCTAGCTGACTATGGAGCGTAGGTATGTACGTGACCATGGATATGTTGAATTATGTTCCCCTCCATTTTTGTGTGTGGTGTTTATATTAACAATTCCTGAGAGATTCGGAATTTGTAATCCTTATGTACGTGATGTACCGGGATGGATAGCAGAGTATGTGTGCACCACAGCTTAGCCTCGGAGTGCTTGTATAGTATATTTATGATGTGATTAATATACAGTTCAATGAAAGGAATTTGTTATGTTCAATTTGCGAGAATAATTTATAGTAACTACTTGTGGAATTAAAAAGGGATATCATGCCGTGAATTGTAATGCTAATAATTGAGAATCCGAGTTCAAGTAAAGCTATCTATTTAGGTAATAACATTGGGAATTCATATTGTGAATCAAGTAGTTGGGTTAGACCTTATGATGGTTTAGTTAGAAATAACATATGTATGGGTACAGGAACGTTAGGAGTGCACGGTTAGACGAGAGGTGAGTATTTCATATGAGAGCACGTCCTAACATGTATCTTGTATTCATTGTTTTAATTGTTATTAAAGCACTTGCTGTTTTTAAAATACTCTCCACATTCGGGCTCTGACCTGTTTGCTTTCAAATCTATCTTTTTGTAAAAACCATTTTAGGTGCCCACCCACAAGGACACCATGCATAGTATTTCCAGTCAGGTGACGAGTTGTAGCTGTTGTGGAAGTTACAGGGCCTTGCTAGTAGACGCTTCATTTGCCTTGACTCTATATTCAGATTTCATCAGTTGTAGGGCATGTCGCCCATTTCTTTTAGAGACATCTCATTTTATATTTCAGTTATTCAGACTTTGGTTTGTAATTAATTCTGGATTCAGACTTGTCATATTATTTTCAGTTGTGGGTTTGTTGTGAGGAGTTTTCCTCCGGACTTATTACTATTTGTTGGTTATTTCATTACTTCGTTATGGTGAATGGATTATGTTGTTATTCCATTATTCTTTTATTGCATGTTAATCAGACTTAACTTAAAATTTGGCAACTTACTTTTTAAATACTAGGTGGTTAGTAATTAATAAAATGTTTTCGACAGTGATGCTATTAACTGAACCAACTTGGCATTTTGTATTGATTTAATAAAGGAGTAGCTACCCGGTATTTAATTAGTCGGGGTGTCACATCTGGATGGTGGCAAAATTGAAGTTTTTAGAAGAAGTATCCAATTACTTGAGGTGGGCTATGAGGAGCCAAATGAATTAGAGATGGATGAGGAGCTCTTCCTAGACATTTCAAATCAGGGTAAGGAAGCTTACCTCCACATGCATAGGTTATTGCACCAAGTTGTGGCGTCCAATGCCTCTTATTATGAATGATCCTTCAACTCTAATAAGATCGCAATGAAAAAATTTCTAGTTTGTTGGAAAATTATTAGAGGAAAATTTCCTTTATCCGGAGTGATAGTGGTCTTGATAATAAGTTGCACGAATTATCCTTAACATATTACAAGAAGGAGTTTGTGATGAAGTCAGAGGTACAAAGTTCTTGGGAGGTGGCTAGACTTTTGGAACATGAGAATGATATATTGAGGGATGAATTGGAGGGTGTCAAGAAAGATACTCATGATGTGACCAAACTGAAGGTGCCTCATTTTTGGAGAGAGAGAAATGGTAAAAATCTAAAGTGGGTCAATATTCTAGGCAAGTTATTATTTCTCGTCTGTCCATTGAAGAGGAGAGAATAAAGAAAACCTTGGATGACCAAGCAAGTCTTATTAAGAACTAATCGGGCACCATCAAAAGGTTAAATGAAAAGGTTGATAGTCTCACTTATCATTTCCATAAGTATCCCCATACCATATGGATGAACTACTATGATGAAGCTTTGGCACATTTGGTATTAGCACGACTCTCAATTCTTGAATCACTATACTCCTTCATTTAATATAGATACTTCATGGATCCCTACAAATGCCATCCCCATTATGTTGGTCACAAAATACCTCAGGGATTATGATATGTACGGAGACGATGTACTTAGTCAGCCCTTACATTTGGTGAATAAGCTCAATTCTAGTAGCCAATCTATACATAGGGAATTGATATCAATAGTTCCTCCCTCTTTACTAAATATTCCTCCTTCTAGGATGAAAAAAATACCTTGGAAAATGTCTAGTAGGCTAAGGAGTGATGGTTTTTATTCTTTCCTTATAATGGTTCAACATGAACATTTTCTTATAAGGATGCAAAGATATTGAACTATTTGAATAAAAAGATTGCCTTGAATGAAACTTGGATTGCTTTATTGTGTGATTGTGGCCTAATAGTATTTTAGTCTTAAGATTATGTGATCGACATATAGTCGACAAATCTTCCTTACTAATTACCAATTCAGGTGAACGCATATTATCCTGCCTTTGGTTCTACTAACATATTTTTATTGGTGGTCACTCAAATGGATCTTATCGTTTTGACCAAGCGCCCGCATTAGTTGCCATTGGCGACCAAATGTTTTAGGAATTTTCTTTAATTAAGTATCATAAAACTTCTAGTTCTTGATAGTATGGAGACATACATGAAGGTTTATGTTTGGAACTTCTCATTTGTGACTTGTCAAAGACGAAGACATACGTGAAGTTATTTGATTTGAATTTTTGGGACTATTTTGGGGAGTGACTAGCTTTTTTCTTTGTTATTTGAGATTATAAATCTCCCAATCCTGAAAAATGAAAATAAAATATAAAAAGGAAACCAACTTACTACAAAAACTGGGTGTTCTTTATTGAAAGCATAATCGAGTTATCAAAGTAGTAAAAGATTACATTTGAACTTATCACTGGTAATAGTTTATTATGTGTTAGACATTCCATGAGTTCTTAAAGTTTTCTCCTTCTAGGGTTTTCAAACAATAAGTACCAATTTGAACAACTATAGAAATGTGGTATGGGCAGTGCCAATGTTTTTCTAATTTGTTTTCTTTCTGGAGAACTTTCTTCAACACATAGTCTCCCTCTTTAAGGTTTCTCGTCTTAACCCTCCTATTGTAGAATTGAGAAGTTCACTGTTGGTATGCTCCTACACACAGTGCTGCATTTTCTCTAACTTCCTTAACTAAGTCTAAGTCCAACCTTCGAATGAGATTAATATTCAAGGAATTAAAGTTGAGTACTCTACGACTGGGAAAATTAATCTATAATGGTCCCATTGCCTCTGTCCCAAATGCTTACATGTAGGGGGGATTACTGATGGTTGTCCACGGTGTTGTCCTATAAGCCTAGAGTATGCTTTGTATCTCATTGATCCAGTTTCCCTTGGCATCGTCTAACCATTTCTTCATTCCTTCGAGAAAAGTTTTATTTGTCACCTCTTTTTTTCCATTACATTGAGGGTATTTGGGAGAAGAATTCAATTTTCAGATCTTAACGTGTATACAATAATCTTCACATTCCTATCTATCAAATTGTGCGCCGTGGTCAGTGATGAAGGCATATGGCATACCATATCAACATATAATGTTCTTTTATATAATATGGTGTAACAACCACCATTTTCTCACGTAAAGGCTGGTCAGGCACGGTACACAGAAGATGGGGCTTGACGATCAATTAATACCATTCTCAGCATAACGTAATCTAAATATTTTTATTTAAAAAGGCCGATACTTCAAACTTAATGAATATCTCACTGACAATAAATAAACTCAGCCAACACCAACTAAATAATACCTATAATATTAACTAAATATTATAACTCCAGCATAAAGTAAATGATTAAATAAATCTCGGGCTTACGCCCTTACAAACGTTTCCCAAATAAAATAACTAAAATTTGGTAGATAATTACCGAGGCTAGGGTCAATAATCTGGAAAGCTGCTAAGCACCGGGAGATCGCAAGGCTGGTACAGCAACACTCCTGCTATCCCTATCTACAAATAGCCTGGGGAAAAATATTTATAATTTGGGTCAAAGCCCGAGGTATGAAAGAATTGACTTAATCAATATATGATGTAATAATACAGTCAATGCACAATAACTATCCCCTCTTCGTCACTCACATGGATATATCACCCCATCCATCATCTAAGTGTGATATGTTTCGCATCCCAAAAGTCCCCAAATAATAACTACAACTATGTGTCAATTTAATAACATGGTTAAATGATTTAAGTCTACCAACAACATTTAATTATCAATACCCGTATTATCCCAGTCTCATAATTTTCACATAATAAGTATAAACATGTGACACCCCGCATAATTAAATACTGGGTGATCAGTCCTTTATTAAATTAAAAAAAAGTATATGGTTGGTTCATATTTAGCATCAGTGTCAAAAAATAATTTCTTTATTTATCACGTAATAAATAGTTAAGCTAAGTGTCAAAATATTTAATTGCATGTATTAATCCCCAACAATATGATTTGTTAAACATACACCATTTTAATGAACATAAATATAATAATGAATACCAAACCATCCAAATTAAATAAACATGCTAGATTAATCATTCCCAATAAAATATCTCAAATCTAAGGACAATAAATAATTAAAAAAATCCCAAGTAAAAACTAACAACTGAAAAATAAAGAAGTACAATGTCTCTCTGAACTAAATAGAAACTGAGAATAGGCAACTCATGCCCTATCTAACACGACTAAGTGAAGAGCTGAGATAACAAGGATGAAGTCATCAAAATACGAGGACCTGCAACTGCCACACTAGCTGTAGCACGTCAAACAGTCTAGCGATCTAAGTCTGAGGCCCCTGTGGCTGGGCACCTGTTAATACATACATATATATATATATATATATATATATATATATATATATATATATATATACAAGAGAAAGAAGAGATGGACAAGAAACGGGTCAGAGCCCGGTAGTTATAGTTTTAAAAACAGTTTAACAAGTGTTTTAAATGCTTACTAGAAGATACTCCATACATGTTAGTTGTGTTGCCCTCACTTGGGAATTCTCACCTCTCATCTAGTGTGCACGGCTACGTACTATTAAATTATTCTAGATGATGCTAACCCAGTAAACAAGTCTAAACTCAGTCTCCTCTCCTCAATTTTTATTCATGTGATTGCATAAATATAGTTTATACATGATTAATTTTTTTAACTTTACCAAGTCAGCTATGTACATCTCAATATGGTCTTAGGTTCTCAAGCACTTAAATTATTTAATAACATTATTCAATTTAATCTACTTACAAGCAGGGTAGATGGATCACATATATATACACACACTAATAAGGCACCCCAATACTAAATTTTGGTGCAAGCATACTCTGTTATCCAGTCTTTGTACCTCTCATACAAATGAGGAAATACTAGTTCGGATCACCCCCGAACTTCGTTAGCACAAAACACATAAATTGGAGGCGAATCATAGTTCCAAGTCACTAAGAGGTCAGCATATACCCCCACGTCTATTAGGACCGTCTGCTCTACCACTCACAGACAGGATGTACCAAGGTTCTATGTTCTAGGGTACCAATCCTTATTCCCCATAAAGGTCACATTAGAATAAGACTGTCCCAGTGCTAAAACCTCTGTGATAGCAAGAAGCGCAGGTATGATTAAGCATAGAAATATATATACATACACTCATATATATATATTTACATTATTCAGATAGGTACACCCATGACCCATAACATATTCCAACAATATATGGTACGTAACACTCGAATCCTACATATAATTAGTTCATCCTTTTAAATTCTCATTCACCTCAAGTTTCCAAGTACTTCTTATCCCTCGAAGTGTATCATTTTGATATACATAATACAGTAGATGTACTCTCTATATCCCACTGGTGTAAGTCGTCATTAACTTGCACAACGTCCAATTTATCACACCAGCGATCATAACCCTTTTTATACCCTTGTGACCCTACCATCAATTCCCATATAAGGTTGCACTACTCGAACCCTAACTATAACCCTACTGGTCCTTCCCAAGTCCCATTATGGTATTTAAACTATGTCTAAGGGTTCTTGTAAATTGGGATTGGATTAAACATTTAAAATGAAACAAGTTTCAATTTCTAGGAGGATTTGATCGATCCATGGGAATAGTCGATCGATCGATCCAGTCAATCGATCGACATTCTTGAGTCGATCGATCGATCGATCAGGTATTGGCTCAGTTTCTACAAGTCTTTACCTACGGGTTTCAACAAAGTTTACCCTCAAAACCTCTATTAATTCAACCCAAACTCCCATTCAAATATCACAGACATTATAGTAACAGGTCTGAACGATTTCTAACGTAAAATCTTGATTAAATCCTTAAGGAATAATCATTAAATGGGTAAAATTCATGAAATTATCTCAAACCCTAGTTTACCATATTATTTCAAGAACCGCATAATATTTATATATTTCTTCCTCTGAGAATCATTAAAATTTGTGATAATGGTTCCACGTGTAATAAGGATATCAAACTAACATGATTTCTATTTAAACATAGGAATTCTAGTCTTTTAATTACATTAAATCTCCATAAAAACATATAATTGTTTCTTATATTCTAACATGGACGTTGTATCAACAAAATATTATCAAGATAGATACTTTCCTTAAAGTTGAAGGTTTGATCCGATGAATTTAAGTGGTATATGACTGATCATCTTCTTCCGATCTATGCCTTGGTGGTGGTGGAGGTGTAAAATGGGTGGTTCTTGGCCTTAAACACCTTGGAAAGCTCTCTCCTTCTTCTTCCTATGTCTTCGCTCACTTTTTGGTTTTAATAACCCTAACTTCCTCAACACACCATCTGATATAGCCTTAATAATTTCATAATTAATTAAGGTCCTAAAATAAAAATTACCAAAATGCCCTCCCGGGTTGCCGGTTAGGCATAAAATCGTCCTGAGACACAAACTAAATCCCTGGGTAGACTTTTCTGACTATCTCGACCCTTTTGGAAACATTGGCGCACTTTAAATGACCATACGAGTGACTTAAAATTAATTACTTTTTATTCATTAAATTAGCCCCGACATGACTAACACGTGCGTCCTGACTTAATTTCTATAACTATCGTATTATTTACTCGCGACTATTTTAATAACTTCATATCACATTTTTACTTTACTCACTAAGTAATAATCAACGTAATTCCCATCAATAATTACTAACTTATGTCACGCTAGTAAATATTAATTTAAATCCGGATTAACTTCTATAATTATTTAAAGTCATAAAAATAAAGTCATATGAATACGGGGTATTAAAAAACATCTATTATGAATTAAACAATCACAATTGTAATGTATGTTCCAATTCTTAGAAATTTCAGTTCATCTCGTATAAAGTTCGAGTAATTATATAAATGTCCTCCATATATACATGACACACAAGGGCATCTACCGTTGGTGTCTAATGGGTGTTCTATCGGCAAGTCCAGAGGAATCCTTTATCCTAAGAGGACATCACAAAACACACACAAGTTGGGGGCGGTCCCGACGCAGGACACCTGGACACAGCCCATAACCAACAGTGACACACGAAGGACCAGTGCCAACATCTACCTCTCGTAGGTGATGCCTCAGATTGTCTGATGAGGGATGCGACAAACATTAATAACTTGTGGCTTTTTTCATGTTTCGTGTGTAAAAAAAAAAATAAGAGACCTGGGTCACAAAACCCACTTGATCAATCCTGTTACAAGCGTTGTCACCACCTTTAACCGTCGATCAATTCTTACTTTTAGCTATTTGAGCGGATGGATGAGATTGGTAGAAGGGAGTAACACATTTTTGAGTTTTTAGTTATATAACGAAGATGTGGGGTGTTAAACCACCACTACTACAAATCGAGAGAAACTATTCAGACCTCCTTTGTTTCCCTTAAACCATTTACCTTCCATTGTTGGTCATATTAACCAAAAACACACTACAAATATATAATTTCCCTACTGTTATCACAAAGCTACGAAAAATAGAGAAATGTTTGTTGGGGATTTTGATGGGTGTTGAAGAGGTGTTATTTTGGAAGAAGATTAATAAGCAGTGTTCTTGGGGGTTTGGAATAAGGCTTTGTTGGGGTCTTTTTGGAGCTTGCATGGTGGAACTCTTGTGGCTCCCTTTAGGACCACCTTTGTAGGTGGGGGAGTCACCCATCTCCATCACAACCACCACTTTGGAATTATTTAGGTGGGTAATCTAATCTCATTACATTTAAGACTCCATTTGATAAATATTGTAGTCTTACTATTGTATATGATTAAGAGTGGGAATATTATAAAAAAAATGATGTTCTCTTAGTAATATGAAAATAGCCATTTTTGTGGAAATAAAATGCTAGAAAATATTACTGTTTTGTGTTTTCTAATAAATCTGAAAATATACATTTTTATGAAATAAAAAATGTGCAATAATGTTATTTTAGTGTGTATTTATAGTTGAAGAAATAATGGACATTTTTATGGAATAAAAAAAGTAGGAAAATAGTGTTTTTGTTTATTTTGTAGTGAAAAGAATTAATGTACATTTTTAAGGAATAAAAATATAACAAAATGTTATTTTAGTGTGTAGTTCTAGGAGAAGAAATAATGGATATTTTCATGAAATAAAAATGTAAGGAAATAGCCCTTGTATGTATTCTTAGTAAAAGGGAGTAATAAACATTTTTATTCAATAAAAATGTGAGAGATGTTATTTTGGTATACTTCTAGTGAAAAGGAAATAATAAACATTTTTATGGAATAAAAATGTTCGATATTATTGTTGCAGTGTGTTTTCTAGTACGAATAAAAATGAACAACTTTGGAGTAAAAATGGATATTTTGTAGAATAAAATATTGAATAAGGTATAGTATGAGACTACTAGTGCTAAATATAAGAAATGTTAATTTCCAACAAATAAAAAGTAGTCTTATGTAAAGGATGATATTTTATGCGTTAAGGATGTTAAAGTAGCAATTCAGAAAGTTCACAAAAGTGTTGTATAAACAAGTGTTAAAATGGCTAAGTGTTTTAAATGTTAAGTTGAAAACTTAATAACCATTTTGAGATATAACAATTGTTAAGGGACTAAAATGCAAGTTTGGTAAACAAAGGCTAAATTGGTAATTTACTTAAAGTGGAACATTTTTATGGAATAAAAATGTCAAAGAGTGTTTTTACACTAATATGTGTGAAAATGAATTAAGACATAAGGCGTGAATGAATTTAGCGTAAATCACGTGTGTGTGAAAAAGGGATTTGAAGAAGAAAAGAAGTGATTTTCCAAGTGTTAATGGATAAACGGAAGGTTAAGTCCGAGTTTTGGCTTCGAATGGATAAAGGTAAGGAAATGGATGATGTGGACATTTATAAAATGTTAAAACACATAAAAGGAACTCGGATGACATCGGGATAAAGAAAGAAGGTCCTAGAGCCCTTGGGTGAAAGCCCTAAATCACTGTCTAGAGCATACGGTGCGTATAGCCATCGGTATGGAGCCCGTGTAAGTATGAGGTAAAAAGAAAGATTTTGAGAAAGATAAAATAAATAAAGAACATGTCAAGAAAATGGGTTGTGTGGTAAAATGTGTTAATACAGCCTAACTTGAATGAATGTAATAATTGTTCCGATAAAGATTAAATGGATAAGTAAATGTTTCAAGTTATTAATGTCCATAAGTGAAAGTAAAAAGGCTAAAGTAAAGTGGGAAAATGGGTGGTTAAGTAACCAAAGTTGTTAAACCCATAATTTTCATAAGTATGTATTGAAAGGTTTTCAAATGATAAAAAAGTATTTTCTAACATGGTGTATGCATGTGTTGAAATGGTATTTTTCAATGAAAATACTAAAGCATCGTTAAATGAATATAAAGGGGTGATTTTGGTAAAGGAACGGTTTGGAATAAATCAAGTGCAGTGGTGTTAAGTGTGGAATCGGGTGTATTAAACAAAGTGAGAAATTCTAAAAGGAAGTCTTTAAAAGATTAAGGTAAATTAATCTGGATGAGTGACGTTTTCGTAAGTAAAACGGTTAATGCATCGAATATTTAGTTTTCAAGGGTATATCTATATATATGTACATACATATATATTTTCGCATGCATGTCATTATAGCAAGTGAGTACTCCTTTCTGCCGTTCGTTATATATATATACATGCAGGGTCTAATGCGGACGGATTTTTGTGTATTTTTTAAAAATGGAAAACAATCAAATTTCAACTTGATTTTTTTTCTGTGGTATTTAAACATTTCAAGGGACCCCTGTAAAAACAATCAGCTCAAAATAAAATGTTTTACTATTTTTGAAAAATGTTTTACTATTTTTTGCTATATATATATATATATATATATATATATATATATATATAAAGGCCGGCTCAAATGCGAACGCAACTCGACACACCTGGGCATAGGCTCACACCCTCACTTTGTTACGACAGGTTGGGTTCGAGTTCGTATTTTGAGGGCATTATACATGTAAGTTTACTTTATTTATTTTACATTAGTAGCTCTGTTTACTTGGTTTTGGCATGATCCCCATGGGTCCCACACTTAGTTTATCTTGAAACTTGAATAGTATGCTAAATAAGTGAAACATTAATTGAAATAAAACTAGACTAGCAACATTATGTAGGTTTTTTCATTAAACTTCACACCTAATGCTCAGGCTTGATCGAGTTGACTCACGAGTAACCCATAAATCTAGGTCGGGTCGTTATAGTCTATGTTATACCTTTGGTCTTTATGGAATTCACAATAGCTGAATTTATTTCTCCGATTTGGGAGAGACGTAAGTTTTAGGCCATTTCAAGTCCATTCTTCCTCGAATTGCCTCCAAAATGTGATGCACACCACCAATGAGGGGCGTATGCTCATCATACTTCTTAGGATTCTTGACCTTCTTACCTTTTTTTCTCTTTCTTCTTGGAGCATTTATTGTTGTTGCCCTTGGATTCATGAGATTATTTCGCAGCCATGGCCTCCTTGACATTCATAATTTTGCCTTCTTTAGTCGTTAATTCAACCATGGTTTTTAGAGGATCTCTGGCTAGCTCATAATACAACTTCTCAAAGAGTAAACTTCTCATTAGTGTAGTGATCACTGTCTTTTCTTTATAGTCAACAACTTCTAGTTTTTTTCTTTTAAAGCCAGTAATATATTTGAGCATAGTTTCTCCTGCTCGTTAGCGAACGCTGAGCAGATGAGCTACCCTCTTGACTATTTTCTCTTCAAAGTAGAAGTTACTAATAAATAACCCAGCGAGCTATTGAAATCTAGATATTCGTCCTCATGGCAAGTTATTGTATCAGATTTGTGCTAACCCAATAATAGTGATAGAAAATGCCCTGTGACGCATATCGTCGCAATAGCTTGATATTATTTCATATAAAGGATAAAATAATTTTTTCCATCGTACTTAGGAGTTACCACTGATGGTTTAAACTTGGAAGGTATAAGAAAGTTCAAAATTATTGGGATGAAAGTTCATCTCTGCACAAAACTCTTGCGCAATGGATTTTTGGACTTAACTATCTCTCCCAAACGATCCTCCAACTATTGGATTGAACCTTTCCTGAGATGCTCGTCAGGATAGACTTCGATTGAAATGGTCTTAACATATTGGTCATTGGATTGTAATGATCTCTCTTCTTAAGAAGACTGCTCGACACACATGGATTCTTGTATGCTAGTTCTTAACCTGATAGATCCTTCTCAGCAATATTATGATCTGGAGGGCTCTCTGTGATTTTGACACATATCATTTCGGGGGCCCACATGATCAAAGGCTGAGCCCCTACATAGCCTATTCAATATGCTCGATCTCTCTTGAGAGAGTGAATTCCCATCGTAGTAATTAGTAGGTCTGATTGACATGGTAGTACCAAGGCAATATGATTGGTCATTTGTTAATCTAGAGTATCTATATCTACTCCTTTCCTGTCTAGGTTGCATGTTCTAATAGAATACTGGAAGCAACATTTCTCCTCCAGTGGAGGGACCAACTACGGGCCTAGTTTGGAGTGTCTGAGTTAGCTATCTCACGGTCTCTTGCATAGTATCTTAACCCTTGGGTATATTTGTTAGAATTCCTTATAGATCCCTTATACCTGGAGGGGAAGTGCGACTGAAGGCATCACCGATGGTGTGTCTTCCCTCTAAACTGTATAATATTTTTCATTACTTGCTAGCAAATGACTAAAAAATTGTTGCATAATGGAAAATAGGTATAAAATAACACCAGCTAGTCATTTTCCACAGAGGACACCAATTTGTTGGTGTCTAAAATATATTTTCTAATTAGGATAAGTTCTGGCTTAATAAAAAAATTATTATCAACCACAAATAAAGTAATAAAGATATGAAATAGAGAGGGATGAGAGATAAAGAAAGGGACATAGGATTTTTACGTGGTTCAGCCCAATGAGGTGCCTAAATCTATGGGTACAATGCCACTAGGTATTAGGGTTTAGGTATGCCTCTCAAGAGCTCTGTAGGGTTTTGGGGAGTTATTTTCAGTTGTGCTTGGCTAAGAGAGGAGGTGGTGAACTAATTATAGTAAATTAGAAGATGAAGAGGTTGAATACCTTTATACATTAGATATTTATACCTTTACATTATAATTACTAGTTGGATATTATTCTTATGCATGTGCATGCTGACTATTGAGAGTCTCACATATGTCTATTCACATTACTGACTGTTCATATTCTTGAGGGTGGTCGGCTAGCATGTCGACCAAAGAGATAATAACACAGACCATGTCTACCTATTGTATCTAGACCCGCTGAGTATGGTGATATGTGTCACATTTTTATTGGTCCACGTGGTCGTGTTATTTTAGGTTTTAATAATCTTCATTGAAAGCATTATTAAATTTTTCATAGGAACTTGGCTTAGATGGAGTACATCAGTAAGAAAAGATGTCCAATTTATCACAACACATAATATATGAGATATAATAATGAACATATATATAAGATGAGATTATATCATGTAAGGAATCAAATATAATTAGGAGATATGTAATAACCTATAACATATATCAGAGTCACAGAATGTTAATAGTGTCTTATGTAAATAATAGGAATAGTTTATTGTAGTAGTTAGTTAGTTACGTTAGTTTAGAAAGTCCTATAGATAGAAACAAACTCTATTGTTTAATTATCAATTCAATTTAGTAAGATTTCTTAATTCTTCAATGATATTCTCTTATTCTGAGTTTTAATATGGTATCAAAGCAAAGCTCTTCCATCCACGATTGCTCATCTTGTTCCTCCTTCAAAGAAGTGAGATTTTTAATCCTTGATTATTTCATCTTAGTCTTTAAAAAGAGATCAAATCACGCCTCTATAATTGCATTTAATTAATTTCTTCTTATTACTTTGCTGAATTTCAACAATGGAGAATGAAGATACAATTAATGAGGTTCTTGAAAATACAGTACATTAATCATTAACTTCTCATCATGAGGATGATTGTTCTTCGCCATTTTTCTCATAAGTGGGGATAACCCATGTAATATTTGGTTTCCCAATCTCTTCTTGGATATGAGAACTTCAACACCTGGTATAGATCAATGATTGTTGCCTTAAGAGATAAAAACAAATCTGATTTTTTGGATGGTTCTATTAAAGAACCAGATTATACCGATGTATCACATGATAAATGGATAATCTGTGATAACATGATTCTCTCTTGGATGATTAATTATGTTCCAAAGAAATTTCTTCTAACATTATATATGGGAACAACCCTAAAGAAATTTGGGTTGATATTAAGGAAAGGTATTCCCAGAAAAATGGTCCCAGAATTTTTCAATTGAAAAAGGCTATCTATAATTTGAAGCAAGAACAGTTGTCTGTTACATTGCACTTTACAAAGATGAAGGGTTTATGGGATGAACTCTCCAACTATACCCATACAACAGTCTATAATTGTGGGCTTTGAAGACTTATGTTTGCAATATTATCAAAAATATTTTTTAAACTAAAAACCATGAACATATCATGTTCTTTTTTATGCTATGTTAGAAATAGTTAAAGTAATCTTAGCTCATGCCTCCGTTAAAAACTGGCATTTAATATAATTGGATGTTAATAATGGATTCTTATATGAAGAATTGTCTGAAGAAGTATTACATGACATTGCCACCTGGTTTTCATAGCAAGGGGGAGTCAGAGGTCTATAAATGAAAACAAGTGTCCATGGACTTAGACAAGAAAGCGGACAATGGTATGCAAAATTATCTTCTGCTTTAATAGCTCATGGATTTGTACAAAGTAAATGTTATTATACTCTTTTTACCAAAGTTAAAGATTCTATTTTCATAGCATTACTATTATAAGTAGATGATATTATTTTTACTAGCAAGAAAGAATTACTTAATAAACAATTCAAACATAAAAGTCTAGGAAATCTAAAATACTTTATTGGTTTCGAAGTTACAAGAAACAATAAAGGTATCTTTGTTTCTCAGAGACACTATCCATTGCAGCTTCTTGAATCTACTGGTCTCATAGGATCAAAACCTTTTATGATTCATATGGAACCATTTTCTAATCTTAGTCTCACATAAGGTGAAATTATTCAAAATCCCAAAAATTATAGAATTCTAATAGGAAAACTACTTTATTTAACTCTAACTAGACATGACATATCTTTTGCAGTTCATAAACGAGTTAATTTATTTCACACCCAAGGATACCAGATTTACAAGTAGTAAACAAGATTCTACAATATCTTAAAGCTTCACTAAGTCAAGGCATTTTCTTCTCACCAAAGTCTAATTTATAGCTGTAAGCTTTTGTAAATGCATATGGGCAGCTTATCAAGACACCAGAAGATCAACCATAGTTTTCTATGTATTATTGGGAGACTCATTATTATCATGGAAATCTAAAAACCAGCAAATAGTCTCTAGATCATCTACAAAAACATAGTAGAGGAGCATAGCAGGAGAAACTTGTGAGATTATATGGTTGACTGGTTTACTGCAAACACAGCATAATAATGGATCTTTATTATTTTGTGATAATTAAGAAGCCAATCATATAGCTCAAAATTTAGTTTCTATGAAAGAACTAAACACATAGAGATTGACTGTCACATTCTAAGAGATAAATTTCAAGAATGATTCATCAAAGTTCTACATATTAGCTCAAGACATCAGTTGCATGATATATTGATAAAACTTTTACATAATATACAGTTCCATATTCTTATGAGCAAGTTAGGTAAATTAAACACACACAATCCAACTTAAGGGGGAGTGTTAAGATATTATAATTTATGATAGGGTCTTTTATGTAATTATATTCTATAAAGAGTGTCTTATGTAAATAATAGAAATAGTTTGTTATAGTAGTTAGTTAGTTAAGTTAGTATAAACTAATACTCTTATTCTGATTTTTAATACACAAATTGTTATAGTAGTTTGTTATAGTTTAAACCAATGCTCTTATTTTGAGCATAAACTAATACTGTTATTTTGAGTTTTAATACTCGTGGGATATTCTCTTATTCTGAGTTTTAATACACAAAATATACTAACATGAATAGAAGTATAAATAATACTCAAAACAAATACCAAAATCAATAAACACAAGATAATAGGCATAAACATCGTGCGTTAGAGGCTTTGGTAGATTTAGTCTTATTCTTTATTCTTCTCTTCCTAAGGTCCTCGTTCCCATGTTATAAATCCTCCTCTTCATAATCATTATAAAGATAGAGAAATTCAATAACAAGGTCATGAATATTATTACTCAAGGATGTGATCTCAAAGTTATGGTAGGATCTCAAGTCCTCAAGTGACTTTAGGATCCTCTCCTGATTCGCTATCATAGTCTCATGGCACGAGGTCATAAAACGAGATGTAATAAAATAGTAGGTGATCATTGGATGAAGTAAATCATCCACTGAATCGACAATGATATGTCAATTCTCTGTGGGTATTACCTAAGAGGCAGTTTCTCAAGAACAAGAACTATAAAAGAGGAAGGTGATGGATAAGAAAGGATAGGAAGGTCTAGGAGGTACCAGTGACATTTGAGTCATATCTTGATATAACTTACTGAGAATGTACATCTACCTCCTAAGTTTGAAACTAAAACTTTGGTTGATTCTTACTACAACCCAATTCAAAAGTCTTTCAGGTGATTCTTGTACACTTTTTCCCCCTCTAACAAATGACTAATCAGTCTTCCAAAAGGAAAATTAGGTCTTTTCTTTCACTCACTTTATGGTGTGGTTCTCTTTTTCTCTAGTATGACTTAAGGGATATCCGTCCGCATAACTTTCACAATAGAATACAAACACTGGGCGTAAAGGTACGTGAATTCTTTATAATGAGAATTGGAAAGAGGTGGTCACAATCGTATGCATAAGGTATTAACACTGATGTTAAATCCTTCTACTCGAACGGAACGTCAAAGAACATCCCACAAATAAAAGCTAATCAAAAGAGGATGTATGAATATTCCAAACTATTAGAGAGATCAAAGATAAATTGCCTATGTAGAGACACCAAAGGTTGCGAGCTCATTGATAAATAGAAAGATAGAGTGAAGGATTTTCAAAAGTGTGATGCAGATATTTTGAATAATTTATTTTGTGATTCGAAGGTTTTTGTAACAATCTACGAAAATTATGATGTCCTACTAAAAGTATAGTAAAAGTCGATCTAATTTAAAAAAAATTAAAACCATTTAACAATACTTAATGACTCAATAAATATTTGCAAAAACATAAATGAATAAATAAAATCATTATTCTCAATAATCTTAAAAAGTCCATTGCAATTGTTTTTACAATTAAAATGAACAATGCCTTGAAAATAAATTACGGAGCTATTTACTCATCTTTGTATCCCAAATTCGAATCATCCGCATCAACACGATAAAGCGTTGCTTGAATAAAAATATGTCAAGTAAATATAAACTAAAGGGAGTGAGCGGGAAACTCACAGGCTTCTAAAAATGCTGCAAGTGAACAACACACACTCGTGAGTGCAGATATATAAGAGTGTACGCATATGAACAATCAAATATCATCTCAAAACAAAAACCACATCCTAGCATCTCACTGCGTGTCAATACGCATTCCAATACCCTTTATATATCAAATCATCGTCGAACTTCCCTATGTATGGTGCAGACTCTCGATCATCCTCTTGTCAATTATCCTCCCAACACTCCATGACCCCAAAACTGATACAATCACAATAACAAAGCACAATATGTTATTTCCCCAGATCATCCTATCATAATGTCTTAACAACCCATTTCAAATGTCTAAACAACCCTAACAGGTCCCTGACATGATTCACTAGATAAGATATAAGAAAATAGCTCGAAAGCACACCCTGTTTAACGGGTGGTTTGGATAAGGGATGCCTATGCATACTCCACCACTACAACAAATTGACTAATCAATGACGAATATATTGGTTGTTAAACCTCAAAAAGTCAACATTAAATGTCTACAATGATGCAATTTATTTTCTCCCAATTCATCGTGCAAAGCTCATTGCTAAAAGTCACTCGCGACGAAATCTAAGTTTCATTTCGCATTATAGTAGAATATGTGATTGACACAAAAATTCGGCGCGCTTCAACTTTTATTGACAAGAAAATTTTCATTGTGCAATTTTCAAATTTTCTTTAAAAAACTGAACCCCCCTCGCTAAATGAGTTAGGGCTTGCGCCATGTGAAAGTTATTAGTGTCGCGTTTTTTTACAACTTGCAATGAAATATATAGGTCGTGATTGTTTTTCCTTTCATAACAAACATTATTTCGTCGTGAGAAATGGGTATTAATTAAATTCAACAATCATTTGCAACATAATAATGTTCATGATTTCAATCATTAATAACCATATCTTGTTGCAATAAAATGAATGGTATTAATAACTACTATTGGATAGCTGAAATAATATATATATATTAAATGTTCGATCATGCAATTTGATAGGTAACTAATGACTTTGGGTGAGAGATGTGAAATCACACAAGAGAATACTACGGGTTACGCAACTTGAATATGCTCCGTATATTGATTGCTATTTATAGAATACAAAACCAAGGTTATAACATATAGTTCCATCGTTAATAGACACATGAAAAATTTAAGAATTTGATTTACAAATGAATCTTAATACTTCTTTAATGCTCCTAAGACTTCTTTAATATCATTCCAGAACTGTAGGGATTATTTTTTGTGGCTGGATGTGATTCCTTATTTGTATGGGAGAATCATGACTGTGTCCACTGCTTTTATATTCTATCATTCCCCCTAAAACTTAGAGTAAAAGAGATCCATGCACCATGTTTTTACCTTAATGAAATAAAAGAGGTTTTGGGTAAGGACTTGGTGAAGATATCTTATAGTTGTGATGTAAATAGAATATAGTTTGTAATCAACTTGCCACTAGCCACCTCTTCATGAACAAAATGGCCATGCCATTCGATGTTTTTTTTTCTAGGCATGAAGAACTAGATTAATAGACATGTAACATAAGTTAATTATGTTATAGAAACTGTCATTGATCTATAATCATCTTCATAGCTAGACCTTCACATTATTAGTTGTCGTTTGGAGGACTAGGAAATGCAATTCGATCTAATAAAAATAAAATATTTGGATGTAGATAGTCTTGTTATACGATGGCCTTCCTAGGCATAATTAGAAATTCCATAAAGAGACATAAACTTCAAACCATATGAGATAGTTCCTTTAAGATATAACAATAATATTTTAACCAAGATAAAATAATGAGTAGTAGGAAAATGCATGTGTTGACAAATATTGTTTACAGTATGAGTAATGTCGGGCCTTGTGAGTGTCAAATATTGTAGAGCTCCTACCAATGAACTTAATTTAGCTGGTTTTGTTATATAAGTAGAAGTACTATCATCATGTTCCGTGAGATGAAAAGGACTATCAACACTATCTGGTTCAAGAATATCTTCTTTAACAATAAATTTTTCAACATATGCACTTTTAGTGAGTAAAAAATCACCATTGATGGGATCAAGTTCCCTTCCCAAAAAATAATCCAATGCCCCAAGATCCTTCGTTAATAACTCTGAGCCTAGTTTCATGATCATTTATGTTAGTAAAGAAGAGTGACTACTAGTGATAACTATGTCATTACATAAACTAATAGAAGAATAATTCCATGATATGAATTTTTGATAAGAAATGACGGGTCGACCCTACTACATACAAATCCATTATTAAGAAGATAGTTACTTAATTTGTCAAACCAAGCCCCGCGTGCTTGTTTAAGGCCATATATTTCCTTCCTTAAAGCACACACATTGTTAGGGTACAAAGGATGAATAAAATTAAGTTACTACTTCATTTATACTTTCTTTTAAAGAGCCCCTTGTAAGAAGTCATTCTTGACATCCAATCATCTTAGTACCTAGCTATGACTGATAGCTAAAGCATGGGAAATTTGGATGGTTGTTGGTTCTATGACAGGGATAAAAGTAGCAAAAAATTATATGCCTTATGTTTGGTTATAACCTTCGGGATACTAACCTATATTATGTGTTTCAACAATATCATTGGATTTAGCTTTTATCTCATAAGCCCATCTTGAAACAAGCAAGTGCATATTGTCTTGTTTGGGTACCAATGTCCAGGTCTTTTTTTTGTCTGAGGTAGCTAACTCTTCATGCATTAGTTTGATCTATATGTTACCCAGCATGACTTATTTAATATTATAGGGTTCACGTGATTTTGAAAGAGTGGCATAAAGGACAGTTGGTGTAGTAGTGGTAGATATTTTTTTATTTTTATTTTCTTTAGATCGGGTAGTCACGGAGTGAACATTTATTGGGATATTTGGGGAAGGAGATAAGGATTTGTAAAATTTTATGGGTATTTCCAAATTAATACCATTGGGATCAAAGATAGATATAAGTAACTGCGAATGTTAAGGCTGATTAAGAGTATTGATTTATGAATGAGTGTCAAAAGGTAAGGTTGTATGGGAATTAATAATAAATCAAAGTTGATGTTTGTATTGATTATAGGTACAGGAGAAATTGATTTTGGGTATGTCTTCGAATGGGTGGTTGTGTAAATTTCAAGTAAATTATCATTATATTTCATTAGTGGTGTGTCCTTATTGACAGTCATAGATAGTGGAAAATTTAGTTGTATTGATGATGCTAACTCTACATGATTTTGATCACTTGTGTGCCGATCTTCCTTGTATGCCTCATGCTACAACATGTGTGTACTTACCGATTCCATAAACTAATAATAAATGATCATATGAGTGTTAGTTTCAATAGAGCTCATATAGGTATTAGGAGTGATATACGGCATAGTATTTTCATCAAATAAAACATGTCCAGATACTTATATCGACCTATATATGGGTGATAGCACCAGTACCCCTTATGGAATGGACTATATCCAATGAAGACACATGAGAAAGACTTAGGAGTGAACTTGTGTTGTGTTTTTCCTTTTATATAAGGAAAATACATGCAACAAATTTTTCTAAGGCTATTGTAACAAGTTTTCCTTTGATATAACTTGTGAAAAGGTTTTTCTTTCTTGATCTTTGATGATTGTAATCTATTAATAAGGTGCACAAGAGTTTGAAAATCATTTACACAAAGATATAAAGGAAATTTTGCATAAATCATAAGTTAAAGTTTTCTCAACTATGTACTAATGCTTCCTTTCTACAACACCATTTTACTCAGGAGCATCAGGGTAAGATATTTGTCTAAGTATGATATGGTTTTTATGCTTTTAATGAATGCATTGCTTGCAAGCTCACCGTTTCCATCACACTAGAAAACTTTGATATTTTTATCAAAAAGGGTCTTAACCATCTTTTCAAAATTAATGAAAGTTTAAATGAAATCAAACTTTCCTTTAAGAGGAAATAACCATGTATATCGAGAATAATCATTAATAAACACAACATAATATCTCATGTTTTTGGAAGAATTAATAGGGAAGGCCTCCATAAATATCAATGAATCTTAGGTTGTGGATGTAATGAAAATATTCTCATTTAAATTAAATATATCTTAAAACTCTTTACCATTTTACATAAAACACAAATAGTAGTGTTTTTATTCTAATGGCTAACATCTAAACACTAATTTTTTGCTAATAGTTTGAGAGTTTGAATATTAGGATGCCCAAATCTTATGTGTTAAATGTTATCATTGCCTTTACTTCCGTAGGTTGCAAACAAGGATTTAGTCTTGTTATAATCTAAGGCATATAAAGATCCTCTTCTATTTCCTTTGTCTATCACCTACTTGGTCTTCCTATCCTTAACAATGAGATCATTATCAGTGAATTCATCTATGCATTCATTTTCTTTGGATAGTTGTGAGGTAGAGACAAGAGACTTCTTAAGTTGTGGAATAACTAGAATATCTTTAAGTTTTAGTCCATTTACCATCTTTGACACACATATGATATATCCAATTGTCAACCATATCTAATAACTACTTTACTAAGGAAAAAAATAAGGTTTTAAATTTTAAATGTTACCTGTATTGTTGGTTATGTGAGTAAAGCCACCTTATTCCGCATACATATTATTATTTGGTGGATATTATTGTGTAGATACCATTGCTTGTGAGTTTTCATGAGATCTTGCATAGAAGTCCCACCTGTAGTAGCGGGTTATGGCCTTGTTTTTATTTTAACCACAAATTTGGCACTATCCTTGTGTTATGTTGGCTTCTCCTTTGAGCTGTCCATTTTGTGATCCATTTATGCCTCCAAATTATTCACCAGTTATGTTAAAAGGTCTCATGTCTTATGTAATTACTTGTGATTCTTTGACTTGATGATATATGGTGCTACCATACCTTTCATTTTGACTGAAGGAGGAGTTGTCATTTGGATAAAATCTTGAACGTCTAAAACCACATTCTCTTGAATTGTAGCCTCCTGCATAGTTTGAACTGTATCCTTCTTCATAATTTTCTCCATAGTTTACTCTACCTCTATTCCTCCTTCCTCTTACTCTCAGATATCCTAGATAACCTCCTCTTTGTACCACAAATGCTAATGACTAATCCATACCATATGATGGATATGCATATGGGTTAGCAATGACTTCTTTATTTTCAATCATATCAAAACCTCTCAAGGATATTATCAGTAGCCTAAGAGTTGGATAAGGGGGTTTACCAATCATAATAGTGCAAAAAGTCTTATATTTGGAGCCTAACCCTTGGACAAAGCTAATAACTTTGGAGTCATCATCCAAAGGTAAGCTAATGGCAGTTCATCCATCACAAATTTCTTTGAATACTTTGACATACTCATCAATGGTCTTACTAATCATTGATATGTTGCCCAGTTGCACCTTTAGGGAAAAATCTTTATCTTTGGAAAATTGAAGATATTGATACTCAATAGTCTACCAAATTTGTTTGGCAGTATTGTATCCCGCTATCAAGTATATTGATTATTTCCTCATAGTACTTGAAATCCAACTCATTAGAAGACAGTTTTTATCTTTCCAATAATCATTTACTACCAACTTCATTTTTAATTCTTTATTCTTATCGTTACTAAGTCGGGTAGGTGGCTCATCATAGATGAAGTGAGTCACCTTTAAAGACTTAATAGGATATAACATTTGACTTTTGTATATGACGTAATTTGAAGGATAAAGGTTCATGGGACAAATAGCGATAAACTGATAAAGAAAACTCAATGAGAGACTCAAACCAGTTGATGATATGGAAGTGGAACCATCAAGATCTCATGCAATAATGAGTTTTAATGAGAGACATGAACTCGCATAAGAGAATAATATTTGTTACGAAGATTGAATATTCTCCTTGTATTGATAACTGTTTATAGAATACAAAACTAGGATTATAATGTATAGTTTCCATCCTTAACAAATACGTACAAAATAAAAGACTTTGATTTACAAATGGCTCCTAAGACTTCTTCAGTGATCATATGACTTCTTTAATATTGTTTCAACATTGTAGGGACGACTTGTTGTAATTTCATCTGATTCCTTGTTTGTAAGGGAGAATCGTGATCGAGTTCAATGCTTTTGTATTCTATTACCATAATCACAAACAAAATTTTAGACAACGTCCCAAAATAAATTCACATTTTTACATCTCATTAAAATAATCCAAATTGTCAATCATCGAATTCTTGGACAATAAAAAAAATAAAACATATAATTAAATATTAATATCCCAATAAAATCCAAAACATAGTTAATATCCCAGTAAAAAAAAATTACTATTTCACATCCTATCATGAGTCCCAAAAAAATATAGCCATAAATCTTATTTGTATGCTCATCGAAATCCACTTACCTTTGTCTCCAAAATTTGATTTGCATAATAAAAATTGCAAATAGGCTAAGAAATATCAACATATATCTATTTACAAGCAAGTAATAAACCTACTTATTGCATAATATTACACTTATAATGGACAACACAAGGTATTCACTCTCTAAAATTAGACAAGACAAGGAAATAAAATATAAAAAGATTGCAAATACATTTTCATTCCACGATACAACTGTTTATAACTTCCCCAGATGTTAACTATTTCCTAACCGAAAGTATAATACTGACTCTCATGATTTTGTAAAATTCATAATATAACCAAGAACAAAGAATAGAAAACAACCAATCAAATAAGGGATAATAGGCCTTAGTCCTACAATTTGAGATTAGTTAGTGTTTGATCCCAAGTTTGTCCTCTTTAGGTATTGGTCCTACCAAGAGATGATTAATGTTTTGGTGTTGACTAAAATGTGATGAGTATTCTTCAAAACAAATTAAATAAAAATTGTAAAATATATAACGTAAAAACATGGTCCATGTAAAGATACCTTCTAAAGTTAACAATATAGCAACGTGTTGTATGCGTTGACTAAACGTAGACGTCAATTCATAAAACATGGGGCAATTAAAATGATAAACCTATCTAAACTAATTAACTCACAGGACTAAAACTAAGAAAAAGGTGGATGGGATCGATAATAATAAAAAAGTATGGAAGGGGACTTATCACTTAAAAGGTAATCAAACAACATAAACACAATGACTACCTACCCAAAGAACAACCCAACACCCATACCAAAACTAACACAAAGACAAACACAAGTTATTATAAGTAAAAACTATTTCTCACACGATTAAACCCACTGGCATTTTGCTCGATAAAGAAGTGCAGTCGATAGATGATTAAAGATTCAAGCAAAGCCCTACAATAGTGACCCCAAATGAAAAATAATAAAATGATTCCAAATGATAAGAACCAATAAAAATATATATTAGTTTTTCGTACAACTTTATAACTAATGATACTTTTCTATCTTGTAATTTTCTTCATCTAAGATTGTAATATTTTAATAAGTATCTTCATTTTCTATTACTTCCAAAAATGATGTCCCCACAAATATGGCACACACACCTCGTGTGAACCCACCGTTAATAATTGCTAAAACTAAAGCACAAATTCAATTTTTCATTTTAATTGTGCAGTCATTATCACATACTTGCCATAAAAGAGATGATGTAAGAAATTTTCTAGACGCCATCTATGATTGAAACATCTTCTCATACTATACAACACGAGACAAAACATCATCCATCTTTGCACATCGAGCTTAATTCTCTGCCTCGTGAGCCATGTTATCTGCCTCGTGAGCTACTTCCATAGCCTCTATACACAACATCAATTCCTCTTACACTCGTAAAGACTCTTGTATCTCTAGACTTTGCTACATTGAGCGAGATTTGGTGGGTTTTGGACCATACCCAAGTTTGTTAATATATGTAAGAAAAATTTCTTGAGTGAATTTGTATGTTTTGACTTCATTTCGTACAAAACATTTTGAGTCATAGGTTAGGGTTGTTGTTTCCCTTTCAAGACTTTGATGTGTTTGGATAAAGACGTAGCGACAAAACATCAGAGATTACATTTCGTTTCGTGTTTAGTGCCACATTTCCATCTTCATGTTTTGAAGTTGTCTTAGGTATGGATGCATCTATATTGTGGTCCTCAGATATTTTATTCTTTTGTGTTAGAATTTTTATAAAATTATTTTTAATGATTTTATCCTTTTTTATATTTTTTAGAAGAAAAAATATTTTTCAGACTTCATCAAAACAAAAATGGGAAGTCGTTCGAATGAGATAAAATACCTCATTAGGAAAGTTTTGAATCAGACTTCAGACTAGATCAATTTTGGTATACGTTGGCCTATCTGGAATCTTGTTAGAAATGTCATTTGTATGTCGTTCGAATTCGAATGAGGTACAATGTCAATCAAACAAGTATGCAATATTTTTAAGATTTTGATATTTTCCAAGCCTATTTTGATCATAATCTCGTTTTCAATAAACCTCATATAAGTAGGATTGTGGAGGAATATTTTTTTAGAGAGAAACTCTTACTTTTTTAGTTCCCAAAACTCTTTAAAAATCTATCTGATTTTATCCAAATCTTTAGTTTACACGCAAATAATTTTTAGATCTAAGATTCTTATATTATGCTTCGAGATCTAGTTTGTGAGAACCATATTTTATTTCCCTTATCATCTTGATAGGAAAAAGTTTCATGCGGTGGATTGCGTGCTTGGTCCGTGACGTCGAGGGTCAACGTCTCGAAACTAGTTATGAATTATTCAATTTTTCCCATTCATCTCTACGCAATGTGGTCGAGTGCACTATCATATTATTGAAAAAAAAATCTTATCTACGACATCAACCATTTCATACAATTGACACGCAGGCTAAGATTGTGTTAGCTTATTGTGACCTGCATAACTTTTTACCGGACGATGATAGGGATGTTATGTGCAATGACGATAGTGATAGTGACGGAGATGTGAACCCCACACCCCTTAATATACTTGATGGAATTCCTAATGAGCATATTACATTCGCAACACAGGCATCTTGGATAGAGAAGTGTAATGCAATGGCGACCCAAATGTGGGTAGAAAGAGGAACAACTCAGACTGAGCCTTTTGATTTTGATGAAAATTTGAACCATATTGTATTTGTTAATGTGATAGGGATGATTTGATAATTTAAACCATTTTGTATTTCATATTTTGAACCATCCATTTTGTATTTGAAATATGCATTTAGTATTGAATTGAATTGAGCACTGATTGGATTCAACTAATTGAATTGATTGAATTGGATTCAATTGATTGATACTTGATATATGATTGATATATGGTTGAGCACTGATTAAGCACTGATTTATCACTGATTGAAATGAACTACTATGCGATTTCTTGAGATACCTGCTTAATGCATATACCACTCGTAATTTGAACCATTTTGTATTTCATATTATTCAATTTTTCCCATTCATCTCTACGCAATGTGGTCGAGTGCACTATCATATTATTGAAAAAAAAATCTTATCTACGACATCAACCATTTCATACAATTGACACGCAGGCTAAGATTGTGTTAGCTTATTGTGACCTGCATAACTTTTTACCGGACGATGATAGGGATGTTATGTGCAATGACGATAGTGATAGTGACGGAGATGTGAACCCCACACCCCTTAATATACTTGATGGCATTCCTAATGAGCATATTACATTCGCAACACAGGCATCTTGGATAGAGAAGTGTAATGCAATGGCGACCCAAATGTGGGTAGAAAGAGGAACAACTCAGACTGAGCCTTTTGATTTTGATGAAAATTTGAACCATATTGTATTTGTTAATGTGATAGGGATGATTTGATAATTTAAACCATTTTGTATTTCATATTTTGAACCATCCATTTTGTATTTGAAATATGCATTTAGTATTGAATTGAATTGAGCACTGATTGGATTCAACTAATTGAATTGATTGAATTGGATTCAATTGATTGATACTTGATATATGATTGATATATGGTTGAGCACTGATTAAGCACTGATTTATCACTGATTGAAATGAACTACTATGCGATTTCTTGAGATACCTGCTTAATGCATATACCACTCGTAATTTGAACCATTTTGTATTTCATATTTCTAACCACCCATTTTTTATTTGAAATATGTATTTAGTATTAAATTGAATTGAGCACTGATTGGATTCAACTGATTAAATTAATTGAATTGAGCACTGATTGAATTCAGCAGTGACTGAGTTCATTGAATTGAGCAATGATTGAATTGAGATAACTGATATATGATTGAGCATTGATAATTGTTATATGATTGAGCTGATATATGATTGAGATAACTGATATATGCTTGATATATCAGTTGGATTCAACTCATAACTAATACTTGATATATTGGATTCAACGGCTTAATAACTGATACCACATATATGATTGAGCACTGATATATTTTTAAATTAAATTGAGCATTGACATATAATTAAGATACCTGATACCTGATAGATGATTGAATTGAACTGATATCTGATATGTATTTTTAACTTCTCAGATAGTAGACATGGGACACTTCACTACTCAGATATTTTCACTAACACGTGATTTGTATTTTTAACCAAACTAAAATACAGATTGACTGCTTGAGATACCTGATCTATTTTTTTTTCAATGATTATGTTAGGGGTTTATAAATCCCAGATTTGTTGATAACTAAACTGAGATTGTAATGGACTCAAATCCTTCCAAATCTTAATAATTAATACCTGATATATGATTGAGTATCGATATATTGAATTGATTGAATTGAAAATTTATTTTGGGACTGATATATGCAGTTCAATTTATTTTGGTACTAACATATGTTAATTTTGGGATTGGTATATGCTCTTCTAAATGCATATTTTACTGATATAACAGTGATATATGCATATTTTACTGATGTATGCTTAGTTGAACTTTGGAACCGCTATATTATATGTTACTAATATCATCGAAATTAAATTTTGATGTTTCTTAGATATGGCACAAAACAGAGTTAACATTCCATTCAGTGCTCTAAACCCAACTGCTTCGATCAACATCGAGACACCTACCTCTCACGTTGAAGTACCAGTCAAGAAGACCCAAGTTTATTGGACAGAAGTTATGGATGGATACATCATGTTTTCTTTGATGAATGAGGTTCTTGTTGGGACCAAAAGGGAGGATAATGGATTCACATCGACCCATATGAAATCTTTGATAGATGTTGTGAGAATTGGCACTCATGTTATCGTAGGAATTTCACATGTCTGCTCGTGTTTGAAGACGCTAAAAAAAGAGTAAATGGAAGTCCACGATCTACTTCAAGTAAGCGGATTTGGATACGACCATAACACGTCCTCTGTAACAGTAGAGCTAAGCGTATGAGCTCAGTATGTAAAGGTATGGAGTTTTTAGCATTTGCACTACATACCATCAAATATATCGGATAATGTCTCAAATGTATGCAGGATAAGCCAGAGGCTGCTTAGTTGAAGGGAAAAGTTACCCATATTATGATGAACTAGCCACTATATATGGAAATGACACTGCAAACGGGTCAAATTTGAAATTTGAAATTTGAAAACTTAAAATTTCAAATTGAAATTTCAAATTTCAAATTTCAAATATGATATTTGAAATTTCAAATTCATATTGAAATCTGATTGTGAAAGACACTTCCATTTAGAATATAAATAGGTATATGGTCTAACACATATGGTGCCGTTATATCTAACGCCATCAAATGGCTATCCATAAAGAGCTCATAAAGGTCAAGCGTAAATATAGAGCATTAACATCATTTGATGTTATCCAAGTTGAGGATTTTGCTCCCGTTATGACAAACCCAGGAATCTACGAAGATCCTGATAGATAGACATGGTTTGGGGAGAAGATGGCTTTTGAAAACATTACTATATGGACCCTACATTCTTTAGGTGATGTTACCCATGTCATGATATCATTAGCTCCTACCAGAGGAAATATTCCTTGTGATAATCATTTGAAATGGCCTATGTGATATGATAAACGTTGTGACTTGGAGTTCTATTGTAATTGGCATGGTTTACCCATGCCACAAGAAAAAATTGCGAAAAATTGCAAAGATCCAACAGTGAGAAATGTATCCGTATACTGCAATGGGAAATTGACAAGATGGAAAAAATATTACTGCTCTGGCATTGTAAACATCTGATAAATATGAAAATTGACGATCTAGTGTATGCATAAAATCTCAAACTTTCGAACTATAAAATGGTAGATTCGAACATGGATTTTATTCAACATCTACCAAACATGTTGATGGATGATGGGAATGCATACTGTTGTGATCCGTGGTTGCTCAGGAAACCACGAAGTAATTAATATGTAATTGATCGAGTGGGAAAAACTGAGCGTCTGTGTAAATACGCTAGTCGTTGTTATCGGCTTGCGACCACAATACAAAAACCTAAATTTTAACTACACTCTTGCGGAGTATAGTGGCGAGTCTAGGTATCGAATCCACAGGGAGTTAGGACGTGTGAATGTGACGACAAAGGTAAGGTAGTTTAATCCTAAAGTTGATGTTAAAAGAAAAGAAAAGAAAAAGATGAATGATTTTTGGATTTTATCTATGAATTAAGTAAATTCAATTAAATTAACCTACGCATGAAAAATTAACTAACTAAGATGTAATTAATATGAATGAAGAAATGGGTTAAGAATACACTCCCCCAAACCCTAGTGTGTATGCCAGTACAAAATTAGTCATAACTTAGATAATTGATCAGACCCGGTCTTTAGTACTACAAAGCATTACATATATGAGGTTCAAGCCCGCATCATACATAATAAAAGCATGCATAAAGCAGTGTCACAATAGTTCCCGCGCGTTGCATCCTTAAGCACCCCGATTACCTAGGGCAAACGAGGCCAAAAGGTCCACAATAGTTGTGAAACTATACAGCACAATCTAATCAGTTATTTAATTTAGAGGACAAATTTTATATCTATGCATACCATATCGGATTGGGTTCATGCATCCCCAACCTTAAAAACTTATCTTAACAGGATTAAAATAAAAGAAAACTTAAAACTAAAAGTGCTGGAATTCATAACTAAATCTAGAAAATTGAGAACATGATTTGAATTGGGATTGGAAAACTAGATAGCATCAATTAATTAAACTAACTATGAAAGCAGTAAAAACAATAAATTAAACTTACTTGCAATGGATGAATGATGAATCTTGAATAGTAGCCAAACTTCAAAACTAGGGTTCTTGGATACAAGAATCCTTTAAAAACTAACTACTAGCCTCCTACAATGTGAAGCAACAAAACTTTCTTTCTTCCTACTAGGGTTTGCCCTTTTATATATCTCAAAAATGACTCTTCCCATGCCTTTACACATTTTACAACTAATAAAAATGAATTATACAAGAAATTTCAAGAGTTGAAACTCTTTAGCTTCCAAAATTAATTTCAACTTTTTTGTTTCAAACTTTAAATGAGCATAACTTCTTTACCATAGCTCGGATTGGGGTGTCGTTTTTTCCAATGTTCTTGTAATTTAGAGATCTTAAACTTTGTAGCTTTCCCCACCACCGAAATATTGCTATAAAATTATGAAAATACCTTTCAACTCCCCGTTTCTTGGTTTCTTTCACTGTTTTGCATTCTCTTTCGCACTAACTTGCATGAAATACTTGTAAAATATATAAGAGATACACAAAATATGAAATATTTACGAAAAATTGTTAGTATCATAAATATAAGACAAATCCAAGCTATTTACAATGCACGGGATCATAAAAATACCGAAATTAAGGGGATAAATGTGAAGAATTTATGCCTAATCAAATCCCCCTAACTTAGAACTTTGCGCGTCCCGAGCAATGTAAGAGAAATGAGTTGAATTTTGAAATTCCTTTTATTAAAATAAAATTCCACTTTCGCAGGCAGGCTATTGCATTGATCATATGCAATAATCCTTTAAACCCCCAGGTTAATCTAGTAGGACGAGTTTTGTCTCGTGAGGGTTTGTAGTGAATACACCCACAAAATTCTTTATTGACTCAAATAAATATCATACTTAAAAATTGTACAATTTAAACTTTTCAAAAAATAATCACTATAAATTCATATTCAAATGTCTCAAACCATAGTGTGTATGTGCAAAGCCAGAAATGAAACCTCAAATTTCCACCGATTGAGCATTACGTTACTTTTCGAAAATTCGTTTTGATTCAAATGCTTATGGATGCACTCACAAAAGAATCACTCGAATTGTGGTTGTTTTCTCTCGGTATGCATGATATAAAGAGTAAATATAATGGACACAAATTCACGCATACATAAATGAAAAGAAGGAAATATATGGTGAAAATATCTCATCATCGGAATACAGTTATTAGGAAACGAAAAACATCATATCTTAATCACAACATTTTAATCTCTTTTATTATCTTTTCATGTCTTAGCTCTCCATGCAGTAATTAATTTCGCCATTCGGACTCGGTTAGGACTTTTCGGGTTAAAAAGTGTAAAGGGTAAAAATGGAAATAAACGGAACGTTCGGAATTGGAAAATGTCCTTATGATGTCCATTAGTGATTTTTCGGGCATTTGCTCATTTTTCTCTTTCTTTTTCTATTTTCATTTTTTATCTTTTTTATTTTCTTGATATTTTTCTTTTCTTGCCCCCCCCCCCCTCTTTTTACACACTTTGGACTTACTTGATGAATTTCCAATTTTTCACAATTTCGGGGTATTTGGGTTTTTTGGGTTATCAAACGAAAGGGAAATATTTTATTAGGATCAAAGTGGATTGTAAAGGGATAATTTTTTTCACAACTTTATTATGGCTAATATTTTTGGGTTAAACAAAAGAGGGCCTACTTCATTGTCCAAATTGCTAATCATATTACCATATGCATCTCGAGATTAATTAAGTTTAGAGATATATTTAGCACGAATTTCGAGACAACATTTCACACATTTCTCATAACCGATCAAAATAAAGGATTGAGATAATCAACGACTCATTAAAACGTTGAAAAGAACTTTGAGTTAATCATAAACTCGGATTGATTTAAAAACTCATAAAAAATTGAAAGACTCGAAATCTCACCGGGTTTTATTAATCTCCACACTTATTCGTTAAGTCGTCAATTTTCTTTCAATTTCCATCTTCGGTCAATTTTGGCTTAGTGCATTTTGATTGTTAACAATTTGAGACTTTAAATAGAATAAAGGTGACATTTTTGAAAATTTTAAATTCCAATCTTTATTTATTTTGAACAAAAATATTTTTGGCTTTTTTTCTAAAGTTTTTCATTTTTTTTTGGAAATTTTTTGAAATTAAAAAAAATAAAGTAAAATAAAATAAAAAATATACTAGGAACAAACATGTGATCAAATCAATGAATCTAAATAATAACGGGAAGAATAATGAATCGAAACAATAATGGGAAGAATATCCCACATCCCCTAACTTAAATGCTGCATTGTCCTCAATGCGAATCAAGAACACAACAGAAAGTGAGGAAAAGAAAGATATTACCCAAATAGAGTGATCCCCGATAAGTACGAGTCCATTGAATCTACAAAACATGTTAGAACCAAGCATAACAAAAAGAATAACAAAAACTCTACTATCGTAACTAGACTATAATAAAATAGAAAAAGTAATAATAATAAAAATTAATTATTTACAACCTAAAATTTGAACGGCTAATAAATCATACACTAGAAGTCGAAAAATTTGAGGGTTTTCCCAAAATACAATTTGACTTTGAGGGATTAATGGTGTGCCCTCACTTGAAAACATGCCTCCCGAAAAATAAGAATTTCGGTGGAAAAACGGAAGGCATGTGTAACGCGGAAGAAATGAACCATCATCTATTAAAAAAATTAGGGGGATAATGAGGGATTCGGGTGCACAAGGGGACAAGTACCATTGGGATCCAAGAAAAATATAATCACGTACCAAAGATTTTTCAAGTAGTATCGGAAGTGGAGTACACAAATAGAAAGAGTCCACCTTGGAAAACAATTCAAGCATAGAGTCCTTGTCCTCAAAATCTTCTCCCCCAAAATTTTCAACTGGATATGGTGGAGTGACACGTCTAAGTGTATGGCCCGTAAGATGAAGCATCTCAAAAAAACATTCCCATACAAGAATTGGATCAACGTACTCAAGACATTCATCTAGTTCTTGTGATGGATTTAATGGTTCGATAATAGTGGGTACACAAGGAGACAAATGATCGTCAACCTCAGTAGATTTTGCAATATTTATAACAGGTTGATATTCAAAAGAACTTGGATCACTCTCAATGATTTCATCCTCAAAAGTGTTAGGTGAAGCGCCAGTCTCTACCTTCTCTAAGCTGTCCAAATAATCATTAAACTCCTTGCAAGTTGCTCTAATTTTCAACTCTGTAGTAGCAAGGTCATCAGATTGATTTTTTCTAATAATCAAGAGTTCCTCCAAACTAGGCTTCCTTGGTTCTAGCACCTCGGATTCCTAATTTGGTTGAAAACATTCTTCAACTTCAAAAATATTGAAAGAAAAATCCTCATTGGGTTCAAATAATGCATCTAACTCTTGCTCCCAATAACGATTTTTTTCTCGATATTCTTTTTCAAGTCTTTCTTCTTCAAGCAATTCATTTTGATAAATTTGGATGGCCTTAGCACTAGGCTTGTATTTATGAGACTCATCTTTAGTTATATTAATCCAATGTTCATAAGTCTTGAGCACCTCCTCCTCACTATTATCATAACAATTAAAGCCACTAAAAGAGTTAAAGTAAGACATTTCAGATTGGGCAATTCAAAAATGTGACACCCATATTTTTGGATTTTTTTTTCTGATTTTTTTTAAGGTCAAATTCGTGATTAACTAACCTAACCTAAAGTCTACCTAATTCCCCCCACGACGGAGCCATTTTGATCGAGTGGGAAAAACCGAGCATCCGTGTAAATACGCTAGTCGTTGTTATCGGCTTCCGACCACAATAAAAAAACCTAAACTTTAACTACACTCTTGCGGAGTATAGTGGCGAGTGTGGGTATCAAATCCACAGGGAGTTAGGACTTGTGAAAGTGACGACAAAGGTAAGGGAGTTTAATCCTAAAGGTGATGTTAAAAGAAAAGAAAAAGATGAATGATTTTTGGATTTTATTTATGAATTAACTAAATTCAATTAAATTAACCTACACATGCAAAATTAACTAACTAAGAAGGAATTAATATGGATGAAGAAATGGGTTAAGAATACACTCCCCCAAACCCTAGTGTGTATGCCGTTACAAAATTAGTCATAACTTAGATAATTGATCAGACCCACTCTTTAGTACTCCAAAGCATTACATATATGAGGTTCAAGCCCGCATCATACATAATCAAAGAATGAGTAAATCAATGTCACAATAGTTCCCGCGCGTTGCATCCTTAAGCACCCCGGTTACCTAGGGCAAACGAGGTCAAAAGGTTCACAATGGTTGTGAAACTATACAGCACGATCTAATCACTTATTTAATTTAGAGGACAAATTTTATATCTATGCATACCACATCGGATTGGGTTCATACATCCCCACCCTTAAAAACTTAGCTTAACATGATTAAAATAAAAGAAAACTTAAAACTAAAAGTGCAGGAATTCATAACTAAATCTAGAAAATTGAGAACATGATTTGAATTGGGATTGAAAAACTAGAGAGCAACAATTAATTAAACTAACTATGAAAGCAGTAAAAAAATAAATTAAAATTAATTTCAATGGATGAATGATGAATCTTGAATAGATCTTTGAATCTTTAATAGTAGCCAAACTTCAAAACTAGGGTTCTTGGATACAAGAATCCTTTAAAAACTAACTAGTAGCCTCCTACAATGTGAAGTAACAAAACTTTATTTCTTCCTACTTGGGTTTGCCCTTTTATATATCTAAAAAATGACTCTTCCCATGCCTCTCCACATATTACAACTAATAAAAATGAATTAGACAAGAAATTTCAAGAGTTGAAACTCTTTAGCTTCCAGAATTAATTTCAACTTTTATGTCTTCAACTTTAAATAAGCATAACTTTTTCACCGTAGCTCGGATTGGGGTGACGTTTTTTCCAATGTTCTTGTAATTTAGAACTCTTCAAATTTCTAGCTTTACCCACCTCCGGAATATGGCTATAAAATTACAAAAACACCCTTCAACTCCTCGTTTCTTGGTTTCTTCCACTGTTTTGCATTCTCTTTCGCACTAATTTGCATGAAATATCTGTAAAATACATAAGAGATACACAAAATACGAAATACTTGTCAAAAAGGGTTAGTATCATAAATATAAGACATATCCAAGTTATTTACAATGCACGGGATCATAAAAATACCGAAATTAAGGGGATAAATGTGAAGAATTTATGCCTAATTTGTTATTTTATTTTCTTTTTGTTTATTAAGGGTTTATTAGGAAAATTTTAATATTTAATTTCGAGATCTAAAATTTCCTATTTTTTCTAAATTTTTTATTTTTAATCTGGTTGTATAACACAATATAACTACATTATCAACGAGTCTTTTTAAAATAATTTTGTCCACATTGTTTTACCAACGGGTTATTTTAATTTCAAAAAAAATTCCAAATAAATGTGCTCTCATCCAAAATAGATTTTGTCCAAATAAATGCCATTTTAAGAAGTTTATCTAGTTAAAATAAATACAAATGTACAGGATAGTAAATATGTCCAACTAATTTTTTTTGTTTCATCCACATCCAAAGGAGGCAGCCCACTTGACTCGCGACTGAAATTACATTATTAATCCTGAAAATAAAATAAAATCATAAGTAAGCTTAATTGGTTATAACGCAAAAGTGAAAAATGGCCAAAATTTGCCAACATTATATTGGCAAAATTTGTATTTGACAGGATAAATTTTGGCTATCAAACAACATGAGTAGGAAAATAAGTGTCTTTAAGTAGGCAAACTATGTCTATCAAACACAAAAAGTTGGCAAATACAGTTTTTTCTAGCGTGCAAATAAAGCCTATCAAACAACATGAAATCATCTTTGCCACAACAAAGTTTTCCTAGGCAAAATTTCCGAGGGAAAATTTTGACATGCCAAATCTTTTGCCCAACATCAATCAAACGGACCCTTGATGGTCAAAAGTGGTTATCCGTACCCAAACAATCCATGATATTCGCTGACTGCTTGGCCGCAATTTTGATGAACCTCCTTTTTTTTCTAGCTTGTGGGGATGCTTCTTTTATAGGGTTAGTCTTGTTATGATAAAATTTGAAAATACCAATTGAAAGTTTGTACGACTGCATGTTCGTGGGGTTATCACAACCGTCCTTGGGTACTACTACAATGGACAATTTTTTCTACTACCATCCTGATTACAACATTTTGTGAATATAGAGAAGATGTTGAGTTTTTTTTAATTATTATTATTATAAAATTTATTTTTGTTTTCGAACACCACCTAAAAAGTTGAGAGAAATCTTACTATTTTAAAAGTTTATAGAATAAAATCGGATTCACTAAAAACATTTAAAATTTATTTTAACACCCCACATAATACAAAAGATTAGTTTTTCAATTCATAACAACCATAATTTACATATTTTTGGTGGTAAAAATATATCCCAAAAAAACAAATCATAAAAGTGGTAAAAAACAATGCCTTTGCATTTTTGGTGGGAGCTAAATGAAAATAACGATAAAATCTAGTGATTTCTCCCCAAATATTCACATATTAATTTTATAATTTATTTTTTAAAATTTATGCACATTCAGTGTGAAGTCACTGAATATATCACACTACATTTTGTGACTTGTCACCGAATATAATGGGATATAGTTAACTTAATTTGTAAATACTCACTCAAAAGTCTTTGACTTCCCATCGAGTATATACAAATTAACTTAACAATTCAATTTGTACACATTTGGTGAGATGTCATTGAATTTTTTCATCATTTTCGATCAACGTCCACCGAATGTACAGAGGCATTGATTTCATATGAATTCAAAATTTTTGAGTATTTTGACGGGTATATGAGGGCTATAATTTTCAAGTTGTTGTTATTTTCGATTGAAAAACTTATTGATGTTTCTTTTTGAAAGAGAAAAAAAATAGGTGGTCGCTTTGGGTGGTCGGGGTGGTGGCAGTAACGGAGTGGTGGTTATGTTATTTATAAGTTAGAGACATATGGAGAAATTGGGAGAGAAATGAAGGGATAAATGTAAACCTGTCAAAATGCAACATGATAGGACACACAATTATAAGTTAATAGGTTTAGGCTTATTGGGGTTGGGTCTATATTGGGTTAAGATGATAAACTTGTTAAGATAGCGGTTCGAGTTTAGTAATTTTAGTAGAATAGATCAGACCCATTTGCATCTATTTAAACCCATCAACATTACCCTAATTATTTTCTTACAAATTATGTTAGTACAATTTGTAATATTTGTAACTTTGGCTAAGGACCATTTTGCTATTGAGATCATATTACTATTAACATAGGGAATTTTAGGATGCATGAATTAATTATATTCTGTTTTAATAGAGAATTTTAGTTATCTAACGGGTCTTAACAATTTGGGTCGTGTGACCCGTTAACACAAACAATTCACGTTTCGATTTGTTTTTTTAAACCAAATTATTAATGGATTGTGTATAGGTTTAAGGGATTTTGACATGAACCCGTTATCATAAGAAATGAACATGAACCAACATGCCCCGTTGGCTGGTCTCGATAAATAGGCTTAAATAAAAATTAAAAATTTAAATACCATTTGACTAGCCCTATTGTGCGTTGTTTGTGAAAAATAATGTTACATAGGGTTATTTGATGTTTGACGGCATTAATTATTTGTTATTGAGTCAAATCTCCATAAATTTCACTTCTTGGTGTTTGTTGTATGTAAATATTACTCTCCTATGTGGACCAATGAACGATAGACACCTGTCATCCTATGTGTCCATTCAACTATCTTGATCAGCATCAGAGATACCTAGTCGGCTAGAATGTTGACCAACTCCCATAATGTCAACCATCAAGAATATAAAAAGTTACTCGATTGGAAGGGGGACCAACACTGAATGTCAATAGTCCCATTTATTGTATACAAATGTAAATGCATGCTCTAGGGTTTCGGGCAACTATTAATAGATAATCTCTCTTACCTCAGAGGGACGATTAAATCAATCTCAAGCATACTATACGGAGCTATTATAACCACTAATAATAAGACCAACAGTGGACGTAGGATTTTTACATCCGGACCACTTTAAAAATATTTGCCTCTTGTGTGTCTTCTTATATTACTTTTATTTATTTATCCTTGATTATAAAACTGGACCCACTCCATTTTTAGATATCAACAGATTGGCATTGTCTGTATGTTCATTGTTCTCTACTTTTTACATTTCATTGTTCATTCTCTATCTTGAAGAATGAAAAACGTTTCAAAGAGCAACCTAGCGGCTGCAGGTAACAACCAAGATCTATCTGCTCCTCCAAGTGAGATAAATCTCTAGAGAATTAGGCTCAACTTGTCTAGAGGACAGGAAGCCATGCAAGAGTCAGTTAGACAGTTGGCTCATAGGATGCAAGATAAATTCTCCAATTCCAAGAGGGATATGCAACCCCTACCATCCAGGAATGAGGGGAGTTATCATTCTCGGTCCTCTACTGACAAATCATACCGTCTTGGAGCAACATTGCCATTCCAATCAACTGATTATTATGATGGAAGATATTTCTTCAAGGAGAGGTCAAGCGTGTTAAAACGGTTGAGTAGGGAATCCTACTTTGATCATTTAGGTCCTCGAGAAACTAAAGGCTACCACAGGGACCAAGAACATCCTCGCGAGTATAGAGGTGGATCCATGAGATCTAAAGTAAGCGTGAGGGGCTCTGTGCATGCCGAGCAAACTTCTAAGGAAGAGAGGTCAACACATATGCACATCAAAGTCACAAAAGCTAATTCAGCCAAATCCAAACCATATGAGCATTCCTGGAAGTGATCTATGCAGTGGCTAGAAGATCGGTAGGGGGATATGGACAAAACAAAATATCCTTTACATATAAGTTTTGTAAAAGGCTCATATTTTATCCAGTCTATTGTGGATTACCCCCACACCTTTCAAATTTAAACCACCAGTTATTACTCCTAAATATTATAAGAAGACTGATCCAGTCCTCCATATTTACAATATCAAGCTGTTGTCGATATCTATTATGTTCCCGACAAGATGAGATGCAGGGCTTTCTCTAAATCCATGACAGGTCCAGCACAAATATGGTACAACAATCTGTTCAGAGATGGTTTCCATCAATTAGTTGAATTATTCATTAATAACTTCTACTTCGGGCGAAGCCGATCAAGAGTGTTACTCATCACTTGACTATGCACCAAAAACTTGAAGAAAGTACCCGGGAGTATATCACATGTTTTAACAATGAGAAACTAGAAATAGTGGAATATGAAGAAAAGACATACATTCCATCCCTGGTGAGTGGATTACTTGCCAAGGATCCTTACTATTATCTAGAGAAAAATCCACCCAAAACTATGACAGAGCTGACGACTAAGGTTGGAAATATTATGAACACCGAGATAGTTATGGCAGCAAAAGTAGTGTCGAAGACAAAAGCTGAAAGTCAGAAGAATAATTGGTTCAAGCAAGATCAAAAGGATAAGAAGATTGACATGATCAAGAAGTTTGACGAGTATACTCCACTCACTGAAGGTGTTCATCACTTCCTAGAGGAAAAGGGGGGAAACCAAGATTTAAACAGGCCTAGAACATTAAAGTCACCTCCCAACAAGAGGGATAAGTCCAAATATTGGGATTTCCATAGAGATAATGGACACATTACCGGTAGTTGCATCACCCTCAAGAATTAAGTGGAGACTTTTATTCGGCGTGAAAATTTTGAGAAGGCCCTTTTGTGTATGCTTTAGGTAAAGACAACCTTTTACAAAATTTCTCAATTTTATTATGCACCAAATATGAGAACCAATTTATTTAAACCAATTATATCTTGTTAACCATAAAGAAAGCATCTAAGTGATTCAAAGAATGAAGAAAAAAAACATTTCAGGTAAAAGACTTTATTTCCCTATTAAATGTAAATCGCAACTTATAATTACATAGAGAAGTCTGCAATAAATTTCACGCAGAAAATCCACAAGACCACAGCCTAGAGCTAGCAAAGATTTCCTCAAAAACCTTAAGAAATGAATATCCTCCTTCAGCGATGAATACCCTTGAGTATCCCTAATGACCGCAGTCGTCAGAAATAGCTCCCACAAGAACTACCAATCCAGCAGTAGAGAATCTTTCTCTACTAGAGAAACTTCAATAAAGAAGTGTTTTGGGTTCCAAAACGATTCACAAAAATATATGGGAGGTTTTGTGTGAATCAAAAACAAAAATTTGTCCTAAAAAGTAAAGATTAAAAGTCTGTAAATATGCAGTTTTCCTGTAGTAAAAGTCTTAAAGAAAAAGTCTCACAAAACAGGTATTTATAGTAAAATAAAATACTTGAGGCGACGCATGTCATTAGAACGACTTCTTGATGTCATTTGATCGATCCTCGTAACAATCTGTAAAAATTCAAAATAGTACGTGGTTGTCTGAAGAAAACAAGGAACGACCTATCTCGTGACCTAACAAATGACATGCAATGTCGTTAGATGAGGTTGTTTCAATGACTTGTCAATGTCATTTGAATGAAAATGGCTTGTCATTTGAATGAAAGAAGCGAATATATTATTTTGCAATGCTCTCCTACAGGTCTTCCAAAAAATCTATTAACTTAGAAAAACGCCTCATTTTGATAAAAAAAATGTTAGAAAAATAGCCCAATACTATCGTAAAACATTTTCAAAACTTAAACGCATCCCTTACTAAAATCAATCTCGTGGATAAACTTTATTGAAGATACTTGATATTTGGATCCGCCTTCATAAACATATGACCGTGAACTTCCTTCGATGGTTGTAATGGTATACGACATACTCAATGTAAACTATGGAAGATGGAAAATTTTCCCTTACAAATATCCCCCTATGTCTATGTCGTTACAAAATAAGAACAATCCGAATTATCAATCAAATATCCAATAAAAATATAATACCCTCCCATGAATCCAAAGGTGGAAAGATACTAAAAATGCAAGTCTTCAAAAAAAATTCTATAACTTTTAAATCCCTTCAAATAGTATTGCTTTCATTGCTATTCTTTTGTATGCTATCCCAATGTACATCAAAATCCTACACACAATAAACAATCAAAATACTTTCGCGACGTATCCAGTTTGTAATGACATAAACATAAATCAAATATCAAATATCAAATAAAATCAAGTCAAATCTTAAATCTCCCCCATAATTCAAACTCTCACTCCCTCATAATTCATAATTCGCTATCCCCCTTTTTATTTGTCCGAAATAGACAAGAAAAAGAATAAACAAAAGAAATACGTAGTGTTACAATAAGCATATATATATATATATATATATATATATATATCAATTACATTCTTGCAAGGATATACTCAAAAGTCTCCACAATCTCTTTTTGATTTTTCAAACATTTTTCAAGTAAAAATAATTTACAAAAAAATAACACACACCATGAAATTACACTAAGATAACCAAGTCATGGAAACGGAATGAATGGTTGTGAACATATTCGATAGAAAAATGAACTCAAACATTCATAACATATGTGCACGATGAATATGGATACTGATGATGCTAAGATTCAGCACCACCAGATAAGAGGTAAGAGCTCAAACAAGGATAACAATGGCAACCATAGAGATATATGTGTATACAAGTGTATAGAAGGGGATGAGTATAAGAGGAATAAGACAATGATGTATAGTGGTTCAGCCAATTAGGCTTACATCCACTGTGAGTGTGTGATCCACTAAATATGGGCACTAATGTCCTTGGATACAATGCACATAAGCTCACTCTCTCTCTACTGTGTGTACAAGTAGAGTTTTAGCTAGGGTTACAATTCTCGATCCCTCTATAAGGATGAAGGTGACAAGTATATATAGGGCTTAGGGGGGAGTAGTGTACCCCCCAAGCATGCATGGTTCATGTGAATGATGATCTAGCCAATCCCCTATTGACATCTAGATGTGCCCCTTGTGAGAAATGATGACATAATATTCCCTCATGTGAGGGGATGATATTGTTATAACTGTTTAGTCCATGTTCTGTATGAGTCCCACACGAACTGTTCCACGCGTCTCCCAAATCACGCGCTGTGATGATGTCACCCTCGGCTTATGATGTGAGGCTGAGGGCAAAGTTCCTGCTGGCAGCGAGCCTGTCTTAGTGTGGGCCTCGTACTGTCATACCCTCATAGGGTCATCCAGACAGCGATGAGGGATCAGCCCCTTGAAGGGTCGTCTGGGCCATGATGAGGGGTCGTCCCCTCATAGGGTCGTCTATCTCATGATGAGGGGGTTGAAGGGTCGTTTGAGCCGTGATGAGGGGTCGGCCCCTTGAAGGGTCGTCTAGACCTTGATGAGGGGTCGGCCCCTTGAAGGGTCGTCTGGGCCACTCTAAGGGGTCGGCCCCTTATGTGGTCGTCTCTTCCATGTTGGTGGTCAGCCATTTGAAGGGGGGTCGTCTCGTCCTGGGCCTGAGCCTGAGCCCTCATCTGGATGGAAGACACCCTTGGCTTAGTCGAGGATATATATGGGTATATCAATCACCCCCTAACCCTTAGCCATCGATGTTTGTTGAGATGGTTGAGTGGTAATGTTTCCTTGGAATGCCGAGTGGTAAGGTGGATGAGTGGCATCTGTTATATTATCAGGTGTCCATCATCGTTCCAGTTTCCCAGATGTGGTGACTGCACACAGCTTGGGACTTTGTGCCCTAATAATGCCTCTCTACGTGGGTTGTGTCTTGCATTGATTATTGGGCCCATTGATAGGAATGTATTTAAAGGATTTTTGAAAAAATCATTTTCTTCTTCTTCGTGCCCAAGCTTTCTTTCTCTAGCCCTACCAGTTCACACCGCCATTTCTGTGATTTCTTCTGTATCAAGCTTTGCTCAGCCGTTGTCTTCGTCTTCAGGTAACTCTTCTGCCATAGATTCCTTTTTAAGTCTTCAATTTCTGTTTCATTTCTTACATTTGGGTTTCTTTCCCAGCTTTTCTTGGCTTTGTATTTTTTTCGACGTGAAACCGCCTTACTGTGGGGGTTATAGGGCTGAGCTTTAGGTTTTAGGCTTCTTACAATTTCTCCTCCACCATTTCGTGGTGGTTTAGCACCCCTTTACGTTTCTTCTTAGGATCTCCGACAATCTTCTCCGGTGGATCAGTTCCCACTTGTTCTTGGGTGTTCCTGATCAAAACACTTTATTTCTTTGGTTTTAATCCAAAAGTTAAACTTAGTCAACTGTGAACTTGTTTGTAGCTAGCTTAAACAAATTCCCTCAAGTGTTGGGTCTTCCCTTTAATTCTTAGAATACTTTATGACTTAGCCGAGGAATTCCCATCCCTGAGAGAGAAATTTTCATAGAGATTAGGCGATTAGAGGAAGAGGACAAAATAAGACCAGGGGCTGACCCTAATTGGGTACGACCCATCTTACCCATTCCTTTAGCCACAATAGTACCATCTGAGTCATATGGGTCGTCTTGTCATCCAGTCGATAGTCAGACATACGAGGGAGAGATGAATGAGAGAGAATCATCACCAACAGGCGCTGGGCCTTCTGGGAGGAGAGAGACATCCAATCTTAGCCCAAGCTGACAGGCAGAGGGCACAGTACCTTCTGAGGTTGTCCTTGTAATAGCCCTGTCCCCTCTTGCCTTCTAGGTGGCCTTTCCAGATGGACCACCAAAAGATGCTGAGGCCGAGGAACCTCGGGACGAGGGGCACGAGGACGATAGTGAAGATTTAGATGCTCACCAAGTTGACACTTCTAGTGCCTTAGATTAGGTCTCATCTGTTAGGGATCGCGACCTCTTGCTGTGGAGGCACACATTTGGTATAAAGCCCAAAATGACTATGAGGGTCCCAATTACCGACGAGAGAGTCTTCCAGGGGAATGAAGGGGAGGTTGCTATTTATGAGCAAATGCTCAGGGTAGGTGTTAGGTTCCCTCTGCACCCTGCTATAGTCGACATATTGTCTGCCCTTGGGGTTTCTCCTTCTCAACTTCCTCCCAATTCATAGAGGACCATCATCGGCTATGTTTCCCTTTGGAAGAATGCCTTCACCGACGAGCCCTCGGCCAATTTTTTCATAGCTTATTATAACATCACCTCGTCGTCCAAATAGCCTGGGTATTTTCATTTGGGGCTAGGAAGTCCGACAAGAAGCTTCTTCACGTAGCTCAGACTTCCAATCATGACTATAAGAAGAGGTTTTTCTTCATCTTTAGGGATTAGGAATTCCCCGCCAGGGATGATCCCGTAGAAGACAGTTCGAGAGTTCCAAGGTCATGGTATAACCCTTCTATGAGAGCACGTTCAGACCCTGGGCTCAGCTTGAGGAGAGGGTCATTATTGACTACCTGAGGGAACAAGGGAAAGAGGGTTATCTTCAAAAAATTTAAGATTTAATGACCCCTCGCTTCCTCAAAGAAGCTAGTCTGAGGGTCGGCCCTCTGACATAATTATGTGACCAGATTTTTGCTCAATTTTTAATTTTCTCCAAGTGTTTCCTCTTTGCCACTGTATCTTTATGATATATCGTCTCCTTTTCAGGTCGTCATGTAAATATATCTAATCAGCTCTGGGAGATGACTGCTCCAAGTTTACTGTCTGGCTTGGGAAAGAAAAAAGGTAAAGAGACTCACAGCCTCCGAGAAAGACAAAGGCAGCGGGGCCGACAGAAGTGGAGCCGACCACTGACAGTCGCAAAAGGAAGGAGCCTGAAGTTCCAGGGGGCTCTCGACCTGACTCACGGACGAGGGAGAGGGCAGAGGTGTCTCAGGCACACACTGAGGGGACCATCTCTTCTTCTAGAATGGGTGCCTATTGGTCTCAGAATCTTACTTTCCTCAAGGATGAACCCTCGTCACTCATAGCCAACTTGAGGGCGGCCAAATCCTCAATGTTTTCTACACCCTCGGTCGTGGATTATGAATTATTATCAAGGATTCCCCCGACCAGGGTCTATGATTACGATCTGCACACTTTGGCTCAGGTACCTCTTTTGACTTCATTCTTTTTTGACTTATCAACATTTGATGAACTGTTCCCTCGACCGCTTTTAACATATGTTTGTCTGTGCAGTCTGTCTGCGCATTCAACTCGGCTACCCAATGAATGGCTGAGAATTAACAAAAGTTTCATGAGGCCGAGAGAGCTATTCAGCATGAGGCCGATCTATAGACTTAACTGGAGACTGCGAGGGTAGAGTTGGAGAGTGCGAGGATCGAGCAGGTTAGGGTCCTAGATGATCTGGCAAAGCAGCACGAGGCCAACCTGAGGGTGAAGGACTCCCTCATCAAAGAAAAGGAGGATGCCTTAACCAACCAGGGGGGCCAATTCAAGGCTGAACTGGAAGAGGCAGTGAAGAAAGTCGAGACCGATGAAGTGGAGGCTTACAAACTCTCAGACGAGTTTCAAGGCTTCAGTCTTGAGTACTTGGAGAGGGGAATTATAACGGCCTGTTGGTGGGTCATCTTAAAATTTATTGATGTTGTGTCATCCATCCATTCGTATCTTGAGGCAGTGGAGATGGAAGACCCTCTCATAACCGAGGCTCTAGCCCATGTAGAGTCTCAAGTACACATCGAAGGAATCGCCACCTTTGAGGATTGACCTGTTCTGGTCATTGAAGAAACTCCTCTGATTGACGTTGAAACCTTCCCTGTTGATACTGCTGAGTAGGGTGGATGCATATAGCCAATACCCTCTTCTTGTAAAAATATTTTTGTACTTTATTTTTGTTGGACAAGCTTTTGTAACACTTGGTTTATAATATAATGCCTCTTCCTATCTTCTATGCTTGCCCCTTGCGTGATTTATCTTAGCTTATGATATTTTGAATTAACCATCCCATTAACTCCCCCCTCGTCTTTCTGGAGGGTGAATGAGATGTCGTCCCCACCATTTATCCTCATCATAGCTGAGGGTGGTTTCCACCAACTAAATGGTTTTCAATTATTTCAAGTCCCCCCTCATCTTTCTTGAGGGTGAATGAGGGGTCGTCCCCACCATTTACCCTCATCATAGCCGAGGGTGGTTTCCACCAACTAAATGATGTTTTTAATTATTTCAAGTCCTCCCATTTTTCTTGAGCGTGAATGAGCGGTCGTCCCCACCATTTACCCTCATCATAACCGAGGGTGGTTTCCACCAACTAAATGATGTTTTCAATTATTTCAAATCCCCCTCATCTTTCTTGAGTGTAAATGGGGGGTCGTCCCCACCATTTTCCCTCATCATAGATGAGGGTGGTTTCCACCAACTAAATGATGTTTTCAATTATTTCAAGTCCCCCCTCGTCTTTCTTGAGGGTGAATGAGGGGCCGTCCCCACTATTTACCCTCATCATAGCCGAGGGTGGCTTCCACTAACTAAATGATGTTTTCAATTATTTCAAGTCCCCCTTGTCTTTCTTGAGGATGAATGAGGGGTCATCCCCACCATTTACCCTCATCATAGCCGAGGGTTGTTTCTACTAACTAAATGATGCTTTCAATTATTTCAAATCCCCCCTCATCTTTCTTGAGTGTAAATGGGGGGTCGTCCCCACCATTTTCCCTCATCATAGACGAGGGTGGTTTCCACCAACTAAATGATGTTTTCAATTATTTCAAGTCCCCCCCTCGTCTTTCTTGAGGGTGAATGAGGGGTCGTCCCCACCAGTCACCCTCATCATAGCCGAGTGTGATTACCACCAAACAAATGATGTTTTCATTTATTTCAAGTCCCCCCTCATCTTTCTTGAGAGGGAATGAGGGGTCGTCCCCACCAGTCACCCTCATCATAGCTGAGGGTGGTTACAACCAAGTTAATGATATTTTCAATTAATTCAAGTCCCCCTCGTCTTTCTTGAGGGTGAGTGGGGGGGGGGGGCATCCCCACCATTCACCCTCATCATAGCTGAGGGAGGTTTAACGAGGATAACCCTAATCATACTATAATTAACAAACACAAGATGAGTGGCTAATATGACATTCTCATTAACATTCTAAGTGTCCTAATGGAACAACACATTCATTACAACTGTGGTCCGATAGGACATTAGATTATTGATAGTATTCTTCAAATGATCTGCATTCCAGGGGTTGGAAAAGGGTTCCCCTTAAAGGTTCTCTAGTCTATGGGTTCTAGGGAAAACTTCATCAATGACCCTGTATGGACCATGCCAATTTGGGTGGAGCTTGTTAGGCTTTTGACAAGTCTTTTTGAGGAATAAGTCCCCCACGATGATTGGAATTTTCTTCACCCTTTGGTTGTAAAACCCGGAGGTCCTTTGTTGATAGCTTGCTTGCCTTATCTCAGTGTATTATCTTCTCTCCTCGATCAAGTAGAGATCAAGTATCCTTTCTTCCATATTCCTCTGGGGTCATACATTTGGACTCTGTGTGTAGGAAACCAAATCTCTGTGGGGATGATGGCTTCTGAGCCATATGCTATCATGAACGGGGTTTCCCCGGTAGGAGTCTTTGTCGTCATCCTGTAGGCCCACAGTACAGCGTACAATTCCTCAATCCATCTTCATTTTGCCTCCTCAAGCTTTTTCTTGATCCCATCTAGGATGGTTCTATTTGTAACCTCAGTTTGCCCATTAGCCTGAGGTCGGCCAGGGGTTGAGAAGAATTGTTTGACACCGACCCTTTCGCAGTATTTCTCCAGAGATTCATTCTTGAATTGAGTCTCATTATCTGAGATGAGGGTGTTGGGGAGATCATATCTGTATATATTGTTTTTCAAGATAAACTGGAAGGTCTTCTGCTCGGTGATCGTTACCATCGGCTCCGTCTCCACCCATTTTGAGAAATAATCAGTTGCTACGATCAAGTATCGATAGTTATTGATTTCCCTAGACAAGGGTCCTACTAGATCGATTCCCCACAATGCGAATGGCCATGGGGATGTGATAGAGGTAAGAGGCTGGTGGGGCTGGTGAGGGATGGTGGCAAATCTATGACATTTATCGCACTTTTTTACGTATGTTGTGGCGTCTTTCCCTAGGGTCGGCCACCAGTATCCCTGGGTTACTATCCTTTTTGCTAACGACCTACCCCCAATATGGCTTGAACATGACCCCTCATGAAAATCTTGCAAAATGTGTGGGACTTCAGACGGGTGCACAAATATGAGCAAGGGGAGCAAGAACCCCTTTTTGTACAAGGTGTCTCCGATGACAGTGAATTTTGCAGCTCTGTATCTCAACTTCTTCCTTTCTTGTTTTGCTTCTGGTATCTCCCCCTCTTTAATGTATGTCACTAGAGGGTCCATCCATGAAGCTTCCCTGTTGATATTTAAGTAAGATCCAAGCATTCCCTCTTCCTCTTCAATCGTTGGTCGAAGGAAAATTTCCACTTGGATTGTCCTCCTGATATATGTCCTAGTTGTTGAGGCCAGCCTAGCAAGTGCATCAGCTCGTCCATTATCATGCCTAGTTATCCTCTTAACTTTACTTCTCTAAATCTCTTCAATAGTGCCTTTACCCTTTCAAGATATTTGGCCACTCTCTCATCCTTAGCCTCGTAGGCTCCTAGTATCTGATTCACCACTAGTCTTGAATCACTATGGACCAAGATCTGGCAGACACTAAAAGACTTAGACAAGGAGAGGCCTGCTATCAGGGCCTCATATTCAGACTTATTATTGGAGGCTTTGAAGTTGAACCTCAGGGAGTACTCGACATATGTGCCATTAGGTGCTGATACAATTAATCGAGCCCCACTTTCGCTCTCACAAGAAGACCCGTCAACGAAGAGGTTCCACACAGCCTGTTCCTCTGAGAAGTTTCCCTCAGTGAGGGACCCCTGTCTAAACAGATATATTTCCTCTTCATTTTCGGTAACTTTTCTCTAGTGGTGCTTGTCTCAGCCTTATCTGTGGATGGGTCAACAATTCTGCCTTGCCGGGTATCCGTCTTCTCGAGGCTATTATCTTCAGCCTCATCATCTTCCCAAGTAAATTCATCCATGAAATCTTCTAGTGCTTGCCCCTTAGTGGCCACCCTAGGTTGATATACAATGTCAAACTCTCCCAACTCTATGCCCCAGGCCATTAGCCTCCCTGAGTTTTCTGGCTTGTGTAAGACCTGCCTAAGAGGAGAGTCAGTGAGGATGACCATTGTATGGGACTGGAAATACGGCTTCATATTTCTTGATGCATGGATCAAGGCATAAGATAACTTCTCCATCCTTGGGTATCTTTGCTCTGCCCCCTAGAGACCCTTACAATTGAAATGCATAGGCTTCTGTACTCCGTCCTCTTCTCTCATAATGGTTGTGCTGATGGCTGATTCTGAGACGGCTAGGTACATATGTAGTCACTCGCCCTGCACTAGTCGTGATAACAGCAAGGGAGACCCTAGGTATAACTTTAGCTTCTTGAAAGCCTGGTCACACTCTTTGTTCCATTCAAAGGCCTTTCTGAGAACTTTGAAAAACGGTAAACACCTATCTGTGGATCTGGACACGAACCTATTCAAAGCAGCCACTCGCCCTATGAACCTCTGAACATCTTTGATGGTCTTGGGGGTCTTCATTTATATGAGGGCCTTTATCTTCTCAGGATTGGCCTCAATGCCTCTTTGGTTGACAATGAAACCCAAGAACTTCCCTGCTCCGACCCTGAAGACACATTTGGCCGGGTTGCGCTTCATCTGGTACTTGTCCATCATGTTAAAGGTCCTCTCGAGGCCGGCCACATAATCCTCTTCCTTCAAACTCTTGGTCAACGCGTCATCTACATAAACCTCCATAGACTTCCCGATTTGGTCTTTGAATATTTTATTCACAAGGCGCTAATACGTTGCCCCTGCATTTTTAGGCCAAAGGGCATGACACTATAACAGTATGTCCTCTTGTCGGTAATGAAAGCCATTTTTTCTGAGTCTTCACGATTCATGAAGATCTGGTTATAGCCTGAATAGGTATCCATGAAGCTCATTAGCTCATAGCCTATAGTAGCGTCTACCATTTGATCAATGCGAGGGAGAGGGAGGCTGTCTTTGGGACAATGTTTGTTAAGGTCGGTGAAGTCTATGCACATCCTCCACTTCCCGTTGGCCTTGGGGACTATGACTGCGTTGGATAGCCATTCGAGATAGATGACCTCCCTGATAAACTCTGCATCTTCTAACTTCTTGACCTCATCCCTAATGACCTCATACTTTTCTTGAGAATAAATTCTCCTCTTATATTTAATGTCTTTGCACCATCTACCACGTTGAGCTTGTGGCTCATGATTTCGGGGTCGATTCCCGGCATATCTCCATGACTCCATGAAAAGACATTATGTCTTCTCCTTAGCAGCTTAATGAGGTCTTCTTTTATGTCTATTTTCGAAGCTTTACCGACTTGGACAGTTTTTTCCGGCTCATCCTCATTAAGGATGATGGATTCTACCTCTTCCGTGGCTTCTTCCTTGTTCAATTTTTTCTCATCCCTGGAGTCGAGGGTGTCAATAGTGTAAGTAGTTGTTGCTTTCTTGTGCGCCTCTCTTTCTTCTATGGAATTAAAGTAGCATTCTCGTGTCATCGTTTGGTCTCCCTAAACTTCCCCTACCCCGTAAGGGGTCGAGAATTTTATCATTTGATGAACCGTGGACGGCAAGGCCTCAAATTCCTTGAGGACCACTCTCCCTAGTATAATGTTGTAGGCTGAGAAGACATGTTCCTCCATCATAAAAAAGTTAACCTTCTTGGTAAGCCATCTCGGCCACTCATCCCCCATCCTAACATCTCCCTCATACACTCCTAGAGGATGAACTTTTTCCCCACTGAAACCAATTAAAGGGTGATGGTATGGGACGAGTCTGGCACGGCTGAGACCTAAGACTTTAAAGCATAGCCATAACATCACATCTGCAGAACTACCCCCATCTACTAGGATCCGCGGCACCTCGCACCCATGTACCCTGGCAGTGATGACGAGAGGGTCATCATGTGGGGCTAAGAGGCCTTTGAAATCCATTATTAAGAAACCTACTATTGGAGTATCCATATCAACTTTCTTCCTCTTTTCTGACTTTGCTTAGATAGAGGTTGAATGCATAGCTTTTGTCACTGCCTTAGCTTCAGCTACGTGGGCCTTCCTGTCTTCAACCTCTGACCCTCCTCCTGCTAGTCCCACGGAGATCATCCTAACTTTGAGTGAGATGATATTAAGCCTTTTTACAGGGCTGTGGTCGTCTCTTGGTCGGAGGTCAGGGTCATCCTCATCATCTGAAGGGTCGTCGCATCGGTTTGGAGGATCTTCTTTGCACGTGTCACCTCTCTTCTTCCTGGGGTCAAACCCTCTTAAAATAACTCTTGTCAACGTATTTCCTTAACTTCCCTTCTTTTAAAATTTTCTCAATTTCATCTTTCAGAGCAAATCACTTGTCGGTCACATGGGCATGGTCTTAGTGAAATTCACACCAAATGTTTTTGTTCCTCTTATGGGGAGCTTCCCTCAACTTCTCAGGACACTTCAAGGACTGATCGCTCTTTATCTCATTCAAAATATGTTCGCAGCTGACCGTTAGAGGGGTGTAATCAGTGAATTTGTCATCTGCTAGTCTCTTCTTCCCCTCTTTGTTCTTTTATTGGTACTTACCCCGACTAGTGCCTCCTTTTTCATCTTCGTATTTTGCAGCCATTGCGTCTTCGACGTTCATCACTTTTCCTGCCATTGATAGAAATTCAGCTATCGTCTTCGGAGGGTCTTCAGCAAGCTTCCATACAAGCTTCCCCTTTTGGGGTCCTCCAACGAGGGATGTCATGGCAATGCTTTCCTTATAGTCTTCGACCTCTAACTTTTCTTTGTTAAATCTGGATATGTAGTCTCTTAAACTCCCGTTCTTCCCTTGCTTAAAATAAAACAGGTGTGTGGTCTTCTTCTATGGCCTCACTCCAAAGAAAAAGTTATGGATAAACTGGTCTGCTAAATGTTTAAAGCTTTTAATGGAGTTCTTTGTAAGAGACAAATACCAGACATGTGCAACCCCGATTAGAGTGCCAGAAAAGGCACGACACTTCATCTCATCTGAGATAGAGTATATGTATGCCACTGATTGTTACATCTCAATATGATGGACAGGGTTGGTACTCCCGTCATACCTTGGGGTGACCACAGGCGGCTTAAACTTAGATGGCGTTGGGAAGTTGACTATCTTCACCACAAAGGGTGAGCCTATGGAGTATCCTCTCTGAAGAGGGTCCCCTCTCTTCAGAATATCACCAATCTTATCCTCCAGCCTTTGGATCGAGTCTTTCCAGGGCCTCGTTGGGTCGGTTTGGCCGATATTATCCCCTGCCGCCTCTATGAGGTGGACGGAGGGTTCTGCTGTGGCTGGCCTGTGTCGGCTGCTTACTTCCCCCTGATCGTCGTCCCGTCCGTGGGGTCGGCCCCCATGGGTTCGGCCATCTATTTCCTCCCTTCTGGACCTTGCAATACTTGTAGATCTGGATAATTTTTCTCGTAGGTCATTTACTGGGCCTAGCCTCTCAAAGGCCGATCCCCTTATCTGACGATCAAAAGCAAAGCCCCTTGAGCGATCGTCGGGATTTTTCCTTCCACACTTCCATCTGCTCTCCTAGATAGGTCGCGCAGTATTATTGGAGAACTCATACTGCTCCCAGCACTCTATGGGGGCCTCTTCCACCTCCAGATCATCAAATCTGTCTTCTGAGCAGGGGTTTCCTTGCCTCCCCAGGTGTAGACGTCGAGGGTCAGCAATATACCTCTGTCATTGTGGAGGTGGCAGGTCTTTGTGTGGTGCCTTGGGTGGTCCCCTGACCTCATGCTTCCCTGGAGCTGCTTCCAGCGTAATCATCTCGGGTGAGACTCCTGGTGGTCTTAGTATGTTTTGGCTAAGAGCTGGAAATTGCTCCTGCATAATCCGTTGGCTTGCTGCTAAAGACTTCAGGGCGGCAGCCACATCAGCCATCTCAGACTGAGGTGGTGCATGACTAGAACTAGGTCCTACTCTACTATCAGGTGGAGGAGGTGGTGGAGGCATCTCTGGTTCCATGTGTTTAAGCTATAGAGAGCTGGATGGTCAAAGACTAATGAGCTTCGGAACCTTAATGGGTCTCTTTCAATAGTGAAACAGCTCCACACAGAGGGGGGGAACTGGTTCACCACCAGAGTTTCCGGTAAGGTCAACCTGTATAAAGGAAAAGATGTCTTCTCGTTCCCACAGATGGCACCAAACAGATGATGCTAAGATTCAGTACCACTAGATAAGAGGTGAGAGCTCAAACAGTGATAACAATGGTAGCCATAGAGATATATGTGTATACAAGTATATAGAAGGGGATGAGTATAAGAGGAATAAGACAATGATGTATAGTGGTTCAGCCAATTAGGCCTACATCCACTGTGAGTGTTTGATCCACTAAATATGGGCACTAATGGCCTTGGATACAATGCACATAAGCTCACTCTCTCTCTACTGTGTGTATAAGAAGAGTTTTAGCTAGGGTTACAATTCTCGATCCCTCTACAGGGATGAAGGTGATAAGTACATATAGGGCTTGTGGGGAGTAGTGTACCCCCCCAAGCATGCATGGTTTATGTGAATGATGATCTAGCCAATCCCCTGCTGACATCTGGATGTTCCCCTTGGGAGAAATGATGACATACTATTCCCTCACGTGAGGGGATGATATTATTATAAGGGTCTAGTCCACGTGGTGTATGAGTACCACGCACACTGTTTCACGCGTCTCCCAAATCATGCGATGTGATGATTTCACCCTTGGCTTATGATGTGAGGCCGAGGGAAAAGTTCCTGCTGGCAGTGATCCTGGCCTGGTATGGTCCTCATACTATCGTACCCTCACAGGGTCATCCAGACAATGATGAGGGGACTTCCCCTTGAAGGGTCGTCTGGGCCATGATGAGGGGTCGTTCCCTCATAGGGTCGTCTGGATCATGATGAGGGGTCAACCCCTTCAAGGTTCGTCTGGACCGTGATGAGGGGCGGCCCCTTGAAGGGTCATTTGGACCATGATGAGGGGTTGGCCACTTAAAGGGTCATCTGGGCCACTCTGAGGGGTCAGACCCTTATGTGGTCGTATGGTCCATAATGGGGGGTCGGCCCCTTGAAGGGTCATCTCGTCCTGGGCCTGAGCCCTCATCTATATGGAGGACACCCTCGTCTTGGCTGAGGGTATATATGGGTATATCAGATACTCCTAACGAATGAACTTCAAAATCATCCTACGGTGTAAAAATTGTTGAATTCACACAATGTAATCAACAAATCAATGTCTAAAATGATTTTCACACCAATAACGTCTAAAACTATGTAATGTTTTTTCAAGACTTTTTCAGGACGTGCAAACCCGTTGATTTCCAACCAAACTCCCTCTTAAATAATATAATTTTTTATTTTTCTATTGAGGTTCTAAATTCTCTTTTTAAGAGTTTCCCTAATGGCCCCTTTTTGGCATAGCTTTCTTTTTTATTGCCTTAATTGTTTCTTGGGCTCTTTTCAAAAGGGGCTTTCATGACGAGTTCACATGCCTCTCCTAGCCCTTCCCCATGTACACTTATTATTTTTTCATATTAAACAAACTCCTCACGAGGAACGGTTCTTACATGGAATACTTATATTGTCAAGTTCTATATCATATGGTTCATTTTAAAGACAAGATTGAGATGAAAACACTTCGACCAACATGTGATAGACAAGTACAATAATTAAATAAATCCATTCAAGTGTGCATTAAAGGAGACTGAGAGTCAAACATGTAAAAATAATCACTAATCACATCTTAATGACTCCAAACATTGTAAAACACATGGATGAAATTATGTATCATCTTAAAACACTATCAACTAGTCACATAGATATGGAATGAAGTTGTGAATTGGTCATCCCAAATTTTCATTCATAAATTGTATAAAACTAAATACAAACATCTTTTTGTCCTTTTTCAAAAAAAATATCAAAAAAAAATCTTTTTAGGTTTTTGAAAAAAAATTCAAAAAGTAGAAAATCTTTTTGTATTTTCCCAAAATTATTCAAAAAAAAAAACTCTTTTTATATTTTTTGAAAAATATCAAAATGAAAAAAATGAATAAAAAAGATACACATCATAGCATTAGGCTAATATATATAATGAAGTACGACTAGTGTATGACAAAAATCCAACACGATCAGCCGAAAGATCTAACATGGGTAGAATCATGTGCAAGCACACGAGAGTAATGAACCATAATTCCTAAATCCTCTAAGTCCAATTTCCTAAACCAAATTAATGCATAATGACGCATGGGGGTTTTGGGAACCGGATTGACTCTGTTATTAAACTTCCTAGGAGCACTCATAAGTATGTAACATAAATGCCTAAGGTGACCTTGTCTACCGCAATTCGTGGAAGTGTAGATATGGAGGTAAACCTTACCTAAAGGTGGTCCTCTCCTAACATTCCTAGGTGGCTCTATCCTAATGTTTCTAGGTGGCTCTCTCGCATGCATGATTTTGGCTTTGGGAATGGGTGTAACATAATCATCAAACCCAATACCTATCCTATCATCCTTGATTTAGACGGTTCCTAACATCTTATCTTGGTTTTCTGACCTAGACTCCAAATCAAACTTCACCTTACTCTAATAGCTCAATCTCTCCTCAAGATCACCTATCCTAGACTCGAGCAAATGCCTAGGCTCCTTAAACTCCAAAAGTTATTTTTTCATAGCCTCCATTAAACCTCAAAGACTATCTCTCTCACCCTTAATGTATTCTAGCTTCTCTCGAAGAGTCTTCTCACATGCCATTATATCCTCAATCAAAGCATCGATATTGTTTTTATATATGGCACGTTATTTCAACTTATATTCTAACTTCAAGTTTGCCTTCTTTACCTTCAAAGTTTTCGTATATAATTCATTAAAGGCACCTTGCAAGTCTCTCTTATCCACCTCTTCATCCTCACTCACATCACCCTCACTTTTTTGGGCTTCACTACTTATGGTTACGGAATAATCATGCAAGGAAATATCTTCATGAGAAGACTTTTCATCATCACTCACATGATTAGCCACGAAGGTGGAAAGGACTTGGTTATTAGAATAAAAAATTTCTTCTTCTGGGTCACTATTAGTACGAGTAGAAACATGTTTTATCGGTTCAATAACATCCTTCCTTAGATTAGTGGGACACTCAGCTAAGTTATGACCATACCCCTCATAATACAAACACCTCTAAGAGTTATCTCTTTTAACTAAAGTCTTAAGTGCAGACTTTATACAAGTTTTCCAGTTAGACCCGTCAGACAAATGTGTTCTACAATCATCAAACCCTCTGAAAGGCATACCTAAAGCGACGGGGTCACTCATACAATAAAATAGTGCTTCCAGCTCGGATACTAATTTTGGGAACGTGAGTAGTCAAAATGTATAAGATGGAAAAACTTTTTAAAAACTAACTATCACTTGATAATATGGAGTGACTGGCTATGATACCAATTTGAGAAGGCCCTTTTGTGTGTGCTTTAGGTAAAGACAACCTTTTTCCAAATTTCTCAATTTTATTATGCACCAAATATGAGAACCAATTTGTTTAAACCAGTTATATCTTTTTAAACCTAAAACATGCATCTAAGTGATTCAAAGAATTAAGTAGATAAATCATGCAGGGAAACAAATAATTTCAAGAAAAATCCCTTTCAGGTAAAAACATTTAATTCGCTATTAAATGTAAATCGCAACTTAAAATTACATAGAGAAATATCCAATGAATTTCCTGTAGAAAATCCACATAGACCGCAGCCAAGAACCAGCAAAGATTACCTCAAGAGACTCAACAATAGTAGATCCTCCTTCGGCAGTGAATACCCTCGAGTATCCCCAATGACTGCAGTCATCAGCAATATCCCTCGTAAGAACTGCCATTCCAGTAGTAGAGGATCATTCTCTATAAGAAAAACTGCAACAAAGAAGTGTTTTGGGTTCCAAAACGATTCACAAAAGTATATGGTATGTTTTTTGTGAATCAAAAACATAAATTTTCCCAAAAAAGTGAAGACTAAAAGTCTGTAGATATGCATTTTTCATGCAGTAAAAGTCATAATATAAAATTCTCACAAAATAGGTATTTATAGCAGAATAAAAGTCTTGTCGCGGCACAGGTCGTTAGAAAAACTTCTTGATACCGTTTGAACGGCATTAGATGTCGTTTGAATGAACCTAGTACCGACCTATAAATATGCAAAATAGAACGTAGTCATTTGAAGTAAACAAGGAACGACCTATCTCGCGACCTAAGAAAGGGCATGCAATGTCGTTAGATGACGTGTTTGAACAACTTGTCAATGTCATTTAAACGAAAGAAGCGGAAAATATTATTTTTTAATGCTCGCACAGGTCTTCCAAAAAAAAATTAACTTAGAAAAATACCTTATTTTGTTTAAAAAAAATAGTTTAGAAAATTATTCCAATACTATCGTAAAATATTTTTGAAACTTAAATGCATTCCTTACCAAAATCAATCTCTTAGAGAATCGTTGTTGAAAATACTTGATATTTAGTTCTACCTTTTTGAACATATGATCGTGAACTTTTAATGGTATACAACATACTCAATGTAACGGTATACGACATACTCAATGTAAACTATAGACGATGGAAAATCTTTCCTTATAAAGGTGGCTAAATTTATTGATCGGAGTGGTAGTCGAGATGCCAGAAGAAGAGCTAAGTCACTCGAAAAAGGAAAGGATGACATGAGAAGGGCACCCAATAATGACTATGAGGATGATCTTGACCTGCCGAAGAAACTCGATGAACTAGAGATAGATGTAGCGATGATTTCCTCTAGCTTTCACTTCATTGCAGGAGGTGACGTTGGTGGTGGAGATGGACTTTCTGAAAGGAAAGACTACCTAAACGAAGATAAAGCATGTCATACTATTAGGAAGATTGACATGTCCGAGAATAATGATGGTCATCTTAGGAAAGCCAATAAAGACTGATTGGTGATCGACTTTTCTAAAAAAATTAAGTGGGGTGCTCTATCCTCATGATGATCCGTTAGTCATCATTTGTAGGGTCCACCATTGTAGAGTGGTAAGAATTTTGATCGACAATGGGAGTTCGACAGACTTCATATTTTATAACTGTTTCCATAGCCTAAGGCTACGAGACAGTAAGCTATAACCTTATCACAGGCCTATCATAGGATTCTCAGGAGAATGGCTATATCCATTGAGAAAAAATAAGCTAGAAGTTTCGGTCGTCACTTGCCCAGTAAGAAGAAAGGAGATAATTCGATTCTTTATACTAGACAAAAATGTCCCTTCAGCATAAAACATAATCCTCGACGGAGTGGGGATAAAGTAATTAGAGTCAGTGCCATCTACTGTGCATCAATGCATGAAGTTTCCTACCAATTATGGAGTCTGCGTAGTGAATGGTAACCAGATGAATGCTAGGGAATGCTACTATAACTTAGCCGACAAACAGGAGATACAGACGGTAACAACTACTTTCCATATTGACACTTTGGATCCTCGGGAAGAGGAAGATTTGGTGAAGGGACATGTTATGAAAAAGACAGAAATTATTGTGGTTAATGATGAGAAATCAGAAAGGACCACTCAAATTGGTTCAAAACTAACACCCTCTCTCAAATAGGATTTAATTACAATCCTTAGAGATAGGAAGAATTTGTTTTCTTGGAGCCATGACAATACGTCAGGGATTGATTATAACTTCATCTAACACAAACTCAACATTTACAAGGATACTAAACCAATCAAGAAGAAGTGCAAAGTTTTTAGTACTGAGAAGAATATGGCAATTCATTAGGAAGTGGAAAAGATATAGAAAGAAAAGTTTATAAAGGATGTTAAATATACGACTTAGATGGCCAATGTGGTAATGGTCAAAAACAAGAAAAACAAACGGCACATTTGTGTAGATTTTACTGACGTCAAGAATGCATTACCAAAGGATTACTTTCCTTTAACAAGGATTGATCAATTGGTATATGAGACAACATGTCATGAGCTACTTAGATTCATGGATGATTATTATCATTACAATCTAATTAAAATGAAGCTAGTGAATTAGGAGAGCACATCCTTCATCACCAACCGAGGAACATACTGCTACAACGTTATACCCTTTGGGCAAAAAAATATTGGGAAAACATATTAGAGGTTGGTAAATAAAGTATTCGATGACCATATTGGCGAGAACATGGAAGTATATGTAGATGATATGTTCACCAAGAGTACGTTTATTGCCGACCATATTGCTGATTTGTCTAGTTGACGAAATACCATATGAAGCTCAATCGGAACAAGTGTATAATTGGAGTACAAGAAGTAATGTTCTAAGGGTATATTATAAATCAAAGGGGAATTGAAGAGAATCCTAATAAAATAAACGCTTTAGTGGAGATGCAGTCCCCGACTAGAAAAAAGGATATGAAAAAACTGATAGGAAGAGTAGAATCTCTAAATCTCTTCGTTTATCAAGCTACAGATAAATGCCTTCCATTATTTTAAGTGCTTAAAAAAACCTTTGAATGGAATGGCGAGTACGAGAAAGTTTTCTCAAATTTAAAGAAGTACTTGGGATCCCCCTCTATTCTTCCCTACCAGTTTTGGGCGAGAAATTGTAGTTATATTTAGCTGTTTCAGAGTCCGTTGTTAGCTCAACCTTAATCCTACTAGAGGGAGGAGTTAAAAAGCCAGTGTACTACACTAGCAAGGTATTTTGAGGAGAAGAAATCAGATATCCATGCTTGGAGAAGTTATCATTGGCACTCATTGAAGCTTCTAAAAGAATGAGGCCATACTTCCAGTCCTATACTATTGTGGTATACACTTACTTACCTCTACAACAATCTTTGCACAAATCTAAAAATTCAGGAAGATTAATGTCTTTGGAGGTTAATCTTGGAGAATATGATATTATTTATGAGATAAGAACATCCTTAGAAGGGAAAGTAGTGGCGAATTTCATATCAGAATTCACTTATGCAGAAGTATCAAGCAGTCCAAGTTTGCCTGTCGAGCAGACTTCTCTAAAACATAGTTTAACTCAAAAGCAAACTGAGATGGTCCATGACTAACCAGAATCATCAATTATTCAAGAAAGAGATTTACGACTGGCTGAACAAAGTAAAAAGGTGTTTAAATACGGAGTGCTGTCAGACAAAAACATTAACAACGACTGATGATGCTAAGAATCAGCACCACCAGATAAGGTGTTTCCAAGCTCAATATATGAATAACAATGGCAGCACAGCTATATAAAGAGACAAGAGAATGAGGTGAGGAAATGAGGAATCAACACCGAAATATGAGTAGTTCAGCCAATCTGGCCTACGTCCACTGGGAGTGTGTGAGTAATATCACTGAATGAAGGCACTAATGGCCATGGATACAATTCTCTCAAGCTTTCTCTCTCTATTGTATATTTAGACAGAGTTTCAGGTAGGGTTGAATAGCTGGGATCCCTTTGCAAGGTAGGGGATGATCCTTATATATAATTCCTAGGGGGTGTAATGTACCCCCCATGCATGTAATGTGCATGTGTGTGGTAGCCTCACCAATGGGGGAGTGCCATTTGTCGCTGCCACATGTAAGTAATGATGATGAAATATTCTCCCCACATGTGGGGATTAATCTTGTTACAACTGATTTGTGCCGAGGTGTCCTTATCCAAATGTTCAACAGATGCTCGGCTGCAACGTTAAGGGATGACCTCGGCCTGGGAGAGGCCGAGCTGTAGAGGCTTGATATTCATTCAATCCGAGGTGTCATAGGGAGTCTCGGCCTGGTCTCAGCCGAGTCATTATGTTGGGTCGGCCCCAGCCGAGGTAGGAATGATTCCATACTGACAATTACTAAGGCTTCTTGTGACCTCGGCCCAAGCCGAGGTTGGACTGGTTCCATGTTGAAGGTCAAGGCTTCTTGTCACCTCGGCCTACACTCGGCCGAGGTTGCCATACCCTGGTATATGAGAATATTGTTGATGCCTGTGATGCGCGTAGTGTCCAATAGGAGCGTAGATGGTAGTGTCGGCCTAGGCCGACCCTGGTCTGGCCGAGGGATGATATCGTGGGCCCATGGCTTATCTTGGGTCGATCAGTATCTCGGCCATCGTCTCGGCCGAGGTTGGTGTCTCTGGGCCGAGGTAACACTTGGGGCATATCAATCACCCCCCATCCCTTAGTCATATGCGAGAGCAAGTGGCTAGGGGATTACTTCACCTCCGAGGCCTGTCCGTCCCAAGGCTGATACCTGCACGACACCTGTCCCAAGCTAGGGCGTGCAAACTTGGCTGGCGTGTGCTGTCAGTTGCCCCTTGGGTTTCCCAAGGCAATGATGGGCCTTGGGAAGTGTGACCAAGTACTTAAGGGTTTAAACCCTTCCTTTCTCTTTCTTCTTCTTCATTTCTTTCCCGCGCACACTATTCTTGCGAATCTCTCTCTCTCCAAAGCTCCTCCACTCAACGTCCTTCTGCAGAGGGTTTCCCCTAGTTTTCTTGCGAGTTCTCTTCGTTTCATTCGTCGATTCACTTCCAGGTACCTCTCCTTTTCCATTTCCTCTGTTTTTCATATTTTGTTTGCATTTTCCAGTGACCTTTTAAGTTTTCCGGCGAGCTCCATTAACTCCGGCGAACTGCGTTTTCTTGAAAACTTCTAAGTTTGATCTTTAAACTTCTTTGTTTTATAAGTCAATCGTGTTTGTAGTTTTAGGAGTTTTCCTTAAAGTTTAGGGTCATCCTCTGATGCTCAGACCCCTATATCAGCTTCTTGAGAATTTCCCTTCTCTTAGAGAGAAGACCCTAGAAAAGATTAGGCAAATAGAGAGAGCTCAAGAGGAAGCTCGTAGGTCACAAGAATTTCCTGTCAGGCCCATCTTTCCCCCACCTCTCAAGGTGGTATATCCTGATCCTCCTGAGAACTTCTATCAGACAGACATCTCTGCCAACCCATTGCCGATGTCTGAGTCTGAGTCTTCCACCTCAGACCCCATGTCTGTGGACTCCTTCCAAGAAGCCATGGATTTTACACCTCGGACTAATCAGGACCCTGATCAGGCTGAGGTATCCAGCCGAGCTTCATCCCAAAGTGGCTCAAGCACCTCAGATTCTTTTTCAGAGGTTGAACTTGTCGAGCCAAGTGTGGCTGTGCCACCCATTCTTGATGCCATCCCTCTGTCGGCCGTTACTGGGGCAGAGTTTGCTCAGAGATTTCCTAGTCGCCCATCCACGTCTACTCCAACCGACGTTGAGCTTGATGATGATGATGAGGATGATGAAAGTGATGTTGACATCTATGAGGCAGCCGAGTACGAGAGAACAGTCACTGAGGTGGATCTATTGCACTTTAGATATTTATACTCCATCAGTCCCTCAATCAAATTAAGAAGACCTCTGAGGGAAGAGAGGGCCTATCATGGCCGAGATGGAGAAATCTGCTTGTACGAGCAGATTTTTAAGTTAGGGTTTCGCCTACCCATTAATCCCATCATCAGATCCATTCTCTCTTTCATCAACTTGGCCCCCTCGCAGCTCTCTCCCAATGCTTGGAGAGTCATTATACGGGCCATCATCTTGTGGAGGGCAGTCCACCACTTTGACCTTCCAGTTCAGGTCTTTGCTGGTTATTATGTCCCTACCTCGGCCAAAAACCATCCGAGCTACTATCACTTCGTGGCTTGGAGGCCTGAGAAGAAGATGCTCCAGGTGACTCAGACCTCAAATCACAATTGGAAGCCCCGATATTTTTTCGCCTCAGGGCCATGGGAATTCGGTTCATCTGTTCCCTCTTCCACCTTTGAGCCGAGGATACCCCTCAGATGGGGTAAGGTCACCATGTCTGCAAGGGCCGATCCTGGCCTAAGTCTTCAGAATATCAAAAAGGTGAAGGCCCTGCAAGACCAAGGGGCACATGATCTGTTTGTCAAGTTTGAACATCTGCTGACCCCCCAGTATCTCTCGGGGACGAGCCTAGGTGGAATTCCCCTTGTTGATTTTGGTAAGGATTTTTCTTTTAGTTTAACCTCTGAACTCATTCATATCTGATTTCTAACTCATATCTTTCAACTTTTGCAGAGAGACCACCAGGTGTCCCAGACGAATTGTGGGAGATGGCAGTTCTGAGTTTGGCAAGGCTTGCAAAGAAGGCTGGTCTGAACGCTCCTCCTCCAGCTCCCACTACATCCAAATCCCAGGCCTCCAAGAAGAGGGCCCCTGAGGTCCAGGCCTCTAAGGATTAGAGGCCGACCTCAAGACAAAAGAAGACCTCAGACGCTGTGATCCCAATTTCTTCGGCTGACATTCTGACGGCTCGTCTGGAGCAGTTGAAGTTAACTGACAGCGCGGTCGGCAATAGCAGACAGGCCATGGACGCACTCACCTCTGTGATGACCGAGGCAGACAAGCGTTTCTACAGAGCCATGGACACCTCCGTGCTAGTTGAGTTCGGCCTTCACAGAGTCGTCCAGGTATGAATTGTTCCTTTGTCAGAATTTTATAAGTGCAACGTCTGATTTTACTCCCACCTAACCTCTTCATTAACTGTGCAGGGTGTGACTGCCATGTACCAACTTTCTAACTGGGCTATAAGATAATTTCCCCTCATCCAGAAGGGGCAGGATGCCGAGAAGGTTGAAAGCGCCCTGAATGCCGAGGTTGATCGCCTGAAGTCAGAGCTGAAGAACTCTGAGAATAAGGTCAAGGACTTGGAGAAAGATGTCTCTCTTCATGCTAAAGCCCTGAAGGCCAAAGATGACGCTCTACAACAGAAGGTCAGCGCGGTAGTCAAAGCTTCCCTTGAAGATGCCACCCCCAAAATAATTTCTGAGTACAAAGGCTCAGACGAGTTCATGGGTTATGGCTTTGAATATCTTGAAAGAGGTATCAAAGCCACTACCAAATGGGCTGGGGTCAGAGAGAAGGAGGTCGGCACTCTGAAGGCCTCTGACTTTGTGGGTCTCGGCTTTGCCGATCCTCAGTTCGCACAGGCCCTTCAAGAGGTAGAAGACGAGGTTGCTGCTCCAGCCGAGACTGCAACTCTGGGAGGGACTGAGCTCGGAGGGACTGACCCTGCTGATGATGTGGCCGAGGTGACCAACGCTGATCAAGTCAACCCAGCCGAGACTGTCAATGCTCCCCCCTCAGACCTTTAACTTGTAACAAATTTGTATTTTGTAACTTGTAATTTTTAACTTGTAGCTTGTAACACCTCTGAATGTTATGTAATCTCTTCTTTTTACTGAATGCCAATCTCTTCTTTTACTCAATGCCAATCTCTTCTTTTATTTTTATATCCGAATGCCTATGAATGCTATATGATCTCTGAATGCTATTAGGCTCTGAAGTCATTACCTAATATGTTGTTCTCATAACCGACTTCACCAAATTAATGATGTTCAGGATCTGAGGTCATCTAACGAATGTGTCTGAGCTCGGACCTCGTCACCACCGAGTGATGTTATGAGGGTCTGAGGTCATCACCTAAGAGGTTAGCCTCAATAAATATCACCAAATTAATGATGTTCAGGGTCTGAGGTCATCTAACCAAGGTGTCTGAGCTCAGACCTTATCACCACCGAGTGATGTTATGAGGGTCTGAGGTCATCACCTAAGAGGTTAGCCTCATAATAAATATCACCAAATTAATGATGTTCAGGGTCTGAGGTCATCTAACCAAGGTGTCTGAGCTCAGACCTCGTCACCACCGAGTGATGTTATGAGGGTCTGAGGTCATCACCTAAGAGGTTAGCCTCATAATAAATATCACCAAATTAATGATGTTCAGGGTCTGAGGTCATCTAACCAAGGTGTCTGAGCTCAGACCTCGTCACCACCGAGTGATGTTATGAGGGTCTGAGGTCATCACCTAAGAGGTTAGCCTCATAATAAATATCACCAAATTAATGATGTTAAGGGTCTGAGGTCATCTAACCAAGGTGTCTGAGCTCAGACCTCGTCACCACCGAGTGATGTTATGAGGGTCTGAGGTCATCACCTAAGAGGTTAGCCTCATAATAAATATCACCAAATTAATGATGTTAAGGGTCTGAGGTCATCTAACCAAGGTGTCTGAGCTCAGACCTCGTCACCACCGAGTGATGTTATGAGGGTCTGAGGTCATCACCTAAGAAGTTAGCCTCATAATAAATATCACTAAATTAATGATGTTAAGGGTCTGAGGTCATCTAACCAAGGTGTCTGATCTCAGACCTCGTCACCACCGAGTGATGTTATGAGGGTCTGAGGTCATCACCTAAGAGGTTAGCCTCAAAATGAACTTCACCAAATTAATGATGTTAAAGGTCTGAGGTCATCTAGGAAGGTGTCTGAGCTCAGACCTCGTCACCGCCGAGTGATGTTATGAGGGTCTGAGGTCATCACTTCTGATGTTATCCCCATATAATATCTCTGATCTAAGAATGGAGCAAGAACTTGTCATGGAACTGATCTTTATTAATAACCTCTTCTCAATAAGATGGTACATTTACAAATTACAAATTCTATGCAACATCATATGTAATATCTCTTCAGGTGGTCAGCATTCCATGGGTTAGTGAAAGGTTCTCCTTCTAGGTTTTCTAGTCTGTAAGTGCCGGGCACAACCTCTTCTGTTACTTTGTAGGGGCCATGCCAGTTTGGGTGTAGCTTATTTGCCTTCTGTAGGTCTTCTTTAGCACTAGGTCTCCCACTGCAATGGGTCTTGACTTCACCCTCTGGTTATAGAATCTCACTGCCCTCTGCTGGTAGGCTGCTTTCCTGACCTCTGCGTCTTATCTTCTCTCTTCGATAAGATCCAGGTCTAGCCTCCTTTTTTCCCCATTGCTGTCAGGGTCATAGGTCTGAATCCGATGAGTTGGTAGTCCTACTTTCGTTGGTATGACAGCCTCTGAGCCATGTGCTAGCATGAATGGGGTTTCTCCTGTTGGTGTCCTGGCCGTAGTTCTTTAGACCCACAACACTGCGTAGACCTCTTCTGTCCATCTCCCCTTCGCTTCTTCTAATCTCTTCTTGATTCCATCTAAGATGGTTCTGTTTGTGACCTCGGTTTGGCCATTGGCCTGAGGTCGACCAGGAGATGAGAAGAACTGTTTAATCCCCACACTTTGGCAATACTTCTCTAAGGAGGAGTTCTTGAACTGGGTCCCATTATCCGAGATGAGCGTGTTTGGGAGGCCATATCTACATATGATGTTTTTCCAGATGAACTGGAAGGTCTTCTGCTCTGTAATTGTTATCATTGGTTCTGCCTCCACCCACTTTGAAAAGTAGTCAATGACAACTATCAAGAACCTATAGTTATTGACAGCTCTTGGCAAAGGTCCTACCAAGTCAATTCCCCATACCGTAAATGGCCATGGAGAAGAGATTGACGTCATAGGCTGATGGGGTTGATGAGGGATAGTGGCGAACCTTTGACATTTGTCTCACCTCTTCACATAGTCTACAACGTCCTTAGACAAGGTAGGCCACCAGTATCCCTGAGTGATTATCCTCTTGGCTAAGGGCCTTCCCCCTATGTGGCTAGAGCAAGAGCCCTCATGAACGTCCTGTAATACCCGGGATACTTCCATGGGATGCACACATCTGAGGAGGGGCAAGAAAAACCCATTTTTATACAAGACATCTCCTACCAATGAGAACTTGGCAGCCCTATATCTCAACTTCCTCCTTTCCATCTTGGACTCAGGTAGCTCCCCCTCTCTTAGGTATCTGACGAGCGGGTCGATCCACGAGTCCCCTAGATTCACATTGTGACAAGGATTACATACCTCATCCTCCTCGATGCTTGCTTTTCCTAAGACCTCGATTGGGATGGTCCTTCCCAAATATGTCTTCATTGTCGAGGCCAGCCTTGCTAATGCATCAGCGTGATTGTTGCTCTGTCGAGGCACTCTCTTCAGTTTTGCCTCTTCAAAATACTCTAGCAACCCTCTGACCCTCTTCAAGTATTTGTCCATCCTTTCGTCTTTGGCCTCGTATACCCCCAATACTTGATTGACAACCAACCTTGAGTCGCTATGGAGTAGGAGCCGCTTTACTCGAAGAGTTGTTGCCAATAAGAGACCCGCTATCATGGCCTCATATTCAGACTCGTTGTTTGAAGCCTGGAAGCTGAATCTCAAGGTGTATTCAATGTTGGCTCCATCTGGAGCTGAGAGTATTAGCCCCGCGCTGCTTCCACTGTCACAGGAAGAGCCATCAACGAAGAGGCTCCATACGTCTACATCTGATGAGAAGGCCCCTTCTCTCATAATCCCTTTATCGAAGAGGTATCGATCCTCTTCGTTTTCTTCTACTCTGCTCTGGGTTTTGCTTAGGACAACCTCTTCTCGGCCTTGGAAGACATTTGGGGCAGTCTCTTCCGAATCTCGAAAGACACTATGGTTCGTCTCTTCGCCGCTATCCAAGCCCTTCTCTGTCTCGGCCTCTTCCCAAGTGAACTCTGCGATAAAGTCTGCGAGGGCCTGTCCCTTGATGGCTGTCCTGGGCTGGTAGGTAAGATCATACTCTCCTAGCTCGATGGCCCAGGTCATCAGTCTCCCGGACTTCTCAGGTTTGTGCAGAACCTGTCTTAGCGGGGAGTCTGTAAGGACTACCATGGAGTGAGCTTGAAAGTAAGGCTTTATTATCCTTGAAGCATGTATAAGGGCATAAACCAACTTCTCCATTCGGGGATAGTTTTGTTCAGACCCTTGAAGGGCCTTACTGTTGAAGTACACAGGCCTCTAGATTCCATCCTCTTCCCGTATGATGGCTGCGCTGATGGCTGATTCAGAGACTGCCAAATACACAAACAACCTCCCCCCCGTGATGGGCCGAGACAGCAACAAGGGAGATCCCAAGTAGGACTTGAGTTGGTCAAAGGCTTTTTCACACTCTTCGTCCCACTGTAAGGCCTTTCTCAGAACTTTAAAGAACGGAAGACACTTGTTCGTGGCTCTAGCAACAAACCTGTTAAGGGCCGCCACTCTTCCAGTGAGTCTCTGAACATCCTTGATACTCCTAGGAGTCTTCATGTCGAGTAATGCCTTGATTTTCTCAGGGTTTGCTTCAATCCCCCTTTGATTAACGATGAACCCCAGGAAATTCCCAGCTCCTACCCCGAAGACACACTTCGCTGGGTTGAGCTTCATTATATACGAGTCCATGACATCAAAGGTCTTCTCAAGGTCTGCTACGTGAGTACACACTTTCAGGCTCTTCGTTAGCATATCGTCCACATACACCTCCATGGTCTTACCTATCTTCTCCTCGAACATCTTATTGACAAGACTTTGATACGTTGCCCCCGCATTTTTCAGGCCAAAGGGCATCACCTTGTAACAGTACGTCCCCTTGTCAGTAATAAAGGTTGTCTTCTCAGAGTCTTCGGCGTCCATGAAGATTTGGTTATAACCTGAATAAGCATCCATGAAACTCATGAGCTCGTGCCCTGCCGTTGCATCCACCATTTGGTCTATCCTAGGTAAGGGATAGCTGTCCTTCAGGCAAGACTTATTTACATCTGTGAAATCTACACACATTCGCCACTTTCCATTGGCCTTAGGCACAATGACTGCATTTGAGAGCCACTCCGGATAGGTAACCTCTCTTATGAACTCGGCCTCTTCCAACTTTTTCACCTCTTCCCGGATGACCTCATACTTATCCCTGGAGTAGACTCTTCGCCTCTGCTTGATCGGCCTGGCATCTCTGTCCACGTTGAGCTTGTGGCTCATGACCTCAGGGTCGATACCAGTCATGTCTGCGTGACTCCATGCGAAGATAATCTATCTTCTTCTGAGGAATTTTACCAGCTCTTCCTTGATCCCTGGCTCTAGGGCCTTACCGACCTGGACGATTTTTTTTGGCTCGTCCTCATTGAGGACGATGGATTCTACCTCTTCCGCGGCCTCGCCCTTCTTCAATTTTGTTTCATCTCTTGGGTCAAGAGTGTCAATGCTGTAAGTGGCGGATGCTCTCTTATGGGCCTCTCTCTCTTCGGCCGAGTTGAAGTAACATTCCCGCACCGTTGTCTGGTCCCCTTGCACTTCCCCTACTCCATAAGGAGTCGGGAGTTTTAGCATCTGATGGACCGTCGACGGCACGGCTTCAAACTCTTTGAGGGCCACTCTTCCGATGATGAGGTTGTAGGCCGAGAAGTCATTTTCGTCCATAAAAAAAAAGTTGATCTTCTTGGTCAGCCTCTTAGGCCATTCATCCCCCATCCGTACATCCATTTCATACATGCCCAATGGGTGCACCTTCTCACCACTGAAGCCTATCAACGGGTGATGGTAGGGCACCAACCTTGCCTTGCTAAGACCCAAGCTCTTGAAACAAGGCCAGAACATCACATCTGCTGAGCGTCCCCCATCTATGAGGATTCTCCCTACATCGCACCCATGCACCCTTGTTGTTATGACTAAAGGGTCATCATGGGGGGCTAAGATGCCCTTGAAGTAGAGTCTGGAGAACCCCACCATGAGGGTGTCCATGTCTACCTTCTTCCTCTTCTGTACTGCGTCAGAAGATGTCAGATTCACAACCTCAGGCTTGGCCACTGACTTGGCCTCTGCTACATGAGCCTTCCTATCGGCTACCTCAGAGCCACCTCCTGCGAATCCCCCACATATGGTGCTAATACCAAAGGAGATTATTCCTACCCTCTTCACCGGGGTGTTGTCATCCTTTGGCGGGAGATCCGGGTCATCTCCATCATCTCCCTCTGAGTCATCGTCCCTTCTGACCGGGACATCGCCACGGCACCTGTCATTCCTTCTTTTCTTAGGGTCTTCTCTTCCACCATTTGGAGCCTTGCCATCCACATACTTCCTCACCTTTTCGGACTTCAGCATCTTCTCAATCTCATCCTTTAAAGAGAAGCATCTATCTGTGACGTGGCCATGATCCTGATGGAACTCACACCAAAGGTTTTTGTTCCTCTTATGTGGTGGGGCCTTCAGCTTCTCTGGCCACCTCAGAGTCCGGTCAGTCTTAATCTCATTAAGGATGTTCTCACAGCTCACAGTCAGAGGAGTGTAATGAGCGAACTCGTCATCTCCTGACCTCTTCTTCCCCTCTTTCTTACTTTGGGACCTCCCAGCGCTACCGCTGTTTTCCTCCTCATATTTGGCGGCCATTGCCTCTTTCGCATTCATCACTTTCCCTGCGGTTGCCAGCAACTCCGCCATAGACCTAGGAGGGTCTTTCGCCAGTTTCCATAGTAGCTTCCCCTTCTGGAGGCCTCCTATAAGGGCTGTCATAGCTATGCTTTCTTCATAGTCTTCCACCTCCAACTTCTCTTTGTTAAATCTTGCTATGTAGTCTCTTAGGCTTTCACCCTTAGCCTGTTTGACATATAGCAGGTGGGTAGTCTTCTTTTGAGGTCTTACCCCAAAGCAGAAGTTGTGGATGAACTGCTCTGCCAAGCCTTTGAAGTTCTCGATCGAGTTCTTTGGAAGAGAGGTGAACCAGCTGTGCGCTGCCCCTGTCAAGGTTCCCAAGAAGGCCCTGCACTTCATCTCATCTAGTATTGAGTAAATATCTGCCGCCGACTGATACATCTCGATATGGTGCACAGGGTTAGTGCTGCCATCATATTTGGGAGTCACTGTAGGAGGCTTGAACTTAGCTGAGGTTGGGTACCCCACTATCCTAGCCACAAACGGGGAGCCCTCCGAGTAGCCCCTCTGTAATGGGTCCCTGCTCTTTATGAGGTCCCCTATCTTCTCCTCAAGGCATTGGATTGAATCATTCCAGGGTCTTCTGTCATCGACTTGGCCGAGGTTATCCCCTGCCACCTCCTTGCGATGGACAGAGGGTTCCCCAACCACGACTCGTTGGCTGTTGACCTCTTCCTGCTCCCTGGCTCTTCTCTCACAGGGTCGGCCTTGGTCTGGCCGAGCCTACCTATCCCCTCTTTGGGAGCCTGCCGTGCTCCTTGACCTCGATAGCCTCTGTCTCAGGTCATTAACTGGGCCCAGCCTCTCGAAGGCCGACCCTCTACTCAACCAATCAAAGGCCGACCCTCTTTGTTGGGCCTCTTCTCTTCTTCAGACGACACATCCCTGACTCTGCCTAAGAGGTCGTATGGTGTTATCTGACACCTCATATGGCTCCCAGCAGTCTTCTGGGGCCTCTTCAGCTCCTAGGTCATCATACCTGCCCTCTGGGCAAGGGTTTTCTTGCCTCCCCAGGCGCAAGCGCCTAGGGTCAGCAACGTCCCTCCTCCGCTGGGGTGCAGGCTGATCCTTTATGGGCGCCTGGGGTGGTCCCCTGGCGTCAGGATGAGGCTGAACTACCGCCGGAGTGATCATGTCCAGTGAGACTCCAGGTGGCCTCATCATCATGGTTTGACTGAGCTGGGAAAATTGCTCCTTCATGGCTTGTTGTGTTGCAGCCAAAGATTTCAAGGCTGCTGCTACCTCCACCATTTCGGACTGGGGAGGAGCCTGACTGGAGCTAGCCCCTCCACCTCTGGGCGGCGGAAGAGGCGGTGGTAATTCTGGTGCCATATGTTAACTGTATAGAGCTTTGAGTAGAAAGTGAGCTTAATACCTTAAAGGACCTCTTTCAATGGTGAAACAGCTCCACGCAAGGGGTGGTTCCTGGTTCACCACCAGAGTCTCCGATGAGGTTAAGCAGAAAAGGAGGAAGAGATAGCTTCTCGTTCCCACAGACGGCGCCAAAATGATGATGCTAAGAATCAGCACCACTAAATAAGGTGTTTCCAAGATCAATATATGAATAACAATGGCAGCACAGCTATATAAAGAGACAAGAGAATGAGGTGAGGAAATGAGGAATCAACACCGGAATATGAGTGGTTCAGCCAATCTGGCCTACGTCCACTGGGAGTGTGTGAGTAATATCACTGAATGAAGGCACTAATGGCCATGGATACAATTCTCTCAAGCTTTCTCTCTCTACTGTATATTTAGACAGAGTTTCAGCTAGGGTTGAATAGCTGGGATCCCTTTGCAAGGTAGGGGATGATCCCTATATATAATGCCTAGGGGGTGTAATGTACCCCCCATGCATGTAATGTGCATGTGTGTGGTAGCCTCACCAATGGGGGAGTGCCATCTGTCGCTGCCACATGTAAGTAATGATGATGAAATATTCTCCCCACATGTGGGGAATAATCTTGTTACAACTGATTTCTGCCCCAGGTGTCCTTATCGAAATGTTCAACAGATGCTCGGCTGCAACGTTGAGGGATGACCTCGGCCTAGGAGAGGTCGAGCTGTAGAGGCTTGATATTCGTTCAATCCGAGGTGTCATAGGGAGTCTCGGCCTGGTCTCAGCCGAGTCATTATGCTGGGTCGGCCCCAGCCGAGGTAGGAATGATTCCATGCTGACAATTACTAAGGCTTCTTGTGACCTCGGCCAAAGCCGAAGTTGGACTGGTTCCATGTTGAAGGTCAAGGCTTCTTGTCAACTCGGCCTACACTCGGCCGAGGTTGCCATACCCAGGTATATAAGAATGATGTTGATGCCTGTGAGGCGCGTAGTGTCCAATAGGAGCGTAGATGGTAGTGTCGGCCTAGGCCGACCCTGGTCTGACCGAGGGATGATATCGTGGGCCCATGGCTTATCTTGGGTCGATCAGTATCTCGGCCATCGTCTCGACCGAGGTAACACTTGGGGCATATTAACGACATCCCAGTTTGGAAACTATTTATAGATGGATCTTCATGCACTACTAGCGGTGGGGATGGAATCATCATCAACACTCCAGGAGATTTAGGTATGGAGTATGCCTTAAAATTTCAATTTTAAGCCTCCAACAATGAAGCCGAATACGAAGCATTAATTACAGTCTTGGAGCTAGCCTCATCACTAGGTGCCGAGAAGGTGATAATGCACAATAATTATCAATTTATTGTTCATTAGCTACTTCAGATATACAGAGTTAAAGGAGAAGGAATGGTAAGATAGCTGAATAAGGTTATAAAGGCTATCTCTTCATTTCCTTCAGTCAAAATGGTCTAGATTCCAAGGGTGGATAATGCCTGAGTAGATGCCCTTGCTCAGCTGGCCTAAGCAACTCTAATGAAGCTCAAACAAACCATTCTAGTAGAGATTGTCACAAATTAAAGCATTGATGCAGAAGATGTTAGTATAATTTATGTAGAATTGGGACCTTCCTAGATGGACCCGATTAAGGATTACATTAAAAAATTCATGTTATAACCCAACCAGAAAAAAACAAGGAAGATGAGATACAAAGCAACCACTTTTATCTCGGAGAAGGGTTATCTATACCAAATAGGCTACACAGTCTTTTTACTTTATTTTTTCTATCTAACTAAAGTAAATGATCTGATTAAAAAGGTTCATGAAGGCTCATGTAGCGCCCATACAAGGCTATTATTGGCTAATAATGAAAGCAAGTTGTGTTTCCTTTACCAAGAATTATGATAAGTGGCAAAGGTTTGATTCTATTCACAAAAGACCAGGGGCTACCTTAACTCCTCTTACTTCTTCATATCCCTTTAATATTTGGGTAATAGACTTGGTCGGACAATTGTCGACCACCAAAGTAAGGTTCAAGTATTTAGTTATCGCGGTGGATTACTTCACCAAATGGGTGGAGGTTGATCCCTTAATTGATATTCCTTATTAGAGAGTCTTTAAGTTCATATGGAAGCAGATTATGTGTCGCTATGGAATGCCCTAAGCTTTTATCACTAATCATGGTACTCATTTATTGCATCCGATCCAAGATTTAGAAACTACATTCAGCACCTGGACATCCACAATGCAATGGTCAAATAGAGATTATTAATAAAAAAATTCTCAATGGATTGAAGAAAAGATTAGATGACTCTAAGGGGAACTGGATCAATGAGCTGCACATCATCCTATGGGCTTACAAAACTACACTAAGAACGGTAACAGGAGAGACATCGTATATGCTTTCTTTTAGCGGTGAGGTAGTAGTATTAACTGAAATAGGTTGTTGACTCACAATGGGGATACATTTTTATTCCCCTAAAAGTGATCTAATGAGGCAACTAGATCTAAACATAGTTGAAGAAGTCAGAGAGGATGCTGCAATTCGAATGGCTGCTTATCAACAAAGGACTTCTAAGTTCTACAACCAGAGAGTCAAGTCGAACAACTTGAAACAAAGAGATCGTATCCGTAAGAAAGTGATTTAGAAGAACAACAAGTTGGAGCCCAATTGGAACGGTCCATGCCATATCTGGGTAGTTATCCCTAGAAATACTCGAAGGAGAAGAATTTAAGAACCCATGGAATGCCGACCATCTTCGCAAGTATTACCAATAATTTCATTTTTGATGTAATGAGTTATTCAATTTAATGAAGTTGCAAGTTTCTCTCAATTATTCTTCCTTTTTATGTTTTATTTTTTGGAGTATGGTGTGATCCCACCTTACTAAAAAGTTCTATCTAATTTTAGTTCAAATATAATTTAAGTTCAAACTTTTCCAACTTTAGAAAATCTTAGTAAAAGGTTCTCTCTAATTTTAATTCAAACTTTTCTAACTACAAAAAAATTTAGTTATTACTAATTCAAACTTTTCCAACTTCAGAAAAGCTATTCTTTAAAACTTCATGTATGATTTTGTCTTCGACTAATCAAGAACAAGAAGTTAGTAAAACTTCATGTAATACTCAAAGTCAAACATAAGAGATTTTACCCAACTAAGTTAAAACACATGGATAACTAAAAATTCCTGGTACACTTGGTCACCACGAATAACTAATGCTATAACTTAGTTCAACAAAACTATTTACAGTTTTAGCTAAAAGCATTAGTAGAATCTAAGGCATTACAAAAAGATTCAGCCATGAATCAAGCAGTTAACATTTAAGCAGATTACTTAGTGGGTAAGATGATTAATTAATCATAAGGCAGGTTATCAAGTCGGCAGGATGATTAAAATCAATCACAAAGATTAAATGAAAACTAATATAAATCTCAAGCATACTTATTGACCAATAAGTTCATTTTATTCCAAACACTTGGTGTTATAATCCAAAAAGAAAGAAAGTACAAAGTCTATCCTACTGGACACTTTCCTTCAGCTTTGCTCATCCTAGTAAGAGGCTCATTAAGGGTGCTCGGCAGGTCATACCTAGTACACAAGATAGGGTGGTGGATCTAAAATCTATTAGTCTAGAGCGCCAACGGCTTCTCAGTCAATCTAATAAATGTTGGGGGAGAACATACTTATCTTCTCCTTCAAGGCCATAATCCCCAATATACTTTCTTAGTAAGCTTTTAGGAATGGCATCAGGAGGAATCTTGATAATATCAATCTTGAAAGGAGGATCGGGATAACCCAATATTCCATGATCATGCCAATACCACAACTCACCTTTAGTAATCTTCAGTAGATCAAGCAAGTTCATCCAATTGCATTTATATCCTCCATTCCTATACTGCTCCACGTGCTTATCTAAACAAGTGAAGGCATCATCATACCCATCCATCTAAACAGCCTTATGTTGCTTATAAAAGTGGAAGGTCAATCGATTTAACCTATTTTGGAGCTTCTTGATAGCCTTGTCTTTCTCCAATATTAGATAAACTTGATCGACCAAAGCCTTTTTGGTTCTTTCCTTATTAACAGTTAGCTAAACGACCATGGCTTGTCTAGGAGACTAGCCAGATTCAGTCTTCTTCATCTTCAAGTTTTCCAGCTCCTCTAGCATCATGGCATTCTCTTTCTCAAAGAAAGACACTCCTTCATCCGGATTAGAGTTGGTGTATTTCTTCAAACTCCCAGCCCACTCTTTAAGGCGTTATTTTCTTTCTCCAAAGGGGTAGCAATTGATCATGCTCTCTCAATTTCTTATTTTAATGCCAGCTCTTTCTTGTTAATGGTAGAAGTAATATCTTGTACCTTTTTATCAAAGCATCATCCTTCACTCAATGCCTGATACGTAGCCTCATAATCAGAATGGATCAATGCCTTGGAGAGTTTATGGTCTTCTTGTATTTACTCAATCTTTTCATAATACTCAGTGTTATTTGCTACTTCTATATCCAAAAGGCAATGAAGATGAATGTAAGACTCCTTCACTTAGTCGGAGGCATCTGACTCAGAAATACCATTAGATATTCCTTAGTCAATGGAATATGGCCAACCTCAAGAAGATTTCTACATCACCTGAGTAGGTCAGATTCAGTAGAGACTATTTCTTTCTTCCTAGCATAAAACTATAAATTTACAAGTATGAGTTTATGGAGCCTAGGAAGAAAATAAACGCTATAAACAGTATTGCGGATAACAAGCAATAAGAAATCAACATCACATGAAGTTGTAAGCAATTAGGAAAAAATATCTCTTTGCATTGATCATTCCATGGTTACAGATTTAGTTATATTGTTAAAGACAAAGAAGAAGAAATGGAAAATACATAAAGGAAGAAGTAGAAAACAACTAGCTAAAAGGAGTTAAACCTTCTCCTTGTCCTTCTCCTGCTCGTTGGTCTTATGTTGGTCAGTAGCAGGTAGGTTGACATGATCAGTAGGCACCATATAAGAATCCCTACAACCTTCCTCATTATCATCAAAGTCTGCATCCATGCTGGGAGAAGTTCCTAGGTCATGTTTCTAGAGAAGTTTAGAGTATGTCTGAATGATGGCCTCCTTGAAAGATTCAGTCCAGCCTTCTATGAAGGATTTATTCCTATAATATTCTATCTGGATGGTTGCATTAGTAAAGGCTTTCTCCCATACCTTATTTGTAGCCTTTCCTTTATCTTTCTTGCCCTTGGCCTTAAGAATAGAGTTATCAGCAGTCAAGCTGACAATCTTGTCTTCAGTAGTTTTTGCTCGACTCTCAGCTTCAGTAATTATCAACTTGGCATGAGTCAACTCATTAGCAACAGTCTTTCGTTCCTCCTCTATTTCTCTAGCCTGGTCCTCAATAGTCTTAATTTATCCTACCAATCTTATTTTTCTCTCTCTAGGGCTTCACTAGATGCTTGTAAGGATTTTTGCAAGCCCTCAAGATCTTCGTCAACATCAGTCGAGGAAAAGGACCTTATTTGGTCATCCTTCTCCATTATCTGACTAAAGTCGACCAAGAACTATAAGAAAATAAAGGTGTTATTATTTTAGCAGTAAGGCATTAAAAATTAGTGCGTACCAACAAAAAGTTTAAGAATTTACCAAGTCCAAAGTGTGAGCAGCCCTCTCAGTTAATCGGGATTTAGTCACGACGGTTATAACAAACCTATATGTTGGCTAAGTTCCTACTTTTATCAACTCCCTAGACAACCCATGGTTGATCTCCACCGGAACATTCTCAATTCTGCCTTGCTCGGTAGCAAACTTCTTAGCTAACTCAGTAGTTTTGGCCAACTCGCTAGACTTTTTGGCCTGATCTTGATGGACAGGAAAACATTTCTTTAAATCTTGAATTGAGTTTTTTTAGTTAGGGCCTCCTTAGTGTTAAGAACCTGAGGTCTCTTCTTAGTGGCTTGAGACCTCTTATCGGCGGGAGTGGTTTTCTTAGCAGCAGGGGGAGGGGACTTGGTAAAAAAGTTTGGAATTTTTCTTTTCACCACCTCCGCAGAAGGAGATATGGGGATGGTGGTGATATCAAGGGACTCAGATGAGGAAGAGATTTCCCTTTGAAGAAACTCAACTCCACTTGATTCTGCAACTGAATTAATGGATGTAGGTTCCTTGTTTAGGTTGACAGTAAGATGAGGCAATGGAAGTGGTGGTCGAGAAACAAAAGAAGTAATTAAGCTCTTGTTCTTTTAAGAGTACAGAAGCATATCTGGGATGATCTTATCCAACCCTTTGATTGAGACCCCACAAGTATTTGAGTTCTTCAAGATTAACTTCACCCTCCTTAGGGCACTTCTTCTTACAATCCTCTGCAACAAAATCAGAACAAGAAAGTTAGTCGATAAATCTTTGAATAGATGAAAAAAAATGAAGTTTAAGAATACAAGTATGACTTATGCCACACCCTTCTTGGAGGTACTTGGGACGAGTGTATGATACCCCCTCAAAAAGGGGGTAAATTGCCAATTTTTTTAATAATAAGACAGTAATACCAATAGTCTTTGTTAGAATCTAGTAGGTTGACCACTAAAGTCCAAGTGGCTTGTCTAGTCTTCAAATAATATGTACTATCACTAATGGTTCCCATTTGTAGAAGAACATCAATTCGAGGATTCCAATGTGAGTCCCATAAATATCATTCAATTTATTCACTCCTTTTATTACCCTCTATGTGTTTGGAACTATTCTTGATGGAACAACATCGAAATATTGGCAAAACTGAAGAAATAGTGGGTTTGGGGGAAAGGTAATACCACACTAAGAAATAAAAAAGAGTAGGAATCCAATAACCCCCTGCTAAAGAATTCACATTCACAGGATTGTGAGTAATTTCTAGACCTACCCAACTAGGAATTTTCCTTTTCTCTCTGAATTCCTCTAAGGAATTATCATCAATGATATAAACCATGACTGAAACAAAGGGAAAACATACAAAAGAGGGAAAAGATAGCTTACAGAGATATAAAGGTAACATTTGGAATCAAAAAATAGTGGTGGTTAGCAAGAAGAAAAATATTAGAGAAGAAAAGCTTGAAAATGAAGAAAATCTTGGAAACAAAATACTGAAGATTTGAGTAAAGTAAAATGGAGGGAAATCTGCGTCTATTTATAGGCTGCCTCGAGAATACGGGCGAAATGATTAATGGCGCGAATGATTGAACTAGCACCGACTACATGCTTTCTAAAGTGAAAAAAGACCAGCGTACCTTTTAGCGATTTAAAAAAGTTTGAATTATTTAAAAAATGCCAATATCAAAAATACGAGTAAAAAAATTTACAAGTCCGAGAGGTCGACTGCAAACCTGCGCTTAGACATTGCACCGATTAACATTTTGAACAACCACTCCATACTTTCGATCAATCATCAAGCATGGAGCATTGGGGTCTTTTGTTGTACGTCAAAATTGCTCTCCTGCGTGGACCAATGAACGATAGATACCTGTCATTGTATGTGGCCATTCAGCTATCTTGATCGGCATCAGAGATACCTAGTCGGCTAGAATGCCTACTAACTCCCAGAATGTGAACCATCAGGAATAAAAAAAGTTACTTGGATGGAAGGGCGACCATCACTGAATGTTAAGGGTCTCATTTATTGTATAGACATTTAAATGCCTAGGGATATAAATGCATTCCGTCTCTTGGGTTCTAGACCACTATTAATAGATAATCTCCCTTACCTCACAGGGACGATTAAACGAATCTCAAGCATACTATACTAACCTATTCTAACCACCAACAATAATACCAACAGTGGATGTAGGCAATTTACAGCTGAACCACTTTACAAATCTTTATCTTTTTCTGTGTTCGCTTGATTAGTTTTGTTTATTTATCTGTGATTATAAAACTGGAACCACTCATTTTTAGACAACAATAGCGTCTGACCCCCATTTTGACGGATCCTCTCAATTGACCGTTAAGTCACCCATTTCCTATCCTAAAATGTCTAATATACCCCTCATCAATAAACTAACAACCATCATTTATAAAAAAAAATAGTTTTATATATAAAAAGAAGTTTAATTGAAAAAAAAAAATTATTATGTTAAAATTAATTGCTTTTTTAAATACAAAATTGTACATCGTTTTATCACTTTTATAATCAAAATATAATTTTTTTTTATTTTACAGAATTTAAAAACAATTTGTAAACATATTTTACGAAGAATTTATTACTATGTTAAAAGTTGTGTAATTTAGACAAAAATTGTATGAATTTTCAACTCTTTTTTAATTTTTAAAACAATTTTACGTCAATTATAAAATAAAATAATTTTTTTTACCTTTTTATATAAATGAAAACTATTTATTTTTATTTTAAGAAGTTAAAACCCCGCTAAAATAGTTATTTTGTAAAAAATAGGTTGTTATATAGTAAACATATTTTTTTTCTTTTAATGACAAGCGTTTTTTTTATTTATTATAAAATAAATTTTTATTATTTTAAAAAAGAGACTTTATAAAAATAAAAGATAACCGTTTTTAATAAAAATTAAAAGATAATTTTTTAGGAAAACAATTTTTACTATTTTAAAAATATTAAAAAAACTTTTGGAGTTCTTTTTATAAAAAAAGAAAAACTATTTTTAAAATAATGAAATAATAATTTTAATAAAATGGGAAAAAATAAGAAAAAATGTTTTAACGGTTAAAAACCATTTTTTTTAAATATATAAAGCTAGATTTTTGAAAATATAAAAAAAAAGCATTCAAATTGTTTCCCTAGTTTGTATCTATAAAAAATAGTTAAAAATGGTTATTTTATAAATTACGTACAATTTAAAAAAAATTAAAATTGTTAAAAACACGCTAATTTCTTTCCTAAAATAAAAAAAAAAGTTAAAATAACACAAACATTATATATATATAATTTGTTTAAAATTAGTTTTAAATATCGTACAATTTTTGTATACATATAATTTATTATATATAAACAGTTTTATATGTTAAAAAAATAGTTGTGAAAAAAAAAATTATATATAAAAAATAGTTTTATAATAACCAAGCAAAAACAGTTTTTTAATTAAATGTCGTTATTTATTTTTTATAACATAGCTATTATAAATAATGGTTCTCAAACAACGAATGGATGGTATATTAAACATTTTAGGCCGAAAAAGGAGTAACTTAATAGCGAAATGATATAATCCATCAAAATGGGAGTCAAACCCCAAGAAGTGAAAATTTTACAGGCTTGACTTACTAATTAATGGGAGCCAAATCCTAACCAACCTATTTGTTCCATACTCTATATATTATTTAATTAAATATAGTCACATATATTCAATATCCTCTCTATGTATAAGACATACAATTATTATTTTTAGACTTGCTTGCTTAAGAGATTTGTGTAATTGGTTGCGAATTCAATCTCAAATTAAAAGTAAAATATTATTTTTAAGGGTTTCTCCCTTAAAGAGTCATATTTTAAAACTAATATGAAAAATAACATTAAATGCTAATCATACCTTCAAATATTGAATATATGTCTACTTCATGTAACTTGATATTATGTTTTGTTGTTGTTGTTATAATTTGGTGTTAGTTGAGTGTCATCTTCAATTTAAATTTGAACACACACACAGACACACACACACACACGCGCGCACACACGCGCGCGCACACACACACACACACACACACACACACATATATATATATATATATAGTTAGTTAGTTAGTTAGTTAGTTAGTTTGTTTGTTAGTTAGGTTTTCTACCATTCTTCGTAACTACATACCTATGAACCTACCCATTTTTAAACTAAATAAAAAATATATATTTTCAACCAAATTTGGTATATGTACAAAAAAATACATCCCAGATTTAATTCGAAAGATGGTGAGCTGATGATCACAAGTTTCAATGGTTAAAAATGCACGTATTCATCCAATTTTCAAATCACCCACTTCCAAATTGTATTTTTGGATGAGTTTTTTTGTTGACGATCTCCTCATTATGGAGACGTAAAGTATAGCAAGTTTGGTTGAAAAAATCATTTTTTTAAATGATTATGTTCATAGGGATGTTGTTAGGAGTTATGTTAGTATTTTAAGGTTGTCAATGTCTTCCCTTAAGGCACATGTTAGGGAAATATCATGTGTCATCCATGGTTCTCCGATCGGGAAACCTTATCCAATCTATATGGTTAATCTACGCTCTTTAGACTATCCAAACTTAGCGAACTTGTAAGGACACAATTCCTAATTGAGTCCATATGTAGTTTTGGCTTAATTTCGGACAAAACCAGTTGAGTCATAGGATAGTAGTTTGTTCCTATCAATCCTATGACGTTTGAAGATTTTTCTAGTACCTTTTTCATTCCCTCCAAGAGAAAAGGAGAGTAACATTTTTTAGAGAAAAAGTTCCAACTTTGTGTGTGTGATTCTCACGATTTAATCTTTACCAAAACACGCTTTTACACCCAAAAATCTGTTTGCTTTTATGTTAAAGTTCTTTCACATATATATATATATATATATATATATATATATATATATATATATATATATATATATATATATACACACACACACACACACTAGGGTATACCCGTGCCTGAAGGCACGACGCAAGTATTCGAAAGTGTACGTCGTCGATTAGACCATACGTCGTATTTAATTCGCAATAGTAATAATAGTCTGTCTTGGACCTCCTATAATACGTTGTAATGGCACAGTGAAAATTGGACATGATTTTTTAATAAAAACTTGACGAATTATTCATGTCATCAGGGGTCGGATTTTTCACCTAACATTAATAAAATTACACGATTAATTCATAATTTTACTCTTGTTATTTGTGTCAAATAGTATTTTTATATGGTGTGAAAAATTATAAGTTGCGTTATTTGCGTTGTTTATTTAAAGAGTTATGTTTTGTAAAAACAAATTATAAAACAAAGTATAAAAAATACATTTTTTAAAAAAGTTATGTTTTATTAAAATTTGAAAAAAACTAAGTTTTTAAAAAATAGTTTATACTAAAAGTTTCGTCGAGTGTTTATTAAAAAAATGATGTGAGAAGTTGCTACATCATATTAGTTTTAGGTTCAATAGTTTTTTATGACTCGTATTATAGGATGAGTGAGAAGTTGGATTAGACAACCTACTTTTTGTAGGGATTTTAATATCTTGACTTCCTTACATGTTGTCTTAATAAAAAAAAGTCATTATAAAAATATTTTATTAAAAATGTTTTCAGACAATAAAAACTGTTTTCAGACAATAAAAAATAATTTTTTTTATTAAAAATGTTTTTATTAAAAAAATGTATTAACATTTCTCAATTACGTACAATAACGTAAGAATTGACGATGTATTAATAAATAAAAATTAAAAGTGCAAATAAAAATGTGTAAAAAATAGTAATAAATTACATAAAAAATTATTTGATCATCATGTCACATTGTCACTCAAACAGATGAAGAAAGGTAGAAACATAAACCCGTAAAAAAATTGTATAAAAGAGACGATGAAAACTTCTAATTCAAGCCTTACTCATTACTCATGTTCAAAGTATGTGTTCAATTCAAGTATGTAGTCAGCTATGAAGAGAGAGAGGTGAGTGTGACTACATCATATCTTAGTTTTAGGTTGAGTAGTTTTTTATTACATGGGTCTTGCAGGTGAAGTGAGAAGTTGGATTAGACAACCCACTTTGTGTAGAGTTTTTAATATCTAGACTTCCTTGTCATAATAAAAATGTAATTATAAAAATATTTTATTAAAAAACTGTTTTTAGACAATAAAAATCAAATTTTTAATTACAAAAAGGTTTTTACTTTTTAAAAAAATAAAAAATGTTTTAACTCTTTTAAAATTGGAAAAAACACGTTTTTATTGGTTCTAGAAAAAATAATGAAAAAAATGTCTTTTCAATAATGTTTGAACTATTAAAAAACTTTTTTTTTTCAAATTAACTTCTAAAATAAAAGACAGTTAAAAATAAATTAAGGTTTTTATTTATAGAAAATATTAACAAAATTATTTTTAAATAGTGTACAGTTAAAAACCAAGATTTATTTTAATATATTCCGATTTTTTAACACAAATTATAAATTTTTCATCTCAAACCTTATTTCTTTACTTTCCCAAGTTTTGCCACATGATCTTGCCATTAGCTCCTAAAATTAAGTACGGAGAAATGACATACCAATTATGTCCTTCACCTATTATCTTATTGATAGATGTAGAGTTTGATATTTTACCATTAGATCTGTTTTATGTACATCTAGAAAAGGAAAATTAAAAAAATTAACATACTATGCCTCAAGTTACAACAATAATATCCAAAAAGTTCCTGTCCAAAAAGATGTTTTACCATTATAATATCTAAAAAGTTATTTTGCAGACTTTAGTAGTATCAATATAGTCTCGAAATTCGTAGATTCACTGTCCTAAAGATACCTTGTGTGATTGCCTGCATTGTAAAAATTACTTTGTTAGTAACTTATAAAAAAACGTGATAAAACATATATTAAAAACTTTGATAATTAATCATCTAACAGTTATCTGAAAATAACAAATATATTATGGATCCGTAATAAACATACTAAATCAAGTATTATAACATCATTGGCATAATGGCATGAGATGAATAAAATAAAGGATATCTTTAATTAACAATGTCTGAAATCTTATTTTGTGAACTTGTACATAATGATATGACTTTCATTCCTTGTAAACAACATCAAAATGATCGGGTACTCAAAACTGATATCAAGAAATAAAATTTTAAAAAAAAGGAAATAATTATTTCAAATATTGTGTTTAGCCCCAGCTACCCAGATCCTTAACTATGAAAACTCTCAAAATCCAACCATAACTAAAAATAAAAAATACAAATAAAAAAACTTTAACAAACCCATATAGAGAGATTAATATAGGAGAGGGAATACCTTTAAGTCGAAAAGTGAAATTTTTATATTGATATAGAAAGAATCTGCAAAAATGCCTAAATATAGATATAGAAAAAACATAACATTGCCTTTGAACGTGGTGGCTGATGTTCAGTCCCATAAAACCACAAAAAAAAACAAAAACAAATCATACCTTAGGAGATTCTTATTACGAAAATCATAAAGATTCAATGAAATACCAATTTGAAGTAAAAAAAATCAGTTATATGTCCTTAAAAAACATCAGATTTTACACACGGTGAAGTAAAAAAAAAATCCAGTTTCAAGTAAAAAAAAAACATCAGATCTTACCCATGGTGAAGTAAAAAAAACTCAGTTTCATGTAAAAAAAACATTAAATCTTACCCAAAGTGAAGTAAAAAAAATGTGTTTCGTGTAAAAAAACTCAGTTTCATGTAAAAAAATACATCGGATCTTACCATGATCAAGTTAAAAAAAAATCAGTTTTATGTCCAAAATAAACTCAGTTTCATGTCCCCCCAGAACTCACTTTCTTAATCTTGGTTAAGTTCCCCAAATGACAAATGTAGAAGGAGAATGTAGTAATGGATCCTCCAAATGACAAATAAATCAGATCTGCGCAAAAAAAAAATGATTTCAACAAAAAAAATGAATGAAAAAACTCTAAATCCCAAAAAGGAGATTTCAAACATTTGAATCTCATACATGTTAACAACTCTAGGTTTTAAAAAAAAGGAAATGTAGAGTTATACCCGATTTGAAAGTGGCTATCTTGAAAGTGAGAGTATTTCAACCCTTGGGTGAGGTGGGTTTTCAAATTTAGGCGATAACCTTAGTTGACAGGCTCCTGCTAACACACGCACTCTTGCGTCCCTTTATTGCAAAACAAACATAAATTAAGCACAGATATTTATATCAATAATTTATTAGAGAGTTACCCATAAGAGCTCATGTAGATGGAACTAAAACATAACCCAAATCACCACAGAATCAGTAACCAAAATTGTAAGAAAAATTGTTATCGATCAGAAAACAAGTCGTAAGAAATGACTGAGATAAAAAAAAAAGATGCCAACCTGAAGAACTGGCATCGCAACTTAAGAGAGAGAGAGAGAGAGACGATACAAAATGAAATATGACAATGGAGATTTTGTTGAGAGAGGATTTGAAGAGGTATGTTTCAGTGTGATAGAGTACCGAAAAAAGTGGTTGAGAGTACAATGAAATGAGTGTAAAATTTGAAATTAAAATAAAACACTTTCCAATGCTTTTCGATCCACGCAAAGTTATTTATCAAATCTGATGAAAGTGATCCCTAAGATAAATTACTATAATACCCCTAAAAGTTAGATTGTTAAAAGGGGAAAACACCTCAACCGTTAGATTTTATTTTCAACCATTTCATCCTAGCCCCTAATTATGTTATCAGTTTATTGAACAGTGAAAATAGCATTCTACCTTATTTTATATATATATATATATATATATATATATATATATATATATTTCTTAGAGAGTTTTGTTTGGCACCTGTTTTCTTCTCAATCATTTGAAGGAGATCGTTTGGGTTTCTTCACTACCCTAAAAGGAAGATTAGTTTGTGCTGCGGCTTTCTTACATGGTGAAAGTCACCATATGTGGTTGACGGTTGTTGTGCCTCCATTGGTGGACTCCAAGATTCCAGTGGACTCCGGAGTTATATACAAGGTAGAGGTTGAAGTGAGAAGGAAGCGTTGTAAGTCTTCTTGTCATGTCTTTGTAAAATTTTCATACCTGGTGAATTCGTTAGGCAAGGGACGTCTAAGATTTTTCTCATTTGGATTTTCCTCGTACAACGCCATGTAGTGTGATTGTGTTTATTTTTATATTGCAAAAATCACCATAGATGCATACTAGGATAAACAAGATAAAAATTGGTATAATCATCACACTTGTTTAATTTGGTGTTAATTTAAGTTTGGGTAATTTAAGTTTAATTTAATTCTAGTCCAGAACTTAATTTGATAAAATTTTATTTGTCCTATATTGAAAATTAGAATAAATCATTGTTAGGAAAATTTTAGGACTTTGGTTGAATTAATTTTGTTTAAGTGGAAATTAATTTGTTTGAGTAGTTTAATTTAACTTTTAGTTTAACTTAATTTTAATTTTGAAGAAATTAAAATTTGAAGTTTGTTTTTGTTTAAAATTTGAATTGAAATTTTAGTTGGGAATTTAATTGAACCATCACATTAATTTTAAGAATTTAAAATTTGGGAGATCCGCGTTTACAAGTGGTATCAGAGCTAGAGCGCTAATTTATTGCATTAAGATCCTTAATTTAGTTTTGTTTAAAAATAGAATTTTTCCCGTTTTCAAAATTTCCAGTTTTTTATGGTTCTAATTATGCGTACTCGAAAGCGCGTATGAAATCGCCACTAAAGTCCATAGATGAGAGGGTTTGGTTATCTGTCATTCTCGGGTGGTCCCCACCTACATGTTTAGTAGAAATGAACGTGTCCCCAAACCCGTAGAGAGATGGAGTGAGAATTAACATAAATTAACCAATTTTAATTCCCGAGGCTTGAATGCTTTGTTTAATGCACTCACACCAGATGAATTTCGACGTATCATGGCGTGTGAAATCGATAAAGAAGCTTGGGATATTTTACAACTCACCCACGAGGAAACTAGTGTCATAAAAGCTTCGAAACTCCAAAACCTCACCACTCAATTCGAGACCATTAAAATGCTTGAAAATAAAACTTTTGATGAATTCTATGCTAGACTTTCATATATTGTTAATTCATCATATAATTTGGGAGAAAAAATACCCGACGACCGAGTAGTAAAGAAAATTTTAAAGTCCCTACCCGATAGGTTTATTCCTAAAGTGATCGTGTTAAATTATTTATCCACTCTAGCCTCTACAAAACTAGAAGAGCTCATAGGTGATTTATAAACCTATGAACTTGACATGTTTTTCTCTAAGACCGAAAATAAGAAAGATAAGGGCATCGCTTTGAAAGCCCGAAAGGAGGAAAAATAAGTTTCTGATGATAATAATGATTGTGATTCGGAATGTATCACAATGTTTGCTTGGAAATTTAGAAAAATTCTTAAGACTAATAAAGAGAGTCTAAAAAATGAATATAAGAAATTTGATAAATCAAAGTATAATAATCCTGAGTAGATCCCTAAAAACCATAATGAAGATCTTAATAGGGACGAGTCAAATCACTGCTTTGGTTATGAAGGGTATGGCTGACGCAACTGAAAATGTGTCTCAGAAATGCATTCATTCCAGGCTCAAGTGCAAGCCTGTCGCTCAAGTAATAATCCGACAAGTCGGGTATCGATCCTCAGGGAAAAATGACAACGAAGTTGTGACGACGGTAAAAGACGGAGGAATCCTAACTTTGACTCTTAAAATAAAGGAAAAATGATTTGATTTTGGGAATGATTATAACTAAATGCAAATATGAAATTATAAAAAGATGCAATTACACTAAACTACCTAAAATATGATTGAAAAATGATTGGAAACTTTTAACTAAGTGATGAGAAAAATAGGACGGGAATACAATCCCCCAACCCTAGTGTATTGCAGTTATAATACTAATCATGAATTTAACTGATTAATTTTGACCCGAAATTTAGTACTCCCAAGCATTATATATACGAGGTTCAAGCTCGCGTCATACCTAATCTGAGGACCAGTAAATCGGTATCACGATAGTAACATTCGAATTGCATTCTAAATCATCACGGTTACCCAGAGGCAAACGAGATATAAAGACCTACAATTGTTGTGTTCCTACGCAATACGGTCGTAATCAATCACTAAATTCAGAGGACTAATTTTATATACATGCAATTAACACATCAGGCTGGGTTCATGTATCCCGGCCTTAGAAAATCTAGCCTAACATGCTGAAAGTAATGAAAAAAGTGTTTGATGTGCAGAAATTCATGATTAATCTAAAGCAAACTTGTAAATTGATGTAGAATAGAATTGACAAGAGAGAATTACTCACTAATTTTTACCAAGGCAGTAACAATAGCAATGAATAAAACTGGTAATCAAAGAAATTCTGAATAAAGCTTCAATCTTGGAATTAAAATGGAAATTGTATCTAAACTAGGGTTTGCTGGAAAAGAAAAGAAAAATCTATTATTCTCCCTAAAATCTTCGTTCTAGGAATGATAATAAAATGGGTTTATATACCCTACAAGACTCCAAGACTTTTAGCAGCACTAGGACTCTCTATTAGAGGAAAATTAGAAAATTAAAACTGCGACAGCCGGACCGGTCCCCCTCATCCCACGGACCGGTCCCAGGGAGGACCGGTTCTTTTATTTTGGGGAAGATCGGTCCCAGGACGGACCGATTCTTTTTATTTTTGCCTTCTTCGGTTTGCTTATGATCCGGGGTCTTCTGGAGTTTGACAAAGCGGATCGGTCCGAGGTAGGGGCAGACCGGTCCCAAGGCAGACCGATTCTTTTATTTTTGGCGGACCGGTCCCAGGGCGGACCGGTTCTTTTAATTTCTGGGCGGACCGCTCCGAGGGTTCGACAACTTTTTTCTTGGATTTTTTCTCAACTTCAAATTGGCATAACTTCTTCACCGTAGCTCGGATTGAGGTGCCGTTTTTTCCAGTGTTCTTATAATTGAAAGCTCTTCAACTTTCCAGTTGTCTCCACCTTCGGAATAAGGCTAAAAAATTACAAAAATGCCCTTCAACTCCTTGATTCTTGGTTTCTTTCACTATTTTGAGTTCTCTTTTCCATCTTTCTTGCATGAAATACATGTAAAACACATAAGAGATACACAAAATACGAAATACTTGCCAAAAGGGTTAGTAGCATAAATATGAGATAAATTCAAGTTATTTATACCGCACGGGATCATAAAAATACCGAAATTAAGGGGATAAATATGAAGAATTTATGCCGAATCAAACCCCCCTAACTTAGAACTTTGCGCGTCCCGAGCAATGTAAAAGAATACTAGCAAGGCTTAACTCTTGAAAATCAAATTTTATTGGGATAGAATACCTTTTCGCGGGCTAGCGATTGCATTTAGCGTATGCAACAAGCCTTTAAACCCCTAGGTCACCCTAGTAGGACGAGTTGTGTCTCGTGAGGGTTTGCAGTGAATATACCCACAAAATTCGTTATTGACACAAAGAAAATTCAAAATATGCAAAAATTGTGCAATTCAAACTTTTCCAGAAAATAATCATCATCAAGTCATATGTAAAAGTCTCAAATCATAGTGCGTGTGTGCAAAGCCGGAAATATAACTGCCAATTTCCACCGATTAATCATTACGTTACTTATCCGAAAATTCGTTTTGATTTCAATTTCTCACGGAATGCTCTCACAAACGAATCTCTCGAATTACGGCTATTATCTCGGTTTGCGTGATATAAAGAGTAAATATAGTGGATGCAAAGTCACGCATACAAGTAGAATGATAGAAATTTCATAATGATAGGATCTCATCAATGGGTTACGGTTTTAAAAACGGGAACATTGCCTCTTTTTCGCGCATTCAATCCCTTATATTATCTTTTGGTGTATTAGCTCTCCACGCGGTAACCAATTTCGCAATTTAGACTCGGTTAGGACTTTTTCGGGTTTTAAGGTATATGGGGTAAAATGACAATTGTCGGGAAGGATGGAATTGGAAAAGTCATTAATGATGTCCATTTGTGCTTTTTCCGAGCTATTGCTCATTTTTTTTTCTTCTTTTTCTCTAATTTTTTTTTTCTTTTCATTTGTTTTCTTTTCTTGCTATTTTTGTTGAGCATATTTATTTTTTTCTTTCCCCTTTTTATGCACTTTCGGAACTTAAATTCTGAATTTTCTTATTTTTCACAATTCCGGCTATTTGGGTTTTTCGGGTTATCAAACGAAAGGGACAATTTGATTGGCTCAAATTGGGTTACAAAAGGGGTAATATTTCGCTATTTTTTGTGGCCAATATTTTTGGGTGACAAACGAGGGCCTACTTCATTGCCCAAAATGCCAATTGCGTTACCATATGCGCTTCGAGATGAATTTAAGTATAGAGATCAATTTGGCACGTTTTTTCAAAGCAAAATTACACACATTTTTCAAAACCGATCAAAATGAAAGGATTGAGATCCTTGGCAACTTTTTAGGCACTAAAAAGAACTTTGAGTTAACAATTAACTCGAATTGATTTAAAAACTCGCAAAAAGTGATAGGCTCGAATCTCACCGGGTTTGTTAATCTCCACACTTATTCGTTAAGTCGTCAATTTTCGCTCAATTTCCATCTTTGGTCAATTTTGGCTTTGTGTACGTTGAATTTTACAACTTGAGACTTCTATTCGACTTTTAATGATATTTTTGAAAAATTTGAATTCCAATTTTTATTTATTTTGAACAAAAATATTTTTGGGTTTTTCAAAATTTTATGATTTTTTTGGAAATTTCTGGGAATTTTGGAAAATTTGTAAAGTTTTAGAAATGCGCACTTGTGACCCCCCCTAACTTAGACTTTTGCATTGTCCTCAAGCAAAAAGGACTAAAATCTAACTCAAAGCGAATGAAAAGTGCGGAAAAATAAATCAAACAAATATTTAAAATGCATAAAGACACTAAATGACCCTAGCACATGACTCAATAATACACTAAAAATCACCCCATACGCGTCGGGGGTGCGACAACCTCTCATCTCTCTACGAACTCATCCGACCCCTTGCATGGGGAACAATGCTCTCCTTGTCACTCCCGTCTTCCTATCATATACTAACAATCGGAATAAGTTGGGACCTCGCCCATAGATAAAAGATAGACCGGGAGACTCATCGTGACTAATTGGAAAGGGATCCTCGTGATGCTGACTCAAAGCGTGGTCTGTGTGCGCTGACTCGGAGGGAACACCTAGGTTTCTTTCAATTTTTAAGACGCATGGGTCGGGATCTAAGTCGGATGGACCACAACTTTTCTCCTCACTCACCTTCGGGACCTCTAGTGGTATGGGTGGATGGTCACAAAGAAGGAATTTATCGATTTTAGCTTTCCATTCGCTTTATTCTAGGTGACGAAATGAATCCAATAGTGTTTGGACTTCGTCGTTAAGGCTCTCATCCACCGGACCGAATTATTTTTCAAATTCTTCCATGCTCATGTCCCCTAGCTCTCTCCCTCGAGTAGTGCATACGTCCTCTCTTACTTGCTCGATCTCTAACTCCACCATTTTCCTTTCTTCTAACCCCTCTCTCTCTCTTAATGACTCGGTGCTCTCACTTGGTGTGCTCGAGGTGTACCCGGGGGTGTGTCCTAAGAAGGAAAACGGAGTGTTGTTTGAGATTGAGTGTGACGGTGTGGGAGGTGGGATCCAGAATTGTGGAGCGTTTGGAGTGAGTTCAGAATTTTGCATTAATGGCTTGTGAGAGATGATGGTGAATCTTTTTGTGCTTTTTGAATTTTTTTATATGTTTTTTGATTTTTGGAAATTTTTGGTCTAAGTTTTGGATTGACTCGATCTAATCCTAAGTCTACCTAATTACCCGGCAACGGCGCCAAAAACTTGACGCGACTGAAAATGTGTCTCAGAAATGCGTTCATTCTAGGATCAAGTGCAAGCCTGTCACTTAAGTAATAATCCGACAAGTCAGGTATCGATCCTCAGGGAAAAAGGACAACGAAGTTGTGACGACGGGAAAAGACGGAGGAATCCTAACTTTGACTCTAAAAATAAAGGAAAAATGATTTGATTTTGGGAATGATTATAACTAAATGCAAATATGAAATTATAAAAAGATGCAATTATACTAAACTACCTAAAATATGAGTGAAAAAAGATTGGAAACTTTTAACTAAGTGATGAGAAAAATAGGACGAGAATACAATCCCCCAACCCTAGTGTATTGCAGTTATAATACTAATCATGAATTTAACTGATTAATTTTGACCCGAAATTTAGTACTCCCAAGCATTATGTATACGAGGTTCAAGCCCGCGTCATACCTAATCTGAGGACGAGTAAATTGGTATCACGATAGTAACACTCGAATTGCATTCTAAATCATCACGGCTACCCTGAGGCAAACGATATATAAAGACCTACAATTGTTGTGTTCCTACGCAATACGGTCGTAATCAATCACTAAATTCAGAGGACTAATTTTATATACATGCAATTAACACATCAGGCTGGGTTCATGTATCCCGGCCTTAGAAAATCTAGCCTAACATGCTGAAAGTAATGAAAAAAGTGTTTGATGTGCAGAAATTCATGATTAATCTAAAGCAAACTTGTAAATTGATGTAGAATAGAATTGACAAGAGAGAATTACTCACTAATTTTTACCAAGGCAGTAACAACAGCAATGAATAAAACTGGTAATCAAAGAAATTCTGAATAAAGCTTCAATCTTGGAATTAAAATGGAAATTGTATCTAAACTAGGGTTTGCTGGAAAAGAAAAGAAAAATATATTATTCTCCCTAAAATCTTCGTTCTAAGAATGATAATAAAATGGGTTTATATACCCTACAAGACTCTAAGACTTTTAGCAGCACTAGGGCTCTCTATTAGAGGAAAATTAGAAAATTAAAACTGCGACAGCCGGACCGGTCCCCCTCCTCCCCCGGACCGGTCCCAGGGCGGACCGGTCCCAGGACGAACCGGTTCTTTTTATTTTTCCCTTCTTCGGTTTGCTTGTGATCCGGGGTCTTCTGGAGTTTGGCAAAGCGGACCGGTCCGGAGTAGGGACGGACCGGTCCCAGGGCGGACCAGTTCTTTTATTAGGGGAAGATTGGTCCCAGGGCGGACCGGTTCTTTTAATTTCTGGGCGGACCGGTCCCAGGGTTTGACATCTTTTTTCTTTGATTTTTTCTCAACTTCAAAATTGGCATAACTTCTTCACCGTAGCTCGGATTGAGGTGCCATTTTCCCAGTGCTCTTGTAATTGAAAGCTCTTCAACTTTCCAGTTGGCCCCACCTCCGGACTAAGGCTGAAAAATTACAAAAATGCCCTTCAACTCCCCGATTCTTGGTTTCTTTCACTATTTTGAGTTCTCTTTTCCATTATTCTTGCATGAAATACCTATAAAACACATAAGAGATACACAAAATATGAAATACTTGCCAAAAAGGGTTAGTAGCATAAATATGAGACAAATCCAAGTTATTTATACCGCATGGGATCATAAAAATACCGAAATTAAGGGGATAAATATGAAGAATTTATGCTGAATCAATGGCCATAAGGCTTTGTGACAACACGCGATCCGAGATAAGGGTTGGCCAGCCCGATACTCAAACGTAACAGGAATCATGGATGGATATCATTCTCAGCATCACAAAATAAACTGATTATATGGGAAAACCACCCAATGAGTCAGAAAACGGGTTGCCAAAAAGTTTAGAAATTTAAAAGCAGTTAAGAAAAATAAATTTAAACAACCCAAATCTGATAAGCAAGTGGAATTCCACAAGAATATTTATAATACATCTAAGACGAATGTATACAAAAGGACCGAATAAGCTGTCGATCCACAGCAACATACAACGAAGTGCCACAATTTAAATATCTTACATAATACATTCATTAATCAAATACAAAAGTTTGGGCCACACGACCGAGTGTAAGACCCGATCATATCTAGAACACAAAGATGAAAGCGTCTAATACGATGTCCTATAATAACCCGCAAAATCTTATAGCTCGTCGAAAGCAAAGGAATGGGAACATCAAAATGGGCGTCCTTGCGGTGGAACACCTGAGCGGATACAATCATATGCACAACAAGGAAACATAAACCGGTCAGGGCCGGGTTCTATATGATCACCAGAAGAATAAAAAGCATGATAGAAATGAACAGTTATACATGAATGATAAGGAAAAAAATTGGCATGTTATCTAGCATGTTAAACCTACATTACAATTTAAGGCAATTTAACTAAATGAAGAAATAAAATGTCATTTACATAAGAGAAAGAAAAGTAAATAACTTAAATTTAAAACATTTCCTCATTTATCAAATTTCCAATTTTCTTTTATATTCCTCAATAGGAATAAAACCATTTATTAACTTCCATAGTTAATTATCTTTCCATTCCTTAATAGGAATACCATTAATGTCAAGTGTACTTTATGGCACATATCACATTCCCCGTGCTCTTTATGGCACGTAATCATGCTCTTTATGGCATATATCCATCAAGTCTCACTTGATGCAGAAAAATTATATTCTCATACATATAACGATTCTAAGACCGCCCCTCCGAGTTTCCCCACTGGGCGCGCCCCTAAATGACCATCATCTTCCAGGGGCCTATCAGACAAGGCAGCCTGGGCACCTATCGCGATACGTCGTGAAGCGACCATATGCCTGCGGGAGAGTCAGGACCACACCCGGAATTCCCTCACCAGCGCAGAAAACATATAAAAACCCCGCATATGGCCTAGGATTATATCCACCCTGCATTCACTAGCCAAGGGCATCACCAAACGCGCGAACTTCCCTTATGATGTCATTTAGAGAGGTGTGTTTAAGTAAATTAACATTTACCATTTTAAATCTCATTTTCATTTTCAATTTACCATTACCAAATTCCATTTCCAATATCCATGTGATTGGTTCTTTTTATTAGAACCTAACATCATTAAACAACTGGGTTCATTTTATTTGAACCAATCATCTTTAACACATTTTGGGTTCATTTTAGTTGAACCTATTCCCATCAAATATTTTCATTGATATTCCTCAAATTTCAAGTCCCCACTAAATCTTCAAATGATCATTATGATCCTACAAGTCCCCAAAGTTCATATAATTTTGATAAGGCCTTAAGTCTCCAAGCATGGGCATTTAACTTCCTAACTTCTCAAAAATTCAATAAAAGAAGTAATGCCTTAGAATTACTTTAAACCTCCCCGGAATAAACCCTAGATGACCCCATTTCTAGTCTAGGGTAATGACCACACTCAACTAATACTCTAGGACTCTAAGTTTACTTCTTTCAAGAAGGTTCCTAGGTCCTAAACCTAAAGAGAAAGATAAAAAATTAAAAAGGAAAATGACTCAAAACTGCAGGACCCGAATCGATTCGCCCTTAAAGCGAATCGGTTCGGAAGATAAATCCAACTTTCTGCATACTGCCGAATCGATTCGGACTTAACCCGAATCCATTCGGGTACACAGACCTGGGAAACTACTTCTATACGAATCGATTCGCCCCTGCGAAATTTTCAAGAATGGCTATGGAGTTTTAAACTCCAAATTTCTCCTTAAACCCAAAACCAACCCATCCATGATCATTATATGGAACTAATCCTCGACAAATACATCTAATTACCATCATTTGAAATATTTATCATCCAAATCAATTTCCAAGGGTTAATACCCATAAATCCAACAAAAAACCCTAAAATGTTAAACCATAACAATTCAATAACTATAAAAACTAATTAATCCACTTAAATCATATAATAGCAAGTAGGCAACTTGCCTTGTTCATACAAATGCAGATTTGATTTGGTGTAGGCAAAGATCCAAGCTCCAAGCTCTCTTTTTTCTCCAATGTTCTCTTCCTCTCTCTCTACTCTCTCTAGGGCTCATTTGTGTTTTAAGAAAAATGAGGGAAAAATAATAAGACTAGCAAGACTTAATCGGGCCTTAAGTCTAAAATGTCCACTAAAATGATTAATACGCGATATAACAAATCGCAACTACACATTTAAGCTATAACCAGTCAAAAGTGCCAGAAATGCCAAAATACAATATGGCACTTATTTTGACTGTCTCGCACCTACCGGGACCAACTACACCCTCTAAATTATCATTTGGGAATTTTATAACTCATTTTAGTTCCGGTTTCTCATTAAACCAAAATGTTATTTTATATATTTATGACACAATAAATCACCACATGGATATTTTTACCTACTCATCAGGTAATCATACAACATTTCAGTAAATATTAACCTTTTTCATATTAAATTAATATTTACTCAACATCCGTCATTTTATAATTAATTACTACATATAGTAAGTAAATATAAAATAGGCTATCAAAATAGAGGGTTGTTACATACTCCCCCCCTTATGATGGAATTTTGCCCCCAAAATTCAGGCATACCTCACAAGAAGAAATGCGGATACTTTTCCCGCATGCCATCTCCGCGATCACATGTCAATTTCCTCGACACTGTGCTGACTACCTTGCATCATAACTAAAGGTACTACCGACGGTTTCAATCGCCACTCCCCACACTCTAAAATAGCAAACGACTATTCCTCATAAGAAACGTCAAGTTGCAACTCAATATCTTCGAAAGGAATGTGCCTAAAGGCACCATCACATCTCTTGTACTTCTATACAGGAGAGATATGGTACACGTTATGAACTTGCTGCAAATATTTCGGTAAAGAAAGTTAATAGGCTACCGGACCCCCCTTAACCTTTTATAGGAATGGTCCAATGTAACGCGGTGTAAGTTTTCCTTTCTCTACTCAAAATGTTTAATCCCCTTCATAGGCGATACTCGCACCAACACTTGGCCCATCGACCTCAAACTCCCCACGCCTTCTCCCCGCATCGACATAACTCTTTTGTCGATCTTGGTTATACAAATGCGATTCCGAATGAGGTCAATTTTCGAAGAAGTATCTCGGATCATTCCAGGTCCGAGAGACTTATCATCTCGCACCTCTAACCAACATGCGGGAAATCCACAAGGCCTACCATACAAGGCTTTTTAAAGCGTCATCCCGATAGTGAATTGACACAAATCATCATAAGCAAATTCAACTAGTGGGAGACACTATTCCCGACTATTTTCGAAGTCAAGCATCCACATAAGGAGTATATGCCCCAACATATGGTTTACCCTTTCAGTCTGGCCATCTGTGGAGGATGATAAGAAGTACTAAACTTCAATTCGATTCCCACGGCTTCTTGGAAACTTGCCACAAGTGGGAAATGAAAATCCCGTTTCAGTCGGAACTATAATCAAATGCACCCCATGTAGTCCAACTAACCCTTCATGCCCGGCCACCAATACTGGCGGCGCACAACTTGACACATAAGTCGTTACCCTGATGCACCGCAACCTTAGAACCGCGAGATTCCACCATTTCTGCCTTTCTTAAGTCCTTCTCATCTGGGACAAAAATCACCTGTGGAAACACACCCCACCCTCAAAGTCAATAGAGCAGGATATTGTTCCCTAAATCAGCAGCTTGTATATTTGGTCTTAACCACCCCTGTCTCTCCTACGACATCTTTGCAACGAAATGTTGCTCGAACGAAGGTTTAAATTCTGCCCAGGAAGTAGTACCTTCCTTTCCATACAGCGATCACCCCCACGATGAATTTTAGTTCAAGCATGGGATAATACTTCCCACAAGTTTAAACTTATAAGGCGCATAAACAATAGGTCCATGCCCCAGTATTATTACTCCCCATGCTGGCAGAGGCTTGTTAAATGAATTCACCCTCGAGCTTAACAACATGAGCTCAGGAGTGAGAATTAATTCACCCTATTCATCCCGAAAGATGAGTTACCTCTGTAACCTCTAACTACGAGAGGCCTTATCTATCAAACCTCTCGAAATCTCCCACTTCTCATTACTAGGGAACCAATCCCTCTCAGGGTTAACACACAACCTGTTCGTGGTCAACTCCCGACAACCCTCCTAACTACTGTCACATAACTAAAGGCCTTATGTCCAAACAATCCTAAGGTTTACCTACCTATATCCTATCTAAGTAGTATACACATAATACTAAGTATATCCCTAGTGCCCAAGACCTTTCTCAACTCCCGACATTTGCTCGGTTTCGTGCGTGGGATGTCTCGTCGAAGCGAAATCCAAACAAGGAACCCTCCCGTTACACTACTACCTCGCGTTGTCAGTCATCAAGATATATAGGTCTAAGACACATGTTAGGGACCGGAAAGATTCTACTTATATACATTACCATTTAAATAACTGAAGACTTAACAAATCAAACATTCACTTTTCATAAAGACTTATAATTATATATCCCACAATATATATATACCGTTTCGAATAGTCTTCTTATCAAGGCATAACCCGAAGTCTAAATTCGACTTCGCATCCCAGTTTCCCTCGCAATGTTCGGAGGGGAGAACTATATACAGTGCTTCTATTTCGCACTTTATTAGCCATTAATCAATCTTCTACGTAATTCTCGGCTAAACCTTCCACCCAACAAAAATAAAATAAAATAAAATAAAATTAACTAAAAGAAGAAAGAACAGCATCTCTCCACTTCCAAGGTCGTTGAGTTTCACGCGTGGAGCATCCCGCAAAATCAGAATCCAAACAAGGAACCCCTCCGATACGCTACTACTCAACTATGTCGGTCGTGGAGATAAGGCATACCAATCACATCATACCCGACCATGTCAAGGACGAGTAAATCGGCCTCAAAACACACAGTACCACATCAAATACCTATATGTTTATAAACAAGGAAAATGAGCGAACCATCACCCATAAAAACTCCACACTAGTAAAAATACTCTTAGCAGATTTTATCAAATCTGTAGTCTGAGAAGAGATCATAAAACAAATGAGCATGTAACACCCGCATTAAATAACACATAACTCAAGTACCTCCGAAATAAAAACTTACCTTTAATAGCGGGCGGTGCTAACGAAGCTGGAGGAATTATAGCCTCCTGAATTTGATAAACTTCCCCGATCAATCGAGGACACTCCATCTTAATGATCTGCCTCCCCACATAGGAAGCACCGTCCCTTCATATCCTCTCGACCTCGACCCCCGTTATTTCTAAACTGGGAGGTGCCTTAGCTCAGATGGTCTTTTCTTCCATGACCACCCCGACCTACATGTTGTGAAGCACCCTTACCGTGCCTAATGTTATTGCCACCCGCAATAAACCCTCCAAAACGTTGTCTCTTAGACGAAACCCCTTGTCGAGGGTCCCTGTCTTTCTCCTTACTACCCGAACGTCTGGATGAGGGAAATGCTCCTCCTCCAATCCCATGTTCTCCAAGCTTTCCTGCTTGCTCCACGATAGTATCTTTCTTGCTACCCGGTGTATATAACCAACGCTCATGGCCATGGGGTGAGGCTGCATTCATAACCTCACCAAAAGTTTATAAAGCTGGATTACCTAGCAATTGTTGTCGAAATCTCCAGTTTAGACCTCACATAAACTTTGAGATCTTCCTATCTTCCGGAGCCACTTCATCCGGGATAAAACTCGCCAACCGTGTAAACTCCTCTACATAATCCGCCACAGATCTCTCTCCTTACACAACATCCTGGAGCTTCTTCTCATCTCCCCATGAACTGCGGGAGGAATGTACTCACGATCGCACAAAGCCCAGAACTCAGTGATCGTCATTGTGTCTCTCTGCTCTGGTGTGGTCATCGTCTACCACCAGAGTAACACATATCCGACAACCTTAAAAGTGGAAAGGACTTGTTTCTTCTCCTCTCTACATTCTATCATTCGAAGGTGGTATTTTCTGTTCTCATTCCATGTATTGGTTTTGATAACATTTATGCCTCCCTCGAATTTCAGGGAATTGCCCTTTAGAAAGGACTCCTAAACCCTTTTCCACAAAGAAGGTCCCATAGGAGCTTGAACATCATGAGTCCCTGGCAATTTGTTGGACCACTGCGGTTATGGAGGCGTTAACCATTTAAGCAACAATGTTTGCTATATCCACAACATTAACGGTCCTATGTGGCGGCGGTGGAGAATCTACCTCCTCTTCTACAACCCTATTACGTCTCGCTGGGCGACCTCTCCAGGCGGCATTGGAGATGAAGAAACAATAGAGTTAAAATACTACTTGAAATTATCTATCTCACAGAAGATCGCAAATGTAAACAACTACACAGTCCTAACATTAGGCTCTATATCAAAGAACGCTACGGTAGAACGTGACGAATCCACATAGATCCTAAAGACTCTAGAACCTAATGCTCTGATACCATCTGTGACAACCCACGATCCGAGATAAGGGGTGGCCAGCTCAATACTCAAACTTAATAGGAATCATGGATGGATATCATTCTCAGCATCACAAAATAAACCGAGTATACGGGAAAACCACCCAATGAGTTAGAAAACGGGTTGCCAAAAAGTTTAGAAATTTAAAAGCAGTTAAGAAAATTAAATTTAAACAACCCAAATCTGATAAGCAAGTGGAATTCCATAAGAATATATAAAATACATCTAAGACGAATGTATACAAAAGGACCGAATAAGCTGTCGATCCACAGCAACATACAACGAAGTGCCACAATTTAAATATCTTACATAATACATTCATTAATCAAATACAAAAGTTTGGGCCACACGCCCGAGTGTAAGACCCGATCATATCTAGAACACAAAGATGAAAGCGTCTAATACGATGTCCTGTAATAACCAGCAAAATCTTACAGCTCGTCGAAAGCAAAGGAATGGGAACATCAAAATGGGCGTCCTTCCGGTGGAACACCTGAGCGGATACAATCATATGCATAACAAGGAAAAATAAACCGGTAAGGGCCGGGTTCTATATGATCACCAGAAGAATAAAAAGCATGATATAAACGAACATTTATACATGAATGATAAGGATGATAAATTGGCATGTTATCTAGCATGTTAAACCTACATTACAATTTAAGGAAATTTAACTAAATGAAGAAATAAAATGTCATTTACATAAGACAGAGAAAAGTAAATAACTTAAATTTATCAACATTTCCTCATTTATCAAATTTCCAATTTTCTTTTATATTCCTCAATAGGAATAAAACCATTTATTAACTTCCATAGTTAATTATCTTTCCACTCCTTAATAGGAATACCATTAATGTCAAGTGCACTTTATGGCACATATCAAATTCCACATGCTCTTTATGGCACGTAATCATGCTCTTTATGGCATATATCCATCAAGTCCCACTTGATGCAGAAAAGTTATATTTTCATACATATAACGATTCTAAGACCGCCCCTCCGAGTTTACCCACTGGGCGCGCCCCTAAATGACCATCATCTTCTAGGGGCCTATCAGACAAGGCAGCCTGGGCACCTATCGCGATACATCAGGAAGCGACCATATGCCTGTGGGAGAGTCAGGACCACACCCGGAATTCCCTCACCAGCGCAGAAAACACATAAAAACCCCGCATATGGCCTAGGACTATATCCACCCTGCATTCACTAGCCAGGGGGCATCACTAATCGCGCAAACTTCCCTTATGATGTCATTTAGAGAGGTGTGTTTAAGTAAATTAACATTTACCATTTTAAATCTCATTTTCATTTTCATTTTACCATTACCAAATTCCATTTCCAATATCCATGTGATTGGTTCTTTTTATTCGAACCTAACATCATTAAACAACTGGATTCATTTTATTTGAACCAATCGTCTTTAACACATTTTGGGTTCATTTTAGTTGAACCTATTCCCATCAAATATTTTCATTGATATTCCTCAAATTTCAAGTCCCAACTAAATCTCCAAATGATCATTATGATCCTACAAGTCCCCAAAGTTCATATAATTTTGATAAGCCCTTAAGTCTCCAAGTATAGGCATTTAACTTCCTAACTTCTAAAAAATTCAATAAAAGAAGTAATGCCTTAGCATTACTTTAAACCTCCACGGAATAAACCCTAGATGACCCCATTTCTAGTCTAGGGTAACGACCACACTCAACTAATACTCTAGGACTCTAAGTTTACTTCTTTCAAGAAGGTTCCTAGGTCCTAAACCTAAAGAAAAAGATAAAAAATTAAAAAGGAAAATGACTCAAAACTGCAGGACCCGAATCGATTCGCCCAAAGGGCCGAATCGATTCGCCCTTAAAGAGAATCGGTTCGGAAGACAAATCCAACTTTCTGCATACTACCGAATCGATTCGGCCTTAACCCGAATCGATTCGGGTACACAGACCTGGGAAACTGCTTCTATACGAATCGATTCGCCCTAGGGGCCGAATCGATTTGCCCCTGCGAAATTGCCAAGAATGCTTATGGAGTTTTAAACTCCAAATTTCTCCTTAAACTCAAAATCAACCCATCCAAGATCATTATATGGAACTAATCCTCCACAAATACATCTAATTATCATCATTTGAAATATTTATCATCCAAATCAATTTCCAAGGGTTAATACCCATAAATCCAACAAAAAAACCTAAAATGTTAAACCATAACAATTCAATAACTATCAAAACTAATTAATCCACTTAAATCATATAATAGCAAGTACATATTTGATTTGGTGTAGGCAAAGATCCAAGCTCCAATCTCTCTTTTTTCTCCTATGTTCTCTTCCTCTCTCTCTACTCTCTCTAGGGCTCATTTGTGTTTTAAGAGAAATGAGGGAAAAATAATAAGGCTAGCAAGACTTAATCGGGCCTTAAGTCTAAAATGTCCACTAAAATGATTAATACGCGATATAACAAATCGCAACTACACATTTAAGCTATAACCAGTCAAAAGTACCCGAAATGCCAAAATACAATATGACACTTATTTTGACTTTCTCGCACCTACCGGGACCAACTACACCCTCCAAATTATCATTTGGGAATTTTATAACTCATTTTAGTTCCGGTTTCTCATTAAACCAAAATGTCATTTTATATTTTATGACACAATAAATCACCACATGGATATTTTTACTTACTCATCAGGTAATCATACAACATTTCAGTAAATATTAACATTTTTCTTATTAAATTAATATTTACTCAACATCCATCATTTTATAATTAATTACTACATATAGTAAGTAAATATAAAATAGGCTATCAAAAGAGAGGGTTGTTGCAGGCTTTTGATTGTCCCACTAAACTAAGGAGAGAGGGAAAGCGACCAATTTCATACAATTCTACCCTTAGTGATATTGATAAGGAAAGGAGACCCGATTCCTCCATTGAGCGCAACTTTACCGCATTCATGGCTATTCATATGAGCACAAATAATGAATTTTTCCATGAAGATATACATTTACATAACCCTTCCGAGGCGTTTGTTTGTGAATCCCAAAAATTTGTTCATAATGAGAATGGAGTTGAAAGTGAGAATGCAAATGATGAAGAGGTTGATGAGAGTGAACTTCAAGTAGCATTTCAAGAATTGTATGTTTCATCAATTAAATTAAAAAGGGTTAATTTGAAGTTAGAAGCTAGTTTGAGAGAGCGTGCGAAAGTCATTGATGAGAGTGCTTAAGTGGAAGACCTTAATACACGTGAGAGAACTCTTCGAGAGAAGCTTGAATATGTTGAAGGCGAGAGAGATTGATGGAAACAATGAAGAAAGAGCTTATAGAGTTTGAAAAGAGGAAGGTTTTGCTAGAGTCTAGGATCTTAGAATTAGAAGAAAAATTGAGAGACTCTAGTAAGGTCAAATTGATTTGGAATGTAGGTCCACTAAATTAGACAAAATATTAGGAATCGTCCAAGTGAAAAATGACACTTATGGTTTAGGCTTTGATTCTTATAATGTTTCCAATAATAAAGCCAAAACCACTATTTTGATAGAATCAACTAGGAACATTTCCAAAGGTCAATCCTTAGGTACTACTTTTTGTCGGGTCTTTACTTACTCACATTGTGGTTAAAAAGGTCATTTTAGGATTTAGTTTTTTGATCTAAAAAAGGATCCTAGGAAATCCAAGAGTAAGGTCACCAAGGTGGCCAAGGTCACCCAATTCGGAGATTGTCACTCTTCACTTGTTTGGGTTAGGAGATCCGACTTCGTAACTTTACAAAATACGGTTTATGATTCTCATTTGCTATCACATGAAACCTATCATGCTAAATCGAAAGGCTAAATGTGTTAGCTTTGTTTACATACTCTAGCATCTTGTGCTTCATGATATATTTATGGTAGTTGTATGTATGCTTGTCATTTTCTAGTCTATGCTACATGATTAATCACATGCTAAAATTATGATTTGTCTATATCTTTTGCATTTATTTTTATTTGTTTGTGTCTTATTAAGAAAAATATAAAAATATTTTCTTTATTTTTTCTTTTGAGTTGAATTTTTTGTGTTTGGTGAATTTTTTTAAAAAACTCAAAAATATTTGTTTGTGTGTGTATTTTAGTTTGACACACTTTATATGGCATATACTTGGGTTTGAATCCTTTCCCTCTCCACTTCCATGTGTCTAGAACTTTTCGTTAAGATTTTCAATCCTTAAAATGTTCTTTGTCCTGCTTACATGGAGTAGTTGGATTTTTTGTTGCTTAATGGATTCTATTTTTATATGCCTCGTTTCACACAAGCACGAGCTCATTTGAAATTAAACTTCACATGTATATTTGAGCTAAGTCATATGTTCTCCTACCAATCTAGTTATCTACATACTTTGTGATTGAGGAGGATTTTTGCATGTTAGATCCGTTGCATGTGAGATTATTGTGTGTTAAAAAGTAATATATGCTAGTGCACGGGGAAGGGATATGAAAGGAACAATCATCCTTTGCGATTAAGCCACCGTTTGCAATGGACATAAATGAAATACGTGGTCCAAAGTCCTAAAATAAAAATAGGGCATTCAAAGAAAAATATAGCCAAGGCCTAGTTTGTTTAGATTGATATTTCCGTCAAAAGAAAAGAAAAGAAAATATTATATTTTAGGGAGTTAGGATGGAATATCAGCGGCTTTGCACAATGGCTTTGTATTCTAGTTGTGCTATCTTGTCATGAATCTATTGGTTTGTAGAATCATCAAAATTATAGACTTGTGTGCATTGTGTATGTTTGTTTGTTGAGTTCAATATATATTGTCATAAGATGCTATATCTAAGTGTGATAAAATTTTGCAATCAAATGAGAACTCCGTGAACATGTTTTAAATGATTGGGTCTATATTCCTTTACTATCTAGTTTACACCCCTTCACTTCCGTTTACCACATGTATTTGGACACATTTTTTCCATGCATGTGTGAAAAGATCAATGTATTTTGTGGCGTGTGTGATGTTTATACCTATGTATATGTGCGTGTGCGTTTATGATATTCATTGTCTATGTGTATGTCTATATATATATATGGTATTTTTATTTTTGAGTATTTTCCTTGCTTACTAGTCCATACATGCTTTGAATTTATTATTAGTATATATCTTGTTGCAAATGTTGGTTGATATCATATGCTTATGTTTAATGCATGTTAGTTGGTATCATTTTTTTTATCGTATCATTATTGGTATCCTTTGTTATTATGTGAATTAGTTGCATTTTACTGTTGCCATATGCTTTATTGTTTCCTTTTAATTCATATCCCTTGTTTACACTTTAGGAGGAGAAATAGTATTTTCTTTAGATAAGAGGGAGAAATAAGTTAGTTTAAAATTCTTTAACCTTTGTCTATTCCTGAACAAAAAGGGGGCGAGATGGTATCTAAACCTTTAGTTTGGGAGATCTAACTTAGGGGGAGTTGATCAATCTTCTTAGGTAGACATTAGTAGAAAAATGGGGAGAATTAATTAAGGGGGAGTATTTATTTTCTGAATTTAATATTTTTATATTCCCTATTCATTTGATGGTTTGCTTAAGTGTTCAGGAATTCATTTTAGTGAGACATTTGATAAAGTGATAAAGCACTTCCTTGGGTCGAGTCGTAGCATCTGTATTTTTATTTTTGCGTGGGATGTTGTGTCTAGATGAGCTTGACGGCCCTTAGGATATTTGTTTGGGTTTTGTACCGGAATAGCCAAAGGGGGAGATTTGTAAGGAGACAAATTTCCAATTTATTCCCTATGTAGTTTTGGCTTAATTCCGAACAAAACCATTTAAGTCATAGGATAGTAGTTTATTACAATCAAACATATGACGTCTGAAGAAGTTAAAGACGTAGCGGACAAGATTTAAAGTTTCATCCATATCGGGTTTCGTGCCACATGTTTCACGTCATCAACATTTGAGGATTCCAAGTCTCTAAGGGTATGAATGCATTTTATCTATATAATATGGGAGAGAGGTGTTTGAATAGTTGAACGATTTAATGGTTGGGATCAAATTTTTTGGAGGTATCTAAGGGTGTGAGGTTTTGCCATGTCACCACTTAGAAGTGTGACATGGAAAATCAAAGGTAATTCCCCTTAATCCCAAACCTTACCCCCCGTATCTCTAATTTCGGCTCTCCCCTTCCCCCTCATTCTCTCCCTTCCCCTCCCCACGCTGCCTTACCCCTTAATCCCAAACCCTACCCCGCCCCCTTATTCTCTCCCCCTTTCTAATTTCGGCTCTCTCTTTCCCTCCCCACGCTGCCTCATCTCCCCGCCTCATCACCCCTTCTCTTCCCCCTGCCTCAGTTGCCCTCCGCCACACCTCTCACAACTCGTCTCCTCATTTCTCTTCCTCTCAAGTCTCTATCCCACCCCCACCGCTTCAAGGCCCTAAACCCTAGCCACTTCCATCCTCGGAGCTCTCCCCCACACGATCAAGCCTCACACCCTCAACCTTTCTCTCTATCACACAGACTCTTACATGTATATCCCATCTTTTACACCACACGTGTTACAAGTTTTGTTTATTTTCAAATCTAACAAGTTTAGTTCATTTCCAGATCTTACAAGTTTCGTTCATTTCCAAATCAGGTAAGTAGAGTTTCATTTTTTTCTCAGTTTTATTTCAAATCTGGTTTGTTCATTTGTTACAAACATCAAACTAAAATCTAAATCGGTTTTGTTCAGTTTTATTCTTCCAAATCGAGGTTGTAGTGGTTTGATTTGTGAATTTTGTTATAATATGTTACAATTTTCCTATTTTGCAGATCTTACACTATCTTGAGGTTTGTTTGATACAGTTTTTTTTATAGGTACACACTATTTGTTTGCTAAAATGCCTGATAGAATAAAAGTTTTCTGTATTTTAGGCTGATCAGATGATATCTTGGCTTAGATCGGTTCATTTCAAGCATAGTTTAGGATGCAAAAGGTAATATGTTTGGTACAAGCATAGTATATTCAAATTTTAGGCATTTTAGGCATTAGTGTTCATATTTGTTTTAGACATTATGATCATTTTTGTTGTTCAAAACATGTTAGGATTTAGTTTTCCAATCTGATTTGGGGCTTATGTGTGATATATTTGTTTTGTATGAATCGTGAGTTTTTTTAGATCTAACTCTTCAAAGCCATGTTAAGGTATACTTTATGTTCAACTTCAAGTTTTATTTTCTTTTATGTTGGTTTCATTTTTAGTAGTTTTCATTCTTCAAATTCGTGTTAAGCTCCGCGTGTTTATCTATTTATTGTGTAAATTATTGTAAGGACATATTCTTATAAGTCCGTTATCAATTTAGTATATCATATACCGCTAGACCGTCGAAGAGCATTCAAGTACCTTTAAGCATCAAAGACGGATCCGAATATTAATTTCTTCATCAAAAAAACTCCGTGAAGTTTACTTTGGTAAGGTTTTGTTTTTAATACCTTAACTTTACACTTAGAGCTTTTAGGATAATTTTACAAAATATTTTCTAAGTGTTGGAGCGGACTTTTTGTTAAAATTTGAGAATGAGTAATTTTTCTAAGTATTGGAGCGGACATTAAAATATTATTTTTTTGATGCAACAGTCGTTCAAACGACTTTGTACTATCGTTCGATAGACATGGCAGTGTCGCGCGATGTTGTTCAAACGAAATTTGTACGTCGTTCGCGCGAGACCCTTATCTCATTCGAATGTGCTCTGATTTCGAGGCGGTGCATTTTTTTTTTATAAATACTCATTAAATGCTTTCGTTTTCATTAAGAAGTCCCAGCGTTTTACATAACAGAAAAACTGCGAAAGCGGAATCTTTTTTGACTTATTTTAGGGTTTAATCCCTTTTTGTTTACAATTCACAAAAATCCCAATATGTTTTGGTGAATTGTTATGGTGTTGAAGAACACACTTTGATGTGGTTTAATCTTTGTGGGGAGAACTCTACAACCGGAGAGCTACGTGATATTGTGGAGGGAGTCCTTATAAAGTTCACACTTGTGGAAAAGCCATTTTCTTCTTCATTACTGACCATCTAGAGTTCTTGGGAGAGATTCCAACCGACGACATTTCTAGTCATTACTTTGAAGGTTTGACGAAGACACCGTGCATTACACTTGTGGGAGAATATCACGTTGTATGTAAGTCAATGGTCTTGTGAATTCTTCAAAGTTCTAGAAATAAAAGGTTTTTCCCTTCGGAGATTTTTCCTTAACTTTGTGTCACATGCTTTATCTAGTTATGGTTTGACACATGCACACACATAGATGCATGTTTAGGGGATGAATTATATTTAATTTAAATAGACTCTAATTATATATAAGTGTGCCAAATTAGAAAGTTGCAAATTAATTTAAATCGATATCATACACCGCATTTATTTGATTTTTCAAATTGGTATCAGAGCGGGTTATGCTAATTTATCGTGTGATCCTGATTTTTTCAAAGATTTTTTTTTATACAATTTGACTTCTCACGTCGTCAAATTGGTATCAGAGCAGGTTGCACTAATTTATCGCGTATTCCTATTTTCTTGCAAAATTTGTGTGATATTGATTTTTTTTAAATCAGTTTTGTGAAATATCGTAATTTTTCCAATGGAGCACTTATGTGATCGGATTCCCCCCTTTGATGACATGAGTCAGAGTTTTGATGATATAAATCATTTGAATTTGACGTTTGCTAAAAAAATTATTTTTTTGGAAAAAGAAAATTCTCATTTTAAATTCGCGTTGGATCTTTTGCAAACGGTTCAAAATCAAAGAGATTTTTATCGTGAAAAATTTGTTTCCTTGGACCATGACTTTGTTGCTTTAAAATTGTCCAAGGGGGAGAGTGATGATAGGGTCCTATTTTTAGAAAAAGAATCAGCGAGCCTTAAAAATTCGATGGTTTTTGTTTGTGCCAAAGAGGATAAAAATATTTTAGTCAATGAGTTTGTGGCACGTGAAGAGACTCGTAGGAAAAAGTTTGATTCAATTGAGGGGGAGCGAGATAACCTTCTAAGTTTGATTTATAATTTGAAGAAGGAGTCCCTCAAATTGGTAGAGTCTAATTATTTGCTTAAGTCAAAATTCTAAACTTAAAAAAGATTTTGACAGATTCGAGTAGGTTTGATAGGGATGGTATTGTCTCATCTTGTTCTCATGCTTCTCGTGACAAAGCCAAAACTATTATTTGTTTTAGAGCGTTAACCGTTCCCAAAGACGTTAGAAAAGGTCAATCCATAGGTGTCATTCCACCCGTTTACACATGTTCATATTATGGTAGGAAAGGTCACCTTAGACGCTTTTGTTTTGATCTTGGGAAAAGTACTAGGAAGTTTATGTCTAGTGTTCCCTTGGTTCCTAAAGCCCCCACATGACGTTTCACATCTATTTGGGTATGGAAATCACTTTTACAGGCACTAGATTTTAGACAAGTTGATTCCCATTTTCTTGCACATGATTCTTCTCTTTCCATATCATATAGATGATTGTGTTTGCATGTTTGCCATACGCTAATTATGCTTTTTGATATATTTTTTCTAGCGTTATGACATGTACTTTTGTATAGATTTTTGTTTTTTTGAAAAATACAAAAAGATTTTATTTTGATAAATTTATTGAAAAAATCCAAAAAGATTATTGTATTTTATTTGCACCGTTTATGGATGGACACTTAGGATGACCGAGTCACAATATCATTCCATTTTTCATGTGACTATTTGATAGTGTTTTGAGACAATAGGTCAATTCATCCATGTGTTTTATAATGTTTGGATTCATTAAGATGTAATTAAGTGTTACTTCCTACATGTTTGACTCATGATTTTATTTATTGTACACATGCACAGATTTGTTTGATTATTGTTCTTGTCTTATCACATGTTGGTTGGGTGTTTTTACTTCAATCATGTCCTTAAAACGAACCAAGTGCGATAAAACTTGATAAGAAAGTTGTGCATGTAAGAGCCGTTTATGAGTTTGTGTGCTTTATTTAAAAACCGTGAAGGGCTACGAAAGGTTTCCATTTATCCTTTGCGATTAAGCCATCATTTAAATGGACCTAAAAATTTGAGGAATTTTATCTGGGGTCCAAAGAGGTTTAAAAGAGCCCAAAAATATTTAAAGGCAATAAAAAGAAATTCATGCCAATTATGGGCCAAATAGGTTTTTTCACCAATTCTCCAAAGTTTGAGAATTTAGTTTATTCACCTCTAAAAGAAAATATATATGAGGGAGTTTGGATGGATAATTAAAATGGGTTTGCACGTCCTTAAAAGTCTTGAAAAAGTGTTAAATAGTTTTGGACGTTATTGGTGTGGAAATCACTTTGACTTTGATTTATTGATTTGATTAAGAGGATGTCATCTAAATTCAGCAAATTTTTACACCTAAGGATACTTTTGATGTTCATTCGTTAGGAGTAAACATATTCATCGTGCAGATATGATTGATTGAGTTTATTTACCTATCGAATGTGTTCACACCCGTTCATTCCATTGTCATGGCTTGGTTGTTTGAGTTTAAATCCATGGTGTGATTTTTAGTATCTTATTTTTGTATGAAAAATTTGAAAAAATTAAAAATAGTTTGTGAAATTTTTGAGATACTCCTTTGCATGCGCGTTGATTGATTCATATTTTCTATGCAATTTTGTCGCGGCACTCCATGTTTTGATTGTTTCTTCTTATCTGTCTATTTGGGGACATCATAAAAAATGGGAGAAAGAATTATCATGTTATGGGGGAGTTTTTGCATTATGGAGGAGATTTGATTTATTAATGCTTTATTCTTATATCATTTCAATCTCGATGCGTCACGAAGGTATTTTTCTTTATCTCATGTGTGTAGGTACAAATATTGATGATCATTATGTTGCACACCCTGATGAGAAAAGCTTTGAGATTTGATGAAGACTTTTTGAAGAACAGTTTGAGATCTTGCAAATTTATTCAATGGGAGGGTAGATTTGTATAGGCATTTTGGTATTTGATAATTTGGATGTTTTTATGTATGTACCGACATAGACATGGGGGGAGATTTGTAAGGACATATTTTTATAAGTCCATTATCAATTTAGTATGTCATATACCGCTACACCATCGAAGAGCATTCAAGTACATTCAAGCATCAAAGACGGATTCGAACATCAAGTTTTTCATCAAAAAGACTCCGCGAAGTTTACTTTGGTAAGGTTTTGTTTTTAATACCTTAACTTTATAGTTAGATCTTTTGGGATATTTTTACAAAATATTTTCTAAGTGTTGGTGCAGACTTTTTCGTCAAAATTTGAGAATGAGTATTTTTTTTAAGTATTGGAGCGGACATTAAAATATTAATTTCTTGACGCAACAGTCGTTCAAACGACTTTGTACTGTCGTTCGAATGACATGGCAGTGTCACGCGATGTCGTTCAAATGAGATTTGTACGTCGTTCGCACGAGACCCTTATCTCGTTCGAACGAGCTCGTATTTTGAGGTAGTGTATTTTTGTATAAATAATCATTAAATGGTTTCGTTTTCATTAAGAAGTCCCAGCGTTTTATAGAACAGAAAAACTGCGAAAGCAGAATCCTTTTTGACTTCTTCTTTTAGGGTTTAATCCCATTTTGTTTACAATTCACAAAAATCCTAATATGCTTTGGTGAATTGTTTTGGTGTTGAAGAACACACTTTACTGTAGTTTAATCTTTGTGGGGAGAACTCTACAACGGGAGAGCTACGTACTATTGTGGAGGGAGTCCTTATAAAGTTCACACTTGTGGAGAAGCCGTTTTCTTCTTCATTTCTGACCATTTGGAGTTCTTGCGGGAGATTCCAGCCGACGAAATTTCTATCTGTTGCTTTGAAGGTTTGACGAAGACACCGTGCATTACACTTGTGGGCGATTATCAGATTGTATATAAGTTAATGGTCTTGTGAATTATTCAAAGTTCTAGAAATAAAAGGTTTTTGCCCTTCGGGGATTTTTTCTTGACTTTGTGTCGCATGCTTTATCTAGTTATGGTTTGATACACGCACACACATAGATGCATGTTTAGGGGCTGAATTATATTTGGTTTAAATAGACTCTAATTATATAGGTGTGCCAAATTAGAAAGTTGCAAATTAATTTAAATCGGTATCACACACTGCTTTTATTCAATTTTTCAATTGTGTTACTGTTAATTTTAAATTTCTAAAACTTTCAGATTCTTGGAGGTTAGGTATCGTGTTGAGTTTTAGTTCATGAATCACTCTACTTCACTTAGTGGAGTCTTTACAGTCTTTGAAATTTGAAGGTACTTTATTTTGTGTTCTATTATGTGTTGATATTGGTTATTGGAGGTTAGGTATCGAGTTGAATTTCATTTTTTATTGGAGGTACAATTGAAATTGATGTGATTTTATTATCATAACTTTGTGGGTGTTTGAATCTGTCAAAGTGTGAGTACACTTGGGGGGTGTCAAATCAGTTCGATATTGGTTATTGCGGACGGTTAGGGTGCTCATTCATCTGTGTGATGTGTTGCCATCTTCGTGTGCTGCTATAGTGCATTATGGGGTAGTTTTGTGTTTCGTTGCTAGGATGCTTACCATTGAGTACATGAACTTGGATGAACAGGTGAGTATTAATTAAACCATATTTAATAATTAGAGAATTACATTTATTGGATATATATTTTTTGTTGTGTAATTGATTTTAAAATTAAAAATTTAATGAAATAGTCCCTTCAAGCTCTGAAGAAGATATCTCAGGAACACCTAACTGCCTGCTTGAGGGCATGGGCCACAATGCTTTCATATCTTAACTTCTTCTCCATTGGAGTTCGGGTAACTCATTGTTGATTAGGGATTGTAGTGAAAATTGTCAATTATGTCTCTTCAAGTAATATCAATTTATTTTCATATTATTTATCAACGAGTTGCATTGTCTGTTGCTGCAAATATGTGCAAGAACATCATATCCGATGCAACCGACTTTGTGATGGAAGAAGTTCCATTTTTGACAAATCTTTTTTAGTATCATGATGTTAAGGTGAGCCCGCTGAGCAGTTTTCTTGATTTGGATATCCTTATAAATAAATTAAGAGAGATTATTCTAGATTAACTTAATAAATTTTTATTTTACCTTTAGTTTGTTGTGTTTTTAGGTTCTAGAGCATGCTTCAGTTTACTTGGCTTGGATTGCAGAGGCGTTTGCATCATCTCCAAATAATCTCGATGAACTCCACAATCATGGACTGTATTACAAATTGCTGGAAAATACTAAAAAAATGTTTGGATACCTATATTCAATTAGACATATATTTCTCCTACCTATATTCAATTAGACATATATTCAACTTTTCTGAAATCGGACCATTGATAATCTATTCTAAAATTACAGATTGAAGATGAAAACCAAGAATGAAATGAAATGAAGAGCTCCAATGCTCTCATTTTTATTGATTTGAAAAATCTTCCTTCAACAACTGATACCCATATCTATTTGAATACTCTATTTGAATTTTTTGCACCGCCGATAATCACTATATCTGCTTGATATTTTGTAACTGCCTCGGTGATACCATTTGTCAACCAGCGCCTTTTGGATCAGATATGGAGTAAACAATTATAGAAAGCATTCTGTCAACTTTAATAACATCCTTTCTAAATCAATCACAAGATGGTAGTAATAGTACTAGACTCAGCCTACAGGTGCACGACCGAAAAATTATAGTTGATTGTTCTTAGATTCTATTTCCTCACTGATCGTTATATTATTATTATGAGAAACTTTAATTTTCTTTTATGTGTTGTTGTGAGTTCAAATCGGTTTTAGAATGTTTTGGTTAAAAGTTTGTGCTTATTTTAATTTTATAGATGCTCTGGTGTTTATCTCTCATTTTGGGGTTCAAGACCCACTTACATGACCTTTTGGTGTTATGGAAATGGACGATTGAGATTTGAGACTAAAATAATCTTCTTTAAGAAGATTTAGATATCTCTCACCTTTACAAAGGCATATTTTAAATTACCCGTGTAAGCTTTAAACCACAACCACACTCCTCCCCACTTTGCTTTCTCTAAACCCCTGTGTATGCTCTTTATTTCTCCCTCTTGATTTATGATCTATTAACTATATCTTTGTTATTATTTACTTAAATTATTTGGGGTGTTTAGGTTTCTATTTGTAAATCCCTTTTGTTTTGTGTCTAAGAGTTTCTACATGTCCTTTTTGAATCATATATTCATGTTGATAATACAAGTTTCATCAAACACTTTTGTGCATGATCGGTGCTTAGTTTCTTGACAGGGTCGCTGGCACTCTCTAAACACATAGCTTGAGACTACCAAATATTTCTTGACGCATACGTTGATATGATTGAATCTATATTTCTTAATACTTATATGTCTAGTTCTTATACCAGTGATCATTATCAGTCCTCAATAACGTTGTTTCAACTGTAACTCTCTTGAAGAGAAGTTCCTAAAAAGACATGTTTTTTTCCTTTCCCTATAGCAATCATTTCAATTAATTTTATATTTCTATTTTTACCATCCGTATGTTTTTGGGAAGGTAACTTATAAGTTTTTTTTCCCCAGTTGATTGTGCATTTATATTATAAATTCTCTCTTGGTTCATATAGAATAGTTGGATCAAAGATATAATCTAGAATTGCTTCGTTACATATTCCTATAATCTAGCATTGTTTCATTGGTTTATTGTTTAGTTTGTTGAAAATTGTTGTGTGTCTTACTGCTTTTTGTTTGCACTCTCTATGCTCTTTTGGCATTTAGAGTTTATACAAATGCCAAATATTTTCTCTTAATTGTTGGTTGAATGTAAAATTACTCCTCAACATGTATCTTGGTTTTTAGTTAATGTTTTTCTTGTGGGTTGAAATACGCATATTGTTTGTTGGCACATTTTATAATACTCCATATGCTTAGAAACGAGTTGTCATAGTTAATCTATAACCATTTTAACTATGATTTTTTAATTTACAATGTAGGTAACTCTTCTCACAATGTCTTATATGTCTTTAGTCTACCTAATAACCTGCTCACGATACCAAATCAAAAGAAGCATCACTAATGGACTATAACTCATTCTTCCATTCACTAATGTGTGTATGCTTATTAATTCATAGAAGCCTACCATGAATATGTTATATTTTGTATGTATAATCAGATGACTTTATGTGTGTTAACGAATATTTTGTTATTATTAAGTCTTATTTTCTACATTCATGTTGTGTCTTAATTATTGCAGACTTCATGTAGAGACAAGTGAAGGGTTTACCGACTGGGGATCAAGTGCGGGGAATCGTGTATAGTATCTTCTATAGATGACATTTTGCACACATTCAGGATAGTGAGAAGTCTTCTTGCTACCCACTAATAATGGTATTTACGACATCTTGCTTCGTTTTCCCAAGTTGCTTTTGGCAAAGGTAGAGAGGTATGCGATGATTATTTTTTAACTTCATCTATTTTTTCTAATTTATCTTTCTCTTGGTTTGTTCGTCTATGTAGACCCCTCACCCTCCATACAGGCCCAACAGCAGGGAAATATGGCTGCAAATGGTGGTACAGACATAAGCGTGCTAGAGAGGCAATGCACTAGAATGAAGTGGCAACAAGAACAACTTCAGATTCAATGCCAACAAATACACAAATGATTTGATGGGAATGAGCTAATGTGATCTCTATACAAGCTCAAGAACAGCAATTTCAGAGTTTGATGGGTAACGACTCGGGTATGGGTCCTGAGGAGCATGGAAATAGGGTGGTGAAATCGGATTCGGGCATGGATAATGGGTGGGATAATTATGGAAGATTCGGTGGAGATGATCATTTCGATTATGGGGCATGTGGTCAGATTCGGTGGAGATGATCATTTCAAGAACCGTTAGCTGTCCTCTGGCTGGAGCGATCGTGATAGCAGCTGCAGCTGAAAAAAGTAAAGGGAGCTATAACTACATGTATAATTTCAAGAACTGTTAGTTTTCCTCTAGGAAACAAACTATGGCACATCCTAGAATTGCAATCATCGGGGATGAATCTAACCAATCTCTCACGAGGCTCAAAAGAGGGGAAGCTAATACAGAGTTTATATTATTCATTCCCTAATTTAATTAATTCATTTTTTAAAGGTCCCTTCTACTAGGATAAGATCGAGACCTATCGGGCATGTTGTTTTTTGCACAGGTTTTCATACAAAACATGTAATATTTTATATTTTTTGTTTATCCCTGTAGAGGCTTCCATTATAATATGGAAAACGGATTTTTTCCCCCGTGTAATGGGTCATCCCATCAATGTGATGTTTTGAACAATGTGTTCCAAACATGATTTCCATGCAATACAAGAGAATATATATATATATATATATATATATATATATATATATATATATATAATAGACTCAAATGATGGTGGCTATTCTTGATACTGATTAGCCATGCCAAATTGCCTACGTTTGGGTCCAAAGAATGGTTTTTTTATTGTCTCGGTATAACGCAGTAAATTACACGAATGGCATTATCTTATTCGGTGCTTGTCTTAATTGTCTCATAGATTGTATTGGGAGTTCTTTCATATTGGTCTTTGCTTATACTAGTTAGCTTGCATCCATTTCTTTTTAGATTTGGGGTGACCATATTGACATTTCCTACATGTTCTTCATTCCTAATTTTAAAGAAATAACATGATTGATTATTTATATATGTTATATTAATTACAAGGTGAATTTAAAACTGGTTATCTATATATGTTATATTATGGATCATTTGTTTATAGTTATGAGCATTGGACATGTTGTTTAGTTTAATTAAAGTTACTTGGGGTTCCTCATACTAATATTTTAATTGCAGTTTCTCATGCTTTTGTAGTTCGAAATCACATCCGAGAGTGATTCAAAAACATTGAGATAGTGTCCATTTCATCCCTCAAGTGAACAAAGGTTTGTTCCCATTTATTATGTGTTGTGAAAAAAAAATTTGACTCAATAGGTTCATACCACGATGTATGTATGTATGTATATAAACACAATGTATGTGTATATATGTAAAAAATTCTTACAAAAATTTTCCATTTTTTTCAATCTCTAACAGGTTTGTACTATAGGTTATTTCAAAAATTGTTTAGCTGTTGCGAACTAAATAATATTTATGGTCCTATCAATGACGTTCACTTCCAAAAACTAGCGTTGATTGAATAATTTTGAAAAAAATATCCATCCTTCAGAAAAATCGACCACATTTGATATTTTAAAAAACTATACTATAATAGCAAACTTTTCTAACTTGACCACACAATTCATAGCCGGGAGAATTGTGGCCGTGCCTTGAGGAACGCGTAGGACTTTGGAAATTATGATCATTTTTTTAAATTATACTTTATTTTGTGGGGGAATAAACTTTTTCCATTTTGTGATTCCGTACTTTGGAAATTTCCACCGTTTTACGATTACGTACTTTAAAAATTGTCGTTGTGCCTTCAAGCATGGGCATACACTAGTATATATATATATAGGAGCTTGTAAACTTTATTGGGTGTATTTCATAAAATACTTTTTATGAACTTTTATATTTAGAAAATCTCTTTAGAACGTTTTTCAAAATTTTTTGGGCTTAAAAGTTAAAACAAAATTTTCTGACTTTTCGTTCGAATTAGTGTTTGAACGGGATTGTCGTTCGAACTAGAAATCGAACGAGTTTTCCAATGGCTTTGACTTATAATCTCTGAATTCTCATTAGAAAAGTCGTTTAAATGAAGTCATTCGAACGAGCTTCAAACGATTTTGGGGCATTTTTCTCTGAAATATCATTCGAAAAGTCGTTCGAACGAACCCATTCGAACGAGCTCGTTCGAACGGCCTGGGCTGTTTTCTAATTATTTTTTTCAATAACTTCCCACTTGCCCACTTGTTTTTCCACTTGTTTTTCCTAATTAACTAAGTGTGGGAAACACTTTTTCTGGTAACTTTTTCATTCCCTCCAAGAGAAAAAGAGAGTCACATTTTTTTAGAGAAATCGTTCCAACTTTGTGTGTTTAATTCTCATGATTTAATCTTTACCAAAACACACTTTTACACCCAAAATATATTTGCGTTTATATCCAAGTTCTTTTATATATATATATATTTTTCTTCGAGAGTTTTGTTTGGCACCTGTTTTCTTCTCAATCATTTGAAGGATATTGTTTGGGTTTCTTCACTACTCAAAAAGGAAGATTGGTTTATGCTGCGGCTTTCTCACATGGTGAAAGGCACCATGTGTGGTTGAAGGTTGTTGTGCCTCCATTAATGGACTCCAGAGTTGTCTACAAGGCATAGGTTTAAGTGCGAAGGAATCGTTGGGGCTTGAAGGAGTCAAGTCGAGTGTTGTAAGTCTTCTTGTAGTGTCTTTGTAAAATTTCCGTACTTACTTGATTCGTTAGGCAAGGGCCGTTTGAGATTTTTTCCATTTGGGTTTTCCTCGTACATCACTGTGTAGTGTGATTGTGTTTATTTTTATCTTGCAAAAATTACCATAGATGCATGCTAGGATAAACAAGATAAAAATTGGTATAATCATCACACTTGTTTAATTTGGTGCTAATTTAAGTTTGGGTAATTTAAGTTTAATTTAATTCTAGTCCAAAATTTAATTTGATCAAATTTGCTTTAGCCTATATTGAAATTTAGAATAAATCATTGGTAGGTAAATTTTAGGACTTGGGTTGAATTAATTTTGTTTAAGTGGAAACTAATTTGTTTGAGTAGTTTAATTTCACTTTTAGTTTAACTTAATTTTAATTTTAAAGAAATTAAAATTTGAAGTTTGTTTTTGTTTTTGTTTTTGTTTAAAATTTGAATTGAAATTCTAGTTGGGAATTTAATTGAACCATCGCATTAATTTTAAGAATTTAAAATTTGGGGGATTTCGCGTTTACAAAATTAAAATATTTGAGTAGTTAAAGGAATGAAATCGATCGAGACCCTGTTAGTAGCAGTGAGCAATAGCGGATTGGTATTTGTTTCCTACTAGTGAGGCATTTTAAAAATTGCCAGCTCCCTATTTATTCGGGAGCTATATAATATAATCACGATCAATAAGATTTTTTATTCCAGTTCAATAATATATTTGTCACACTGAAGTCTCTCACCCTTTAGTGTGTACATTATGAGTTATGTATAATGTATTACATGTACATTATAATTATTTATGTGTACATTATAAAATTCATATATGTATAAGTTATCAATATTTGGGTGTATACTATAAAACTTATGTATACATTATTCAAAAAATCAAGTATACCCACACATAATGTTTTGTATACAGTCATTTATGGAACTCCCACTCTTAATATTGAGATGATGTCTAGGAATGCTCGAACTATAAGATTAAATGGTCTTATGCTTACTAACTTGTAATGAACCAATTAATATATAAATAATTTTGGAAAATTAATTTAATTAAATGACATTGTCAAATTTCAGAGTAGGAACTTTTAGTGCAAAAAAGGTCTTCATCTTCCACTTTACATGAGATCATTGTGAGGTTTTATCTCCAAAATTCACTCTTATGGTAGTTTTCGCCATAGGTTCATTGTGATTTGCTATCCGCATAAATGGAGTAGAAATTTTTATTTTTTAGGAAGTTGGAGGCTGCATCTAGAAAAACAAATGTTTATTACAATTTCCCATTGACAACTAACAAAGGTTGGCCTCACAGCAGTGAAAGTCGTGGCTATAGTGGAATGGTTGCCATTTATGTAGCCAATGGGCAATAAAGGTGCGAAATCAGTTTTTAGTAACGGTATTTTCGGTGTTTTCACTGTAACACCCGCCTAATTGAATACCGGGTGATCAGTCCTTTATTAAATTAAAAACCAGGTGAACGGTTGGTTCATTCTTAGCATCACTGTCGCAAAATAATTTTTCCAATTTGAACACCCTAAATAATTAAGCTAAGTGTCAAAACCATTTTAAACCTCATTTTTCCTTTATTAAATACCAATATGAAAACCTTTATAATAATAACAGTTTGAGAGTCACATAAATAAAAGGATAACAATAACTAAACTACCATTTAAACCATCTAAATATCCCAAACCAAGTTATGAACTATAAATGAAATCATTCTGACAAGAGTTAACTCCCAAGCAGTACTGAACGCTGGAAATATCACAAATCTCTGACAAATCCAACTGGAATAGGAAATCCGGCGACACATGCCCTAACTATGAAGATCTGAAGTAGGAACTGATTCAATGACGAAGTCGTCTAAAGCAAGGTCCTACAACTCCCACATAAGCTGCAGCACGTCCAATCCAAAGAATCTAAGCATTACGCCCCTGCGGCTGGGCATTTGAAATACATACATATATATATACAAAAGAGAAAGAAATGACAAAAAATGGGTCAGAGCCCGAGTGTAAAACAGTTTTAAAAATAGTTTAGCAAGCATTTAAAATGCTTACCGGCTAATATCACAACCATGTTAGTATGCGACACTCTCTTGAAAATTCTCACCTCTCATCTAGTGTGCACGACCACCGTACTATAAATTTCATCAGTTTACCTATCTTATTCTCCAATAGGTTTTATCATGTGAAAAGCGAGGTTACGATATTTACTTTAGGAAATCATTATCTTCCATTTTCTTACATTACTTAGAACCACTCATTATTGTTACAAAATTCACGAACACTTGTTATAAAGTTGAAGCATTTATTCATTACTTAACTACTTATACCCATAGTGTAAAGTTTCCATATATAAGCATATATATATATATATATATATATATATATATATACTATCGGCACCCCACATAAATCTATGGTGCTGGCATACTCTGGTATTAAGTCCCCGTATCACTCACACTAAGGGAAATACTAGTTCGGAATCATTCTCGAACTGTATTAACACAATACACATACAAATGGAAGCGAAGCATAGTTTCAAGTCACTAAGAGGTCAACACATACCCTCACGTCTCTTAGGACCGTCTGACTATCAATCAAATATCCTCTACCAAGGATTCCTATATTCTAGGGTACAAGTCAATATCCCCCATAAAGGTTCAATCGAGATAAGACTGTCCCAACGCGGAAACCTCCGTGATAACAAGTAGCCCGGGTATGATTTTTACACAGATACATAATATATGCACAATCACACAGCCATATATATAAATATTCACATTTTCCAAAATAGGTTAGCCCACGACCCATAATTATTATTATCCGTTCTCAACACAAATTTTACTCAATTATTTCTTATAACGGATTACTCTCTTTTATTTTCATTTATTATTTACTTCATACTTACTTCTTATCTCTCGAAGTATTATCTCTCACTAAGTATAAATATCAGTAGGTATACCCTCACTTACCTTCTAGTCTAAATCTTTCATGAGTCTCAATCTTTTAGTAAACGTACACACAATTTCCAATGTATGAATAACTCCCCGTTAACCCAAAATTTCATCTCATATTAATTTCACTCAACGAAGTCTACTTAGACCCTATTGGTCATCTTTATAACCCATTATACTCTATCAATGATAATCAAGGGTTCCTAATCATTTTAACCTAACTAAACAAAAAGGGGAAAAATATGCAGTTTTCCAGGAGGGGTCGATCGATCGATCGATGATCTTGGTCGATCGATCAATCAAGCAGTTCTTGCCCAGTTTGCTACAAATTTTGACCTACGGGTTCAATCATTCTAACCCCTGTAAACCTATATACTTTCATCCCAAACTCCCATCAAATTAATCCAAGTGTATAAGCGATGTACATAAACAAGTTCTAATGTAAGGACATCAATAAATCCTCAATGAATCAATCAAAAAGGGGTTTAATCTCAAATCTCTTTATAAAACCAAATTTTGCATGAATAATCCCCACCCTCTACTTTAATAAAGATTTTCTTCCCGAATATCATAATAAATTCATGGGTAATCCTCTACATATGATCAAGATTTTAGACTACATGGGTTATCCCTACAATACATATAAATTCTCTTCCAAAATATATAATTTTTTCATTAAAACATATGATTTTCATTTCTAGACTAACATGGAAGGTATATTAACTTGGAATTTATCAAGATAGATACTTGCCTCGGATTCAAGGGTCTGATTTGTTGATGAAAAATATATGGTTGCGTTCCTCGTTGTGCGATCTACGTTTTGGTGGTGGTGGCGATGAAATCGGGTGAGTTCTAGGCCTTGGATTGCTTGAAGACTCTTTACCTTCTTCTCAAATATCTTCACCTTCTTCTCTAATCACTGCACCTTCTTCTCTAATGGATGGCTTAGGCTTTGTGTTTGTTAACCCCAAGAGAGAAATCTAAATGGATAATGAATACTAAAAAAATTCATGGATTTAATTACCCAAAAATACCAAATGTCTCAAATACCCTCCCGGGGTGTCAATTAGGCCTAAAAATGCCTCGAGACCCAAACTAAACCCCCCGAGTAAACTTTTTTGACTATCTCGACCCTTACGGACACTTTGACGCACTCAAAATGACTATATGGATGACTTATAATTTATTCACTTTAATAATAATAATTTAGTCCTTACACGACACAAGCGCGTCCCGAATTAAATTTCCATAATTTCCATTTTATTCACTCGTGATAATTTGAATAAAATCAATCTCATATATTACTTTACTCATCTAGTAATATTCAACAAATTTCCAATAAATACTAACTCACATCATGCTAGTAAATATTAAAAATAAATTTCCGGATTAATATTAAATTAATACCTCAAATTAAATTTAATAAATCCCCAATTTTAAAAGCCATTAAAATACGGGGTATTACATACTTCCCCCCTAATAACGTAATTTCGTCCCGAAATTTGGAAAAATAAAGCGTAACTGGTTAGGAAAACTCCGGTTATTAATCTCACATCTCATGTAATTTCCGTCGTACCACCCATACAGTACATTACCGAATACCCCCACTAATGCTATACTCCACGCCTTACCATTTAGTTTCAATTATCTCGAGTTAAACTTTACCCAATCCGTACTATACCATCCTCATGGAAAAATTATGGGGAGTAACGATTCTAAGTCATCAAACAACTAAATCTGGAAGTCACAACTTCTACTTTCATTAACCTCAAGAATACTTACTGTGACACAAACATGGAAAATACTACAATCAAACCATCCAGCGCTCCCATACACCCAATGTGCGTACATTCCATCATAAGGTCTAAATGAATGTGATTCCTCTGTAAGGTTACCCTTAATTAACTGACTACTTAGTCTATAATCCGTATTTCTATGATTTCCACATTCTCATTTGGCGATTTCATTTGCCTCAAATCATGCTACAACTCATAACTCCTGATTAGTATACATATATACATATAATGGAAAAGGTTATAAACTCATATTCTAAAGACCTAACTTACTTTGACTCCCAGCGTTCTTTAGTTTCATGCGTGGGGTGTCTCGCAGAGCGAAATCTAAACATGGAACCCCCTCGATACACTACTACCTAAAATAGTTGGTCATCAAAACTCCTCAGGTCCTTAGTCTATAGTATATAACATCCCAAAAAGTTTTATCTATTTATATAAAAGCTACTTATTCACTCTCTTGTCAAAGACAATATGCTGGCTATAACGATCATTCTTAGTCTCAACAAGTCAGTCCATGCCGATAATCACATCCTACTCAGACCTGTCTATAATAAGTAAATCCCTGATAAAATTAAACTCACATTTTGATATATCCAATAAAATGCTAGGCATCCCACTACCCATCGGTGAGTCTACATAAATAATAGTGCCAATGGACAAGTCTAGTAACCCTATGGTCCACGCAATTCTAATAGCTACAAATGAATGTGAGGTCCTAATAACAATCATTATGCGCCCCATAATTCCATAGATAGCAAGGCGGTGGTTATTGACTCCCACTATTATAACTTTGCTCCGATGAGTCAAGAAAAATTTTACCCCAAATTTTCAGTTTTAGTTAACCACACTCCACTATATGTCCAAGCCTTTGAATATATTGCCTTCGTTGGGTAATACACCCAATTCCCACATTTCTAGAACTTCTATAGATGACTCTCCTCAATTTTCCATTTGACCCTCTCCCAAGCGCACCACGTTGGGTGAGTCTAGTTTGGCATCACCTTCGACTATAGCAGCACTTGGAATTTCTAGGCTGCATCATAACCGTCTTTACAGTCCTGGCCTCTCGTTCCATACTAGTGGTGACGACTACGGTCATCATCCTCAATCATACTTCATAACCTCCTAAGTACAACCTCTGCTATCCGTCCAATGGCCCTCATCTGCCATACTTCTTGTACGAACACGTCCGAACGCAAATAAGATTCACTAATATATACGTTATAGCAAGAAAACTGAATCTTACCATAGAAATGAACAATCCTAATCATAGGGCTCTATATCAAACAAAGTAATGCTCAACTGAAAGTATAGTAAGCCGTACAAACCCTAAAGGACACTAGAACCTGATGCTCTGATACCACCTGTAACACCCTGCCTAATTAAATATCGGGTGATCAGTCCTTTATTAAATTAAAAACCAGGTGAACGGTTGGTTCATTCTCAGCATCACTGTCGCAAAATAATATTTCCAATTTGAACACCCTAAATAATTAAGCTAAGTGTCAAAACCATTTTAAACCTCATTTTTCCTTTATTAAATACCAATATGAAAACCTTTTTAATAATAACAGTTTGAGAGTCACATAAATAAAAGGATAACAATAACTACACTACCATTTAAACCATCTAGATAAACCAAACCAAGCTATGAACTATAAATGAAATCATTCTGACAAGAGTTAACTCCCAAGCAGTACTGAACGCTGGAAATATCACAAATCTCTGACAAATCCAACTGGAATAGGAAATCGGGCGACACATGTCCTAACTATGAAGATCTAAAGTAGGAATTGATTCAATGACGAAGTCGTCAAAAGCAAGGGCATTCAACTCCCACATAAGCTGCAGCACGTCTAATCCAAAGAACCTAAGCTTGACGCCCCTATGGATGGGCACCTATAATACATACATATATATACAAAAGAGAAAGAAATTAAAGCAAATGGGTCAGAGCCCGAGTGTAAAATAGTTTTAAAAATACTTTAGCAAGTATTTAAAAAGCTTACCAGCTAATATCACAACCATGTTAGTATGCGACACTCTCTTGAAAATTCTCACCTCTCATCTAGTGTGCACGACTACCGTACTAATAAATTTCATCAGTTTCCCTATCTTATTCTCCAATAGGTTTTATTATGTGAAAAGTGAGATTATGATATTTACTTTAGGAAATAATTATCTTCCATTTTCTTACATTACTTAGAACCACTCATTATCATTACAAAATTCACGAACACTTGTTATAAAGTTGAAGCATTTATTCATTACTTAACTACTTATACCCACAGTGTAAAGTCTCCATATATATATATATATATATATATATATATATATATATATATATATATATATATATATATATATATATATATATATATACTATCGGCACCTCACATAAATCTATGGTGCTGGCATACTCTACTATCAAGTCCCCGTATCACTCACACTAAGGAAATACTAGTTCGAAATCACTCTCGAACTGTATTAACACAATACACATACAAATGGAGATGAAGCATAGTTCCAAGTCACTAAGAGGTTAGCACATACCCTCACGTCTCATAGGACCGTCTGACTATCGATCGGATAGCCTGTACCAAGGATTCCTATGTTCTAGGGTGCAAGTCAATATCCCCCATAAAGGTCCAATCGAGATAAGACTGTCCCAACGTGGAAACCTCCGTGATAGCAAGTAGCCCGGGCATGATTTTTACACAGATACATAATATATGCACAATCACACAGTCATATATATAAATATTCACATTTTCCAAATTTGGTTCGCCCATGACCCATAATTATTATTATTTGTTCTCATAACAAATTTTACTCAATTATTTCTCATAACAGATTAGTCTCTTTTATTCTCATTTATTATTTACTTCATACTTACTTCTTATCTCTCGAAGTATTATCTCTCACTAAGTATAAATATCAGTAGGTATACCCCCACTTACCTTATAGTCTAAATCTTTCATGAGTCTCAATCTTTTTAGTAAACGTACGCACAATTTTCCAATGTATGAATAACTCCCCGTTAACCCAAAATTTCATCTTATATTAATTTCACTCAACGGAGTCTACTTAGACCATATTGGTCATCTTCATAACCCATTATACTCTATCAATGATAATCAAGGGTTAATAAGCATTTTAACCGGACTAAACAAAAAGGGGGAAAATATGCATTTTTCCTGGAGGGGTCGATCGATCGAGGAATGGGGTCGATCGATCGATCGTCGATCGATCAAACAAGCAGTTCTTGCCCAATTTGCTGCAAATTTTGACCTACGAGTTCAATCATTCTAACCCCTCCAAACCTCTATAATTTCATCCCAAACTCCCATCAAAGTAATTCAAGTCTATAAGCAATGTACATAAACAAGTTCTAACGTAACGACATCAATAAATCCTCAACGAATTAATCAAAAAGAGGTTTAATCTCAAATCTCTTTATAAAACCAAATTTTTCATGAATAATCACCACCCTCTATTTTAATCAATATTTTCTTCCCAAATATCATAATAAATTCATGGGTAATCCTCTACATATGATCAAGATTTTAGACTACATGGGTTCTCCCTACAACACATATAAATTCTCTTCCAAAATATATAATTTTTCCATTAAAACATATGATTTTCATTCCTAGACTAACATGGAAGGTATATTAACTTGGAATTTAGCAAGATAGATACTTGCCTCGAATTCAAGGGTCTGATTTGTTGATGAAAAATATATGGTTGCATTCCTCATCGTGCGATCTACGTTTTGGTGGTGGTGGCGATGAAATCGGGTGAGTTCTAGGCCTTGGATTGCTTGAAGACTCTTCACCTTCTTCTCAAATCTCTTCACCTTCTTCTCTAATCACTTCACCTTCTTCTCTAATGGCTGGCTTAGGCTTTGTGTTTGTTAACCCCAAGAGACAACTCTAAATGGCTAATAAATACTAAGAAAATTCGTGGGTTTAATTACCCAAAAATACCAAATGTCTAAAATACCCTCTCGGGGTGTCAATTAGGCCTAAAAATGCCCCGAGACCCAAACTAAACCCCCGAGTACACTTTTCTGACTATCTCGACCCTTCCGGACACTTTGGCACACTCAAAACAACTATACAGACGACTTATAATTTATTCACTTTAATAATAATAATTTTGTCCTGACACGACACAAGCGCATCCCGAATTAAATTTCCATAATTGCCATTTTATTCACTCGTGATAATTTTAATAAAATCAATCTCAGATATTACTTTACTCATCTAGTAATATTCAACAAATTTCCAATAATTACTAACTCACATCATGCTAGTAAATATTAAAAATAAATTTCCGAATTAATACCTCAAATTAAATTTAATAAATCCCCAATTTTAAAAGCCATAAAAATACGGGGTATTACATTCACATGTAACTCTTTAAATATATATTGAATGATAAGAGAGGTTTCTTATTGTGGTTTTTATTGATATTGATAGAGGTATTTATTAAAGAACGGACAAGAAAGTGAGAAACGTTTATAGTTTTCAAACTTGATTTCAAGATGATATTTAGGAATTTGGCGTATGGGTTAAGAGTGTTCATAACTCTTGTATGATCCTACCTTTTTTTTCTAAAGGAAAAGTATCCCTATATTATTTAATCAAACTAGAGAAATAGCCTACCCAGAGTGGGACTTACAAGAGTCAAGCTAAAATCGAGGAAATTAAGGGAGAACTTAACAACATAAAAATGATGCTTTACAAAACCCATTGCAAATCTAATAAGAATACAAAACTCTAACATAATGACATCCAATAGCATTTATTTTGCAGGTACCCCTCACCACCCTAGGTAATTCTAGAAGAGTTTTGAAGACTTTTCCTACTTGAAGAACAATTCCAACATTTGCCAAATTATCGGCCACCATGTTTGATTCTCTATAACACTGCTTTAAAGAAAATTTCATTTGAGATAACATAGCTCTGATATCTTTAACAATGCTAAAGAATTTCCAAGGAGGTTTCCACGAGTTACCTATGACTTTCACCACCATCAAAGAGTCATATTCAATGAGGACATTAACAATCTTGAACTATAAACACAATTGAATCCCATTTTTTAAGGCAAAGAAGCTCCACCTCTGAGTTTGTTGCAAGATGACCTGGATAAGCAAAGTCAAACACAACCTGAGACTTATCGTTCCTAACAATCCCACCATGCCCACTAATACCTGGATTACCCTTTGAGTCACCATCAACATTAAGCTTGTAAAAGTTCGCAGGAGGGGGAATCCATTTAATTAAGGAATGGACTATTGAACACTTCTTAAAAGAAAGGTTAAATAGCTCCTTACTACTGATATCCTGAAGCAGGCACTCATTTGAAAATACCATACCACTGCATAAATTTTAAATCATCCTAATTGAATTTCTAATGATGTTTTGGTGTCTAAATTTGAGGCCGTCAAACAAACAAGAATTTTTGGCTTTCCAAACTTCCCAACAGATCACAATGGGGATCTCTTTGTAAAGGAACCTTTGGTAGTCTCTTTTTCCAGATCTAAACCACCATTTCAGAATGGCAGTAGACATATGATTCATATCACATTTGATTACCATATTATTAAAAAAATAACTCCCAAACCAGCTTTACCTCTGGACATTGAAGGAATAAGTGATTACTTGATTCTGAATTCTTTAGGTAGGCCTAGCATCTAGAAACCAATCGAATTCTAACCTTTTTAATGCTATCGTCTAGAGGCAAAGAGTTATTGAGGATTTTCCACATGTTAATAGAGATATTTATAGGTATATGAGGATCCCAAATTATTTTATGAGCAAGAGAATTTGTATACCTCCTCTCCATAGCCTTACAAGATGAAGAGAAAGAAAATTCTCCAGTGTTAGAAGCCTTCCAAATCCATTTTCCATTAAAGAACTCCATATAATCTAAAGCCACGTCTTTATATTTCCTCATGTTTATCCGGGCTTGAGAACCCCCTTGCAGATGATGAGACCATGACTTGTATTTATCTTTCATAAAACTAGTCCATAGAGACTCCTCGACATAGAATTTCCAAATCAATCTAATACGAGAGGCTTTAGAAAGACACTGGAAATCTTTGAAACCAAGCCCCCCTGAATCTTTTGGCTTACACAACACCTGCCATTTTAACCGTTGATGGTTCCAACCATGAATTTCATTGCCACCCCAAAAGAATCTACTGAACATCTTATGGATCCTATTTTTGACAGCTTTAGGAGGGTGTTGGGATGCAAGGAGGTATGTGGGCATAGAGGAGAGGACATGCTGAATGAGGATGAATTTTCCACCACTGGATAAAATCTTTCCTTTCAACCTTCAATTTTTGACCTGATAGACTCAATAAGAGGAGCATATAAGCATACCTTTTTTCCCCTTGAAAAGTGAAGAACGCAAGTATTTAATAGGTATGTTTTTTATAGATAAACTAGTGCAATTTCCTATGGTTATCCTCCTTTGAATAGACATCTTCTTATCCACGATGACACTACTTTTCCTTATGTTAATTTTTTGGCCAGGGACACTTGAGTAATTTGCCAAAAATATCATCAAGGTGAATAAGCTTTTCTTATCACCTCTAGAAAACACAATCACATCATCTGTAAAAGATAGATGTGAGATGAGAGGGCTACCACAAGGCAAATAACTTTTTTTATTTTTCCGCTCTTAATGAGCATGTCTAGACCTCTACTAACCACTTTTGTTGCCAGAATAAAATGGCTTGGGGAAAGGGGATCCCCTTGCCTCAGGCCTCTGGAAGATTTGAAAAATCCCTTAGATGTTCCATTAATAGTGATTGAGAACCAACTACTGGAAATGCACCTCCAGATCATGTCAATCCACCTTTCTCCAAATCCAAAGGACCTCAGCACCTTGATTAAAAACATCGAATGCACTCTATCATATGCTTTTTCTATATCCATTTTTAGAATTTCATTTCCACCATGAATTTTCCTACCAATGTTGTAAACCATCTCTTTTGCTAAGAGAACATTGTCTTGGATATACCTACCTTTCACAAAACCACTTTGATTTGGGGAAATTAGCTTAAGAAGAAACTGACTGAGCCTATTATTCAGGATCTTAGAGATGATTTTGTAGGATAAGTTGCACAATTTAATAGGCCTGAAGTCGGAATAGCTCTTAGGATGCTTCTTCTTTGGAATGAGTGATTAGGCATAAATTCTTCACATTTATCCCCTTAATTTCGCTATTTTCATGATCCCGTGCATTGTAAATAGCTTGGATTTGTCTTATATCTATGCTACTAACCCTTTTTGTCAATTAATTCATATTTTGTGCATCTCTTACGTATTTTACAGGTATTTCATGCAAATTAGTGCGAAAGAGAACGAAAAATAGTGAAAGAAAGCAAAAAGTGGGGAGTTCAGGGGCATTTTCATAATTTTACATATATATTCCGAAGGTGGGGAAAACTATAAAGTTGAAGAGATCTAAATTACAAGAACGTTGGAAAAAACGGCACCCCAATCCGAGCTGTGGTGAAGAAGTTATGCCCATTTAAAGTTGGAGATAGAAAGTCAAAGTTGAAATTAATTCTGGAAGCTGAAGAGTTTCAACTCTTGAAATTTCTTGTATAATTCCTTTTTATTAGTTGTAAAATGTGGAGAGGCATGGTGAGAGTCATTTTTGAGAAATATGAAAGGTAAAACCCTAGGAGGAAGAGAGAGAGTTCCTTTTGGCATATAATTTCATATTTCCTTAGGATTTAGAAACCCTAGTCGGAAGAAAAGGAGGTTTGTTACTTCTCGTTGTAGGAGGCTAGTAGCTAGGGTTTCTTTGTAGTTAGTTTTTAAAGGAATCTTGTATCCAATAACCCTAGTTTTGAAGTTTGGCTACTATTCAAGATTCAAATATCTATTCAAGATTCATCATTCATCCATTGCAAGTAATTTTAATTTATTGTTTTTACTGCTTTCATAGTTAGTTTAATTAATTGTTGCTCTCTAGTTTTCCAATCCCAATTCAAGTCATGTTCTGAATTTTCTAGATTTAGTTATGGATTCCTGCACTTTCATTTTTAAGTTTTCTTTTATTTTAATCATGTTAAGATACGTTTTTAAGGGTGGGGATGCATGAACCCAACCCGATGTGGTATGCATAGATATAAAATTTGTCCTCTAAATTAAATAAGTGATTAGATCATGTCGTATAGTTTCACAACCATTGTAGACCTTTTGACCTCGTTTTCCCTAGGTAACCGGGGTGCTTAAGGATGCAACGCGCGTGAACTATTGTAACACTACTTTACTCATTCTTTGATTATGTATGATGCGGGATTGAACCTCATATATGTAATGCTTTGGAGTACTAAAGACTGGGTATGATCAATTATCTAATTTATGACTAATTTTGTACTGGCATACACACTAGGGTTTGGGGAATGTATTCTTAACCCATTTCTTCATTCATATTAATTCCTTCTTAGTTAGTTAATTTTGCATGCGTAGGTTAATTTAATTTAATTTAGTTAATTCATAGATAAAATCCAAAAATCAATCATATTTTTATTTCTTTTTAGAGTCAACTTAGGGTTAACAGTCTTACCTTTGTCGTCACGTTCACTCATCCTAGTTACCTGAGTGAGCACAATATTGTTACTACACCGGCTTTGAGGGATCTCATGGCCTACAAAAAAATAATTTATAGCAAGAAGAAGGTTATCTTTAATTGTTATCCAATAAGATTTATAAAAAACACCATTGAATCCATCTGGACCAGGGGCTGCATCAGAGCTCAGCTCAGAGATTGCTGAAAAAATTTCATTTTTAGTAGCATCAGCTTCTAAAATTTCATTGTGTTCCTCTCCAATCAGTCTAGGGATGTAGTCATTGATGGGAAGATTCTTCACTTGTTGGTTAGCCTGTAACAAAGATTGATAATAATCTAAAATTGTGGCAGTGATTCCATCCTCGTCCTCTACAATAATTCCATTTGCATCTTGGATGTGCTTGATTCCCATTCTTCTGTGTTTATGCTTGACAAAAGCGTGAAAAAACTATGTATTTGAATCCCCACATTGCAACCATCTAGCAGAAGATTTTTGCCTCCAATACATCTCCTCAATCTTTAAAGACTCAAGAAGTTTAGCTCTGCCCAGATTAAGATTCACAAGATTCTCCGCTTTTCTGTCAATTTTATACAGTATTTCTAGTTTCAAGACCTCATCTTCTAGATATTTAACTCCCTGAAACACATATTTTAATTAATCTCTATTCCAAACTCTTAAAACACCTTTTAGTCTCTTCAATTTTGCACTGAACACATTCATCCCATAGGCCTAGACAGGATCATTCCAGGAATCACTAACAACCTGTTGAAACTGCTGGTGAGTGGTCCACATGGATTGGAGCTTAAAATCTTTAGGTTTTGACTCCCCAAAAGTATCTAGGTTCAATAACAGTGGGGCATGATCAGATCTTGTTCTGTTCAGATGCTAGATAAAGGAGTTTGGGAAATAATCTTCCCATTTTAGATTATATAAACATCTATCAACTCTAGCCATACTGACTCCTTCTTCATCTCTATGATTTCTCCAAGTGAATTTTGAACCTTTCTAACCCATGTCTTTAATCCCACAATCATTAATTGTTTGATTAAAATCTCCCACAACTTGGTGATCTATATCATTCCCACCTAACTTCTCTGATCGACACGTTACCACATTAAAATCCCCCATAATCAGGTGTGGTTTTGACTGGCAGTCATAGGAGATAACCTTTAACTCATCCCAAAGCTTTCTTCTTTCCTCCTTAGTACATTTAGAATACACCACCGTTAGGTAAGAATCCAAATTCAGCTGATGGTGATCTACCTTAACAGTCAGCTGTTGGACTGAATTCAAAACTATACTGACTAAAACCTCAAACCTACAGAAAATCCAAATCTTCCCATTTTCATTATAGAAACAATCATCAAAGCCCCATTTAATTTTAAACTTCCCAATTTTTTGACAATCTACCTTTGGCTCTAGGACAACAATGATAGGAATCTCATGCAATTTCAACAGCTTCGTAATTCTTCTATTGGATGACTTCTTTCCAGCACCTCTAATATTTCACACAATGAGGCCTAACATTTAAAACTTTGGGAAGGAAAATTAGTGTTACATTTGTCTTTGGATCTAGTTACTCTTTTCAACATAGGATCATTTAAAGTAAATTTGTTTTTGTTGAGCTGCACACCTGATTGTTTGGCAGGACAAGTAATTATACATTATTTCCTAACTTCATCTTCTTATCAAGAGTCTTACTGAAATCCTTCAACTCTTCAATTAGAGGGATTGGATCCACAATATTATTCTCCCCTCACTGGCATACATAGAGTTGGCATCATTGTTCTTCTCATACTTTGGCCAACAATGTTGCCTACTACGAAATGATTGAAGAGATACAGGAGGACCATAAGGAGGTCTAGGCTCTTTTGCATGCTGACTATCAGAAGAAGTACAAGGCCTTGACTGAGGTTTTGGCTTTGAACAGAAGTTGGAAAAAATTTCTTCTCATTTTTTAAGACAAGAATTTTTTTCTCAACCGAGAAGTAGAGGAATCCAGAGCCGTCCCCATGATGTTGGAGGAGGAGGATAATAATTTAAGAGATGAGATAAATGCCTTGAAGTCTTCTTCTACTTGTGTTGCTACTACTAACAAATGTCATTCTTTCTTGGAGGCTGAAAAGGCTAAGTTAATGGAAGAATTGGAAGCACTGAAAAAAAGACAAAATCTATATCTTCTTCCTGAGCAAGCATTAAACCTGGCCGAGGTTCCACAGATGAGGCTAGCACTCAATAAACTCTTGATAACCAAGATTCCCAACTGAAGGCTAAAAACCAAGCCCTTACTGAGATATCCCAGAAGCTTGAAACTCAATCGGAGCAACTTGCCACTCAGTCTTCTCACCTGCAAGCTAAGGATGGAGTGCTGAACAAATTGCATTATCAAGTTGAGAGGCTGACCTTCCAGTTTCATAAGCAATCAAGAGAGATATGTATGGAAGGTTATAATGAAGCTTTGGGGCATTTTGATGCTAGGTTTAAGTAGGGCCAGAATGAAGGATGCAAATGGGGTAGGACTTATTATCTGACAGTACTGAAGGTAGAACAAAATAGTCCTTTCTAGAAATGGTATGATCGTGGGCTATTAGACCTTGAAGACTCTCCCTTTAAATTGGATGTTAACTGGATTCCTACCAACACAATTCTCCGGGGCCTGATTTCTAAATATCTAGAGGATTATGGGTTGCACGATGAGCTGAAAATCGTCTGACCTACTCATCTTCTAGATTAGCCAAGCAACATCAATAAGAGAATACTTCAAGACTTTAGTTTCATCAATTCTCCTTATACTTTAGATGATCCTCCAGCTAGCATGGATTCAGTTTCCAAAGCTGAAGGGAAACACCCTTTAGAATAATGTCCTATATTTCTTTTGTAAACAAAGTTATGTAATCATTATTCAAGTGAATGAAAAAGTAGTTGATTAACTTATCTTATTGATCTCTGAATGTGACTGTCTTCTTGATGTGAATGATTTCTTCTTTTTCCCTAGTTCAATTGACACACTTAGATTAAAATCTAAATTTAATATTAATTACCAATGAATACATAGGTTCTACTAGCGTACGCAGATGAGAATCTAAATTTGGAGCTGGTTACCCAGTGTCTCCAAAGATTTTACTAACACACCTAAGTGATTAAGTTCTTTGTATTAGTTACCAGTGGTGTGACCAGACGTATGTGGAATATGTGCCTACATTCCTCTTGAGGAATCTTTGCAAAGTTCTTCCTGCAATTTCCCCAGTAGGATAAAGATCTTGTTTCATCCTTATACTTATTGACCATCTTGAGGTCGTAATACCCTGTATGGAATGCTGTCGATCAAGTTTTGCTTGTATCAAGTAACTTATTGCTTATGCTGACCAACCTTAGGTCTTTTCTTTGGAGAAGACTCTTGTGTCGAGCGACATTTTGAGATCAAGTATATAGGTAGGTAGTGCAAAGCACTAGTAATCCCCCAAAATTTGGAAAAATAGAAACTGAGGGAAACATTATTTTATTGATATTAAAAATTGGTATTGAACTGAGTATAATTGATTACATCACTGGTAATATTTTCTAAGATGCTCAGAGTGCCACGAATTCTTGAATTCTTCCCCCTCCAAAGCCTCAATTCAGTAAATTCCAGGACGGATGACTGCGAAAATATGATAGGACCCATGCCAATTAGCTTATAGTTTATTATTTTTTTGGAGCACCTTATTTAGCACATAATCCCCTTCCTTTAAGTTGGTTGGCTTTATCCTTTTATTACAAAATCGAGTTGTTCGCTGCTGATAAGCTACATTTCTCACAGTAGTGTCTTCTCGCACCTCTTCTAGCATATCCAAATCTAACCTTCGCATTAGATCACTCACATGAGATTAAAATTTAAAACTCTACGGGAAGGAAGACCCAACTCAGCAGGTATGACTGCTTCAATTCCAAATGATATCATATCTGGGGATTCTTTAGTTGCAGTCCTCGGGGTTGTTCAGTATGCCCATAAAATAGAGTGTAGCTCATTGATCCAGTTTTTCTTTGAATCATCAAGCCTTTAATTCAACCCATTTAGCAGAGTTCTATTTGTAACTTCAGTTTGTCCATTACTCTGAGGGTGAGCAAAATGTAATTTTTGGATGTTGAATTGAGCACAATAAGCTGCGAATTTCTCGTTGTCAAATTGTGTTCCCTGGTCGGTGATGAAGGTATAAGGAAGTCCATATCTGGAAATGATGTCCTTACAAATGAATTGGTGTACCTTCTCATGAGGCATGTCTATCAATGGCTCTGCCTTAACCCACTTTGTAAATTAGTCAACTGCAACAACCATGTACTTAAATCTCCCTCGGGTGGTTGGCAATCGCCTGACCAAGTCTATAACCCAGATGGAAAATGGCCAAGGTGAAGTGATTGGGGTGAGAGCATCCTGTGGAGTCTTGCAATGCTAGAATACCTTTGGCATTTGTCACACTTTTTAGCAAAAGCTGCATAATTTTCTCGCATAGTTGGCCAGTGGTATCCTTACGCACTTATTTGCTGTAAAAGTGTTCTTCCTGCTATGAAAGCTCCATAAGATCATTCATGTACTTCTTGAATTAGGTCTGGAACCTCTAATGGATGAATGCAATGCTGTAAATTGACTATCAATCCTCTCCTGTACAAAACTCCTTTATCTAGCACATATTTGACAGCTTTATACTTTAACTTTTTGGCCTCAACTATATCTACTTTCAAAGTTCCTTCTTCAATATATATTCTTATGGGATCCATCTAAGATGGACTCATGTCTACAGCAATAAAATTGATCGTCAAATCTTCATCTATACTCCTATTGGCCAAAATCTCGATAGGAATAGTTCGTCGGAGTTCAACTCTGGTTGCTAAAGATATGTGAGCAAGAGCATCTGCTCGGGCATTTTCCACTCTTGGAATTCTATTCATCTAAATAGCTAGTAGCTTTGCAATTACTTCCATTGCTTTGAATAAGTATTTGGATATCAATTCGCCTTTAGATCCATACAAGCTCAAGATTTGATATACTACCAATTGGGAATCACTATGTGCTACAACTTTCCCGGCATTTAGTGACTGGGATAGACTTAAGCCCATAATGAGAGCTTCATATTCTGCTTCGTTATTTAAGGCTTGGAATTGAAATCACAGAGCATATTCAATATTAATATTATCAGGAGTTTTAAGTATTATACCAGCTCCACTGCCTGTGAAACAAGATGACCCATCGACGTATAAGTTCCATATAAGGAGATCGTCGTCAAATGCTTGGTCTGTCAAAATCCCACAATGAAATGTTTTTCTCCTTGCTTCCTCACACTTCTTTGACATCTCCTTTATTCGGGAAGAGTAATCTGGTAGGTCGGCAATGGCCTCTTCTGGTAAAAGTTCCTCAAGAGCTTGACTCTCAACAACCTCTTTCACTTTATTTTCTCTTGATTTCTACTCGACCTACTGATTTTATTTCTCGGGAGCCTTGGGTTAAGTAAATTCAGCTATGAAATATGCCACTTCTTGGACTTTTAGAGAAGACCTTGGTTCATAGATAATCTCATACTCCCTTAATTCCACTACCCAATACATTAATTTACCAGACTTCTCTGGATTGTGTAAAGCCTGCCTTAATGGCATATTGGTGTACACCATTATCGTATGGGCATGAAAATAGGGCTTCATGCATCTAGATGCTTCAATCAACACCAGTGCCAACTTTTCTTAACGAGGATACCTGATTTTTGCTACTCAAAAATCTTTACTGGTGTAATAAATAGGTTTTAGAACTCCATTCTCCTCTCTGGTCAATGCAGGGCTCACGGCTGATTCAAAAATAGTTAAGTACAGGTATAATTTTTCCCCATAATTGGTTAGGAAAGAAGTGAAGGTGACCCCAAATACTTCTTCAACTCCAGAAAAGATTTTTCACATTCTTCGTTCCACTCAAAACTCTTTCTGAGTACTTTGAAAAATGGTAGGCACATATTTGTAGCCTGGGACACAAACCTATTTAGAGTTGCTACTCTCCCAGTTAGCCTTTGCACATGCTTTTTGCAAGTCCGGGACTACATCTCAAGAATTCCTTAATCTTGCCTGGGTTTGCTTCAATTCCACACTAATTTATTATATACCTTAGGAACATTCCTTCACGTACTCCAAAAATGTATTTGGTCGGGTTTAATCTCATCTGGTGATTCTTAAGTTGATTAAAAGTCTGGCTGAGGTTGGCAAATGGTCAGATGCTTTTTTTCTCTTTATGAGCATATCATCCATGTAAACTTCCATGTTTTTTCCTATTTTCTCCTCAAATACCGTGTTCACTAGCCTTTGGTAGATAGCACCTGCATTTTTCAAACCGAAAGGCATGACATTATAACAGTAAGTTCCTCGGAGAGTAATGAAAGATGTCATATCCCTGTCTTAAGGCTTCATTTTGAGCTGATTATAACTAGAATAAACATCCATAAAACTAAGTAACTCATGTCTTGAGGAAGCGTCCACAAGATGATCTATTCGAAGCAAAGGAAAATGATCATTTGGGCATGCTTTGTTAAGATTGGTAAAGTCTACGCACATCCTCCATTTGTTATTTTTCTTCTTGACCATAACTACATTGGCTAACCAATCTGGATATTTCTTCTCGTCAATGAAGTTTCCTTTCTAAAGTTTTTCAACTTCCTCATGTATGGATTGGTTCTTCTCAGGACTGAACACTCTTCACATTTGCTTTACTGGCTTAATTTTTTTTTATTAACATTGATCTCGTGGCAAAGGAAGTTAGGATCAATTCCTCGCACATCTTCGTGACTCCATATGAACACGTGTTTTCTCTGTTTAAGTAAGCTCATTAGTTCCTATTTAAGAACAGGATCCAGTGTTGTTCCAACTTTAGTAGTGCGCTCTAATTTGTCTTCATCTAACATAATGCTTTCTGTTTCCTCTACAATCTTACCCTTTACCAGTTTTGTCTCCTCCCTTGGATCTAATATTTCAACCTCAGATTCTTTATTAGGTTCAGAGGTATCCACTTGGTAAGTGGGGTTTTCCTCTTTATTTCTTCCAGATCTTCCTGCTCGATAGATGATTAATAGCATTCCTAAGCTACTTTATAATCACCATTCATAACTCCTATGCCAAAGTTAGTTAGGAATTTCAAGCATTGATGAACAGTTGAAGGCACTGGCTCAAACTTCTCGAGCCCAACTCTTTCCATAATTATATTATAAGCTGAATGGATGTTTTTATCCATTACAAAGAAATGGATTTTCTCTGTTCGGTTGGCTTCCATGTACCAATCATCACTTCCATCTTGATGGTTCCCAAAGGGAAAACTTTTTCACCTGCAAAACTTATTAGTGGTCATTGATAGGGATCTAACGAGCAGAGCTTAAAGTTCAAGCTAATGAAACAAAGATAGATCATGATATCTATCGAGTTGACATTATCTACTAACACTCTATAAACAATGATATCTTCCTTTATGATTTTAATTACCAGAGGATCGTCATTGGGGCACAGTACTCCTGATAGCTCATTTTTAGAATGCACTAGAAACACTTTTTAAGTCGCGTCAGAACATATTCTATAGGTTAATCAACATAGACAAAACATATCATAAGTGCACGAAGGAATGAGACACCACTAACGCAAGATCTCAAAGTCTACCTTAGGTGTAAAATTTGTTCACCTAAGTGAAATCGATTCAACCTATTCAACTAATCAAGATCGTGAGTTAGTTTCACACCAATAACACTCAAAACTATTTAATGACTTTACGAGAATTTTTTAGGACGTTCAAACCCATTGATCTTCGATTAAACTCCCTCAAAGCTCACATATTGAATTTTTCTCTCAACTATTTTGTTTTGAAGAAATCAATGCTCATATGTAGCGAAGCATCAATTTTCTTTGAAATTGTTCGGCACTTTATATTGTTTTTATGTGCCTTTAATCTTTTACACTCTTTTCTTTTTGCAAATGGTGTATTATTACGAAAAGATAACATGTCTCTCACATCCCCATTCCATTGCATTAAATATAACACATATACCAGATATATGATTTTCAATTTTTCCAATCTGGTCAATGGTTCTTACAAGCACTACTTTCATTATCTGGTTTTATCATATTTGGTTCGTTTTAAAAGCAAGATTGAGATGAAAACACTACAACCGACACGTGAAAGGTAACTGTAATACACAAATAAGTTTGTGCTCGTGTGAATTAAAGATGGCAACGAGTCAAACATGTAGCAAGTTGTCATCATATCACATCTTAATGACTCCACACATTGCAAAGCACAAAAAAATTGTTGTCACATCTCGAGACACTAAAAAATGGTCACATGTATATGGAATTAATTGGTGACTCGGACATCTTTAATGTTCATCCACATATGGGTGTAAAAAATACAAAACTCTTTCTGAATTTTTCAATAATTTTATAAAATATAAAATCTTTTTGTCTTTTTCACTTTTTTTAAAAAGAAACCGAAAATATTTTTGTATTTTTCCAAAACTTTTCAAGAAAAAGAATACGTTTTTTGATATTTTGAAAAATATATCAAAATGGAAAAAGATAAATAATACAATGGAAGTACATACTAGCAATATACATGAGAAATATGAACATGAAATACATCCTATGCTAGCAAACAAGTCTAAACCTCAATCATTAGGTCCAGAGGAGTTCTTCAAAGGATATGACATCCTATGAAAAACATCCAGCGACTTTTGGGAAGTTTTGACCAAATACTCAACTTGATCTCGAAAAATCTCAAAACCTCTCATGTGATGTGTGGGATCATGCGGAGTAACATGTGTGGGAGTGCGTTCAGGAACACGTGTAGTAGTATATCATGGAATAAACCTATGAGACACTCTCCCTAACTAAAAGAAAAATTCCCTAAGGTGACCTCTTTTCTTACAATGGGAACAAACATAAACGGGCTTAGGAACTCCTTTCTCAAAATGTTGCAGACGTTATCTTGTACAGGGAATTGGATGCCCAGGTGGGTTAGGTCGAGAACCATAAGGATATATCACAAACTCGAGAACCGACTCAGGTGAAACATGGGAAGTGGATGCACTCTCATAACCTATTCGTAGCATCTCAACATTACCCAAAGAAGGACCAAGGAGCATCTTTTTAACCTTCTTAGATGTGTCCTCTAAAGTAACTTTGAACTTTTGGACACGTTCGAGATATCTATTGAGTTGGGATACACTGGCTTTAAGTTTTTCACAAGTCTCTAATGAAGATTGAAGATCTCTCATAAGACAAGCCACAATATTGGTCAATTCACTTTTTTTCCTGGCCAGAGATTGTAAACTACTCACATAAAGAATCCATCACCTTCTCGAGTTGACTTGTCGATGACTCACACACCCTCAAAGCTTTTACGTATATCTCTAAATCTAACACCTTAAGACTTAAATCTGTATTCAGGTTCTTAGTTTTCAATGTCTCGGTGTATAAATCACTAAAGGCTTTTTTAAGATCCCATTATCCCTCACTTATAATATCATCCTCACACTCACTCGAATGGCTCGAAACATCATCGTGACTCTCACGTTTTTATGGGAATTCATTTTATTTTCCTTTTATTTTAATTGTATTTTCTATTCTTAGCTATTTTAGGCCTTTTCCTTCCTTAAATAGTTTCCAAGCATCTTTTATTATTAGTTGGGTATTTTACTCATTTTAGTTAATTACTTGATTAGAAAGTAATTCCTCTCATATAAATACCTCTTGTATTCTCATTTGTACTCATTATTCAATTCTTGAATATAAGACATCTTTTGAGTCTCTCTTTAAAAGTTAGGGTTTATTTCTTTCTTTTAGCCATTAACGTGTAGTTTACGTCAAAATTGGTATCAGAGCGGGTATCGCTCCAAACATTGGTGTTCGTGTGTTTGTTTGTATTGGTGTGTGTAGTGTATCAAAAAAAATTGTACGCTACTTTCTCGATGGATCGGAAGAAATCCAAACCTTGAGTTGAAGAGACTCATGAATTGAAAGATCAAATGGATCGAAGAATAGAAGAATTGACTGAAATTTCAAGAAGATAACAAATCCAAATGCAAACCTAATTTGAAACCATTAAGCAATAATTTTTTATGTTGCAAAACCAAATCCCTAACTCGAGTCCTCAAACCCACAATGATAATTCAAGATTGATGTTGTCAACATCAAGATTCAAAAATCTTCCTCAATTTGAGGTTGTCTACTGTCAAGAACAACTAAAACAACCCAAGGACTGTTTGGCTAACATTCTACAACATAATAATAATTCAAATAAAAAAATAACCTAGATGATCCTGAGAACCTCGTCGATAGTTCGGGTGAACACCTGTCGATCCAGCACTATAAGACAGCTACTGACGACCTGCTCATGGTATTGACACAACTTCCAGTTAAAGAAGATAGCTTCTGGACTTCCAAGCAGCAGCCTTTTGCCAACGTCGAACAAAATTTGACCCATGAGGGTCAATCGGACATCCCATTTACTATTGTTGGCTTCCAGAATTCTTCAAATGTCCAAATAGCAGTCGCTCCCTAGGGTACTTTTTGATCGAGGGGAAAAATCGAGCATCCGTGTAATACGCTAGTCATTGTTATCGACTTCCAACCTCAATATAAAAAAACCTAAACTTGTAACTACACTCTTAAGGAGTATAGTGGTGAGTCTGGGTATCGAATCCACATGGAATGTTTGATGGAATTTAATTGATTTATTACTTCTAAAATAAAAGTGAAAAAGATGATGATGGTTGAAGACGAAAAAAATAAAAAAGTTAACTATGCATGCATGATCAAACTAATTAAGATGAATGAGAAAGTAGGTTGGAATACAATCCCCTAACCCTAGTAATTTACCGTGTAGAATACTAGAATTGTAAATTATAAATTTGAATGAATCCAGTCTTTATAGATCCTAAGCATTACGTATATGAGGTTCAAGCCCGCACCATACGAAATCAAAGGTAAATATAAAGCGGTGCTAAATAATTATACGCACATCGTATTCTTAAACATCCCAAGTACCTAGGGCAAGAGAGATTAATGAATCCATTTTTTTCAATTTTAGGCCAAACCAAATTTTATCAACTTAAATTAAATGACTTGAATTAAATTAACATAAACATTACCCAAATTAATTTAAGCACCAAATTAAACAAGTAGTGATTTAAACCAAATTTTATCTTTTTACCTAAGCATGTGTTCTAGGTGAGTATTGCAAAAGATAAAATAGACAAGGAACCACTACGCCACGATGTATGAGGAAAAACCCACAACGGGAAAAAACCTCAGACGACCCTAGCCTTAAGTCCACGAAGTAAGGTTTTACAATTACAAGACATATGAATTAGTTCCTCGACTCGACCCCTGTCAATCCTTGATGCATCTTCTTGTAAACACCACCGCCTAGTCGATAACCCCGGAGCTCCACCGGAATCTTGGAATTCACCAATGAGACATAGGTACACCGTCAACCACACATGGTGCCTTTCACCATATGAGAATGCCGCAGCAAAACAAACTTCTTCTTCTTTGAGGGATTTAGAAGTACACCCAAACTTCTCTTTAATGTGGTAGAGAAAAACCAGGTGCCAAACACTCCAAGTAAGATGTACATATGTTGAAACTTAGAATAAACAAATGATGGGTGTGAAAACCTTAATTTTGTTCTAAGGATTAAAATATTTTAACAAAAATTCAAGGGGACTTTTTCATTGGAAGAATTAACTCTCAAAACACTCTTAGTAAAGAAAAGGTTATGAAAAAGTCTTAACAAAAATGTTGTTCCCGCACTAGTTAAATTTGTCAAAAAGTTAGTGGGGTAAAGTAGTGGGAAAGGTGAAAAAATTGCTCAAAACTGCCAAATAAACTGTTCCCGCCAAATCTCGTTCGAACGAGATTTTCGTTCGAACAAAGTCTCGTTCGAACGACACTTCTAACGAAGTTCCAGTGGCAGTTCATTGGTAAACCTTGTTCGAACGACATTCTCGTTCGAACGAAAAACTCGTTCGAACTAACTTCCAGAAAGTATAAAAATTTTATTTTAGCCCCGAAACTTTATTTTAAAGTTTTAAAGAAACTTTCTAAAATTAAAAAACAGTTTAAAAACAAAGTACACCCAATGAAAAATGTTCCAAGCTCCTATATATATATATATTTACAATGCATTCATACCTTAGGAGCAATGGAACCATGTTGATGATGTAGAAACGAGGCACAATACACATGGCATTTGATGAAGCTTTAATATCTTGGCCGCTACGTCTTCAACTAACATGTCATAGGTTTGAATGGAAACAATTTAAAACTATCCTATGACTTAAACGTTTTTGTCCGGAATTGAACCAAAACTACAAAGGGCTCAATTGGAAATTTGTGTCCGTACAAATATCCTCCTTTGGCTATTCCGGGACAAAAACCAACAAAAATCCTGAAGGGATATCAAGCTCTACTAGACACAAACATCCCACCCAAACTCAACTCAAGACCCAAGGATCACTATCTTTGCCGATGAAGAAAGTTTCCATATATAGAAGAATTCCTACACACTTAATCAAACACATTAAACGCATAGGGAATATTAAAATACTAAATGCAATATAAGTAAGACTCCCCCTTAATTAATTCTCCCCTTTATCAACTATGATCAACCTAAGAAGATAGCTCTCTCCCCCAAAGTAAAATCTCCCAAATTAAGATACGATGACAATAGGATTAGATACCCTTTCTCACCCTATCATTATCCCCCTTTTAGTTCAGGAATAGACAAAGGCTAAAGAATCAAAACATAACTTATCTCCCCCAATTAAAGCATATACACCCCCTAAACTAAATAAGGGATAAATAGAATGGGATAACAAGCTAAACATGCAATCGTGCGTAAAGTGTTGAGAACATTAAAGCACATGGGCAACAAAATCATAACTAATCCAACAAATAATAATGGATACCAACTAACATGCAAGAAAATGATACCAATAAGATACATAAAGTATTAAGCATGTTATATCAACAAAGAATGCAACAAGATAGATACCAATTATGAATTAAAGCATAGATGGACTAGAAAGTAAGGCAAAGACAAATTACCATATATACGTAGTTATAGAGAATATCACTAACGCACAATCACATATATGTGTATAAACCCCACACATGACATAAAATACAATAAGCTCTTCATACTCGTACGACAAAAATGTGTCATATGAAAACGAAAGTGTTGGGGTGTGAACTAGTAACAATTAAATTTAGACCCAAACACTTAAACATGTTCACGGAGTTCTCAATTGAATGCAAACTTCATCACATTTGAATATAACCTCATGTGACAATATAAATTGAACTCAATGAACAAAAATACACAATGGATACAAGCCTAGCATGTTGATGATTCTACAAACCAATAGAGTCATGACATTGAAAACGCAACTAGGATAAACGAACATTGTGCAAATCGTTGATATATCATCCAAAATCCCTCAATAAGCATATATATTATTCTTGAATGATAATATCAATTAAAAACAAGGCCTTGGCAATTATTTTTCTTTTTAGTGCCATATTTTATTTTTAGGACTTTAGACCACGTATTTCTTTTAGGTCCAATCCAAACGGTGGCTTACTATTCGCAAAGGATAATAAATCCATTCGGAGCCCTTCCCCGTGAACATTTATATATAATATTTTTTTTCTCACAAATCTCACGTGCAACGAATTTTGACATGCACTAGTCCTCCTAGGTCACAAATATGTAGATGACTAGATTGGTAGGAGAACACCTCACAAAGCTCAAATATACATATGAAGTTAAAATTTTAAGTGAGCTCGTGCATGTGTGAATTGAGGCATATAAAAATAGAATCCATTTAAACAACACAAAATTCAACTACTTAATGTAAGCATGGTAAAGAACATAATAAGGATTGACAATCTAAACCAAAAGTTCTAGCCACATGAGAGCGAAAAGATGGGATTCTAACACAAGTGTATGCCAAATAGAGTGTGTCAAACTAAAATACACACATAAAAAAAAAATTTTGAGTTTTTCAAATGTTTAACCAAAAATTGAAATATTTACTCAAAAGACACACAAAAATCATTTGTACTTTTCATTAAGCATAAATTACGAAAAGGGTAAAACATAAATGATAAACAAGAATCTTTTTGTATTTTTCATTTAATGCAAATAAAAATGAAGGAAATATAATACAAAAGATAAACAAGTCATGGTTTCTAGCATAAGATATGAAATAAAGCAATGCCTAGAAAATGACTAAACATGCATACACCTAGCAATGATATATAATATGAAGCACACAAAACTAGAGTATGCAAATAAAACTAACGCATTCAACCTTTAAATTTAGCAAGGGAGGTTTAATGTGAAAGCAAATGAGAATCAACAAATCTATTATCTAGCGCGTCTAAAAATAATGTCCAAACCCATATAGATGTATATTTAAAATGCTAGGATTTGGAAAGTAATGAAATGCTAGACATAGACTTCCTAGGACTTCTTTTAAGATCAAAACAAAATGACCTAAGGTGACCTTTCTTACCACAATGCAAGCATGTGAAAAAATGAGGAATGATACCTAAGGTGTGACCTTTTCTAAAGTACTTGGATAAAGTTGACCGTCTAAAATAAACAATGGCTTTAGCTTTAGCAACAAAAATATTTGAACTAGATGAGCTAGAACCGTTACAACTACTACTCGAGTCTTGTAAATCATTTTCCATTTTCAAAATTTTGGACTCAATTAATAAATTAGACTCCTCAATTTTACGGGACTCCTTCTTTAAATTTTCTATAAATTCTAGAAGGTTATCACGCTCCCCCTCATTGTGAGCAAACTTGTCCCTAAGAGTCTTTTCTTGACAATCACTCTCTTTCTTGGACATTTCTAAAATATTATAATTGTAATTTATGCCCATGAGCTTTTCACGAAAAATATCTTTTTGAGATAGGGAGATTTGCAAAAACTCAATTTTAACTTTAAAACAAGAATTTTCATTTTCAAGAAATTTAATTCTTTTTGCAAATCTCAAATTTAATTCTCTATATTTTTCATTACAGTTATTAATCCCATTAAATTCCTCTTGAATAGTATAAACTTCATTATCACTAGAAAAGGATAGATTATCATTAAGACGTCCCATCGAGGGATACAAAAAAATTGAGAGTGAGTTAAAAAAATAAACCACCTAAAAATACAAGGAGCATAAAAATTATAAAAGCCGAAAAACGGATCTTTGACGCGATAAATTAGCGCTCCGGCTCTGATACCAATTTCAAACGATAGGTTTTTCTCAATCAATGCTCTGATATCAATTTGAAAACGTGATAGGTTTTTCTCAATCAATGCTCTGATACCACTTGTTGAATTACGAGGCCCCCAAATTTTAATGCTTTTCTACACAAATAGTAATTTCCCTTTTTAAGATGCGAAAGCGGAGATGGTTCAAATTAAAAAAATAATAAATTTTAATTTCTTTTCAAATTAAAATTAAACCAAGTGAATGTAACAACCCGTCCTTTTGGGGACAATTAAATTCCAAAATTGAAGTATAAATTGGAATTTGGAGATTTTCTCGAAATAGTGATTTTTGGGATTTTCGAGGATTTGATGATTTTTTATGATTGTTGTAATTATTTTTGGGATTAAATAGGTCGAGGTATTTCAATTAGATGTTGCCATTGGGTAAAGCGACAAAAAATAATCTTTTAATGGGAAACCCCGCATTAAGCCGTGTGGGGTTAAATAGTGATTTGCGGTCAAGTACTTCGGATGGAAATTTCGACTGGGCCATGAGTCTCGGAATGGCCGAGATAGTCGAAAAAGAGTGTCCGATTGTCAAAAATGAGTCTCGGGGAATTTTGGAGATAAATAGGCTCGTAATTGAGTGAACGAGTCGTTTTGGGGTGATAAAGGGTTAAACCATTTTCTCTCTATATAAAGAGGGAGAGAGGGAGAAAAAGAGAAGGAAAAGAAAGAGAAGAGGGGGAAGAGAGAGAGGAGGGAGAAAAGAGGAAGAAAATGGGAGTTTTTGGCCAACCTCCGCGGGATTCGGCTCGAGGTTATCGGATTTTATCCACGAGGCAAGTGTTTACTTGCTTTATTTAATTTTTGCATAAATATCTCATACCGTACATTGGTATAATCAAACCCTAAAATGGAAATGGGATACGTAGATTTATCTTCGGATACGTTTCCCGAATGGAAGAACGGAAATGGAAGCATATGATATGATCAAAGCATTTTTATGATAATAAAAATGGATTTGAATACATTTCCTGGATATAAGAAGGGAAATGGAATGTTATAAAACGAAAAAGCATTTTTATGATAATAAAACTGGCTTTTAAAAAAAAGTTATATGATGTGTTAAAGCAATTCATGACAATGAATTGGCTTTTAAATACATTTCCTGGATATAAGAAGAAGATGGAAGGTTTTGAAATGAGTATAGAATACACCTCAGTCCGGGTGGTAGATCCGGATGTGTATTATGAAGATGAATATAAAGTAAACCGTAGTCTGGGAGATATTTCCGGATGTATATGGTAAAACGTATATAAATGAATGTGATTTGTGTAAGGACATTTTTGTCCATTATCAATTTATTATATCGCACGTCGTTACACCGTTGAAGCAATTCAAGATTCATACATTCATCAGCGGATCTGAATATCAAAAGAAGAAGAGGAATCAAAGTCTGACAGAACCGGACCGGTCCGCCTGTAATAAAAGAACCGATCCGGCTAACCGGACCGATCCGCCTCAGACCCGGACCGATCCGCCTCAGACCCGGACCGATCCGACTGCTGAAGGCCAGTATACCCCGGACCGCAAGCGAACTGATGAAGCCTGGAAAAGAACTGATCCGATCATCAATGGACCGATCCGCCTCAGAATAAAAGAACCAATCCGGTCAATCGGACCGATCCGCCTGGGATAAACTTAAACAGATCGTGTTCAGATCGTGTTCAGATTTTTAAGGCCCGAGACTTATTATTTAAACCCACTACGGGAAGTGGTTTTCTAAGACTCATACACACGATTTTCAGAGTACAGAATACTCTTAAGTCTTCACCTATTGAGCCCTAGACTCTAGGTTTTTGATTCACACAAATTGCCAAACATTTGTGAATCACTTTGCAACCCAGGAACGCAGTTTTGCTGTTCACAAACTTGTGGAGAAGACTGTTCTTCTTCTTTATGGCAGGCCTACTGGAAAGGGATAGTTCCATCCGCCGACTACAGAATCCGACACCTGGTAATCCGAATTGTACAGCTACAATATTATAATGAAAATAAATGGTTTTGCCCCTTTGGGGGATTTTTCCTCACAAGCATGTGTTTGAATGTTCTTGCTTTGTTCATCATCTTATTCAATCACATATTGTTGCATGTTTAGGGTTTGTTTGGGTTAAAAGGTGTTTAATATATAAGTTTCTCATTTGAACGCGAGCCCATAAGTTTCTCAAATTGGTATCAGAGCAGGTTACGCTAATCTATCGCGTATTCCTATTTTCCGCAAAATTTTTCTAAGATATCAATTTTCTGAAAAAATTGATTTTTGAAAAAGTGCGTGTTCAAATGGAGAAGTTATATAATAAAATGCCTATTTTTGACGGGACAAATTATGCCTATTGGAAAGCCCGAATGAGGTCGGCTTTAAAAGCCATAGATGAAAGGGTTTGGATTTTAGTTGAAAGAGGGTGGACTCCTCCCTCCGTGACTGTTGATAATGTGATCAACTTGAAACCTGACACTTCTTGGACTGATGAAGAATTTAAATGGTCATCTTTTAATTCTAAGGGTCTAAGTGCTATTTATGGGTCTGTCACACCTGATGAGTTCAAACGCATAATGACCTGCACCACGTCAAAAGAGGCATGGGATGTTTTACAACTCACCCATGAAGGAACTAATGCTGTGAAAGATTCTAAGTTGCAAAATTTGACAACTCCATTTGAAACCATCACCATGCATGAATCTGAATGCTTTGATGAATTTTATGCTAGACTTTCTGACATTGTGAATACTAGCTTTAATCTTGGTGAACATATTCCTAATGCTAGAGTTGTTAAAAAGATTCTTCGTTCTTTACCTAAGCGTTTTATCCCTAAAGTCACTTTGCTAAATTCTATGGGTAATTTAAATACGCTAAAATTGGAAGAACTTGTAGGAGATTTGCAAACTTATGAAATTGATATGTTCCCTAAAACTGCTAAATCTAAAGATAAGGGAATTGCACTTAAAGCCCAAGAGAGAAGGAGTGAGGGGTCGGCTAGAAAAAGGGTAGAGTCGTCTAGAAAGAGAGAGACTGACACGTCATATTCTGAGTGTGATTTTGACCTAGATGATTTGGCTCTTTTTGCAAAAAATTTCAAAAGGATTCTCAAATTTAAGAAAAATGGAAATTTTAAAGATAAAAAGAAATTTGAGAAAAATAAGTTTGAAAAGAAAAATGAAAAAGACTCCAAAAATTCTCCTAACAAAGAAAGTGAGAGATGTTTTGAGTGCGATGGTAGGGGTCATAGAGCCTTTGAATGTGCCACTCGTCTGAATAGAGAGAAAGGGAAAGCTGTCCTAAATGCTACCCTTAGTGACGACAGTGAGGTTGAGTCGGTGGATTCAGGAGATGAGTCACCGCATGAGTGTAACTTCACCGCATTCATGGCCAGTCAAGTGAGAACTCCTAGTTCTCTTAACGACGATGAAGATGATGCTTCACAGGGATACCTCGACAGTGAGATTGATGTGAGTGAGGGGGAGGATGACTCAAGTGAGAGCGAGAGTGATATTCAACGCGCCTACGCTGAGTTATATTCTGAGTCATTTAAAACTAAAAAACATAACAAAGCGCTAGTTCTTACGATCACCGCCTTAGAGGAAGATTTAAGAAAGGCGAGAGAAAGAGAGTCCTCCACCTTCACCGCCCTGAGAGAGAGAGAATCTGCCTGTGTCGAGAAAGAGAGTTTATTTAGAGAAAGAGAGAGTGTTTTAGAGAAAGAGAGAAGGGACTTGACTAAACAAGTGGCTAGTCTTACGAGTCAGCTCCATTCCTCCGTGGAGACTCGGAAGAAACTTGAAGCCCTTGTTGCCCAGCTCTTGAGAAAGCACGGGAAGCCAAGGTTCAAATTGAGGACAGATCTGGGAAGATGGGAAAGATGCTCCTCGACCCCGCTTTAAGGTTTTGGTGATCGGCAAGGAATTGGATATGATGGTGCCTCCACGTCCTAAATTGCACCTGGACCAGTTCCTGAGTTTACTACAACTCCTTATGGTCACCGTCAAAAACCTCGATGGAAAGTTAGACCAAGAAAAGCAAACCAAGGTCCGCCTTTGACTGTGTTCTTTTGTACTTATTGCAAAAGAAAAGGCCACCTTAGGGAGTCTTGCTATAGCATGGGTCGGACACGACGTACTATTGCTCCACCACGTCATACTGATGAGTTTTCTAGTCTGAGAGAGCAAGTTGAGTTCTTAGCTGCCACGACCCAGAGTTTAATGGAAGAGTTTCGACGGATGTCTTTGCCGTTAGTGAATGATTCTCACATTCCAGCTAAAACCAACAACAACAAAGGCAAACAAAAGGTCATCTCTGCTTGGGTACCTAAGAAAGATAAAAAGGCCTTCGTTGTTCATGTTGCTCTCAAAGCACACAATACCTCACAGTGGTATTTTGATAGTGGATGCTCCAGACATATGACGGGTGATGCCTCATTTTTTACTACTCTTGAGGATTATCAGGATGGCAGAGTCACCTTTGGAGATGGGAGAAAGTCTAGCATTATAGGACGTGGTACTATCGAGTTACCTGGATTTCCTAAGCTAGAAAATGGTTTGTACGTCAAAGGTTTGAAAGCAAACCTTCTCAGCATTAGCCAGCTGTGCGACACTGACTTTGCAGTAAAGTTTGACCGGGATACCTGTAAAGTCTATAATCAAGCCGGTAAAATTTTGATGCAAGGGGTGAGGACCGAGGATAATTGCTATGGGACTGAGCCCACATCCTCACTTGTCTGCAACAGCGCCACGATCACTCCTATGGATCTGTGGCACCAACGTCTAGGTCACGTGAACGTTAGAGATCTAAATCGCTTAGCTAAAAAGGACCTACTACGTGGCTTACCATCTCTTGTAAAGTCAACTTCGACCATTTGTGGACCCTGTCAGTTGGGAAAATAAATTCGTAGTCCTCATAGGAAGTTGCATTCCATTACCACCTCTCGTGTGCTTGAGTTGATTCACATGGATCTTATAGGCCCTACTCGTACTGAGAGTCTAGGTGGAAAGAGGTACATCCTCGTGATGGTAGATGATTTCTCCAGGTACTCCATTGTAGGTTTTCTGAGAGAGAAATCTGATGCTGTAGAATTTTTAACGACCAAGTGCCGTGTCCTGCAAAATCAACACGGTGTCACAATTAACAGGATGCGTAGTGACAATGGCACTGAATTCACAGAAGCAAAGGTCGACTTTTACTGTGATAGCCTCGGGATCAAATATGAGTTTTCTGCTGTGAGAACTCCTCAGCAAAATGGGATTGTTGAGAGAAAGAATAGAACGATCCAAGAGATGGCTAGATCTATGCTTCTAGGTCGTAAAGTTTCTAGGAGATTTTTGGCAGAGGCAGTGTCTACTGCATGCCACACGGTAAATAGGGTTTATTTGCGTCCACACACACTACAGACTCCTTATGAGTTGTGGACTAGCAAGAAGCCCAACCTGGCATATTTTCGTGTTTTTGGGAGTAAATGCTACATCCTACGGGATAGAGAGCAATTAGGAAAGTTCGACTCCCGGAGCGACGAGGGAATATTTCTAGGATATTCATCGAATAGCAGAGCGTACCGGGTTTTTATCCTGAAGAGCTCTAAGGTTATGGAATCAATAAACGTCATCGTGTAAGATGACGAACCTTCGACGGCTATTGATCCTAACCTTCAGTTTGAGGATGAGGATTGTTCTGACAGTGATTTACCTGTTCCTCTCTCACACTCTGTGGACCCTACTTCTGTGTTAGGGGACACACCTGCTTGGGTTCGCAAGAGTCATGACCCGTCTGCCATTGTTGGCGATCCCACTCTAGGGGTTAAGACTCGTGCTCAGCTAGAGAACGTTGTTAGCCATCTTTGCTACACGTCCAAAGTCGAGCCCAAGAATCATAAAGAAGCACTCAAGGATGAACACTGGATATCTGCTATGCAGGATGAGTTGCTTCAGTTTAAAAAGAATAATGTCTGGGAACTTGTCCCCCGGCCTAGTGAGACAAATGTGATAGGTACCCGGTGGATTTTCAAGAACAAAATGGATGAAAATGGTACCATAATCAGAAATAAGGCTAGGTTGGTCGCTCAAGGCTACACACAGATAGAGGGTGTAGACTTTGGGGAGACATTTGCTCCTGTTGCGAGGCTTGAGTCCGTCCGTCTTCTGCTCGCCATCGCATGTCATCTGCGCTTCAAGGTATATCAGATGGATGTCAACAGTGCCTTTCTGAATGGCATTCTACAGGAGGAGGTTTATGTGGAACAACCAAAAGGGTTTGAAGACCCTCAGCACCCAGAGCACGTCTACTATCTTAGAAAATCCTTGTATGGTTTGAAGCAAGCACCCCGTGCTTGGTACGAGAGGCTTACTTCCTATCTCTTAGCTCGTGGCTTCAAGAGAGGGGGAGTAGATATGGTGTTGTTCGTCAGGAGAGATGACGGTTCTATTTTGGTTGCCCATGTCTATGTGGACGGCATAGTCTTTGGATCCACATGCTCCAAGCATGCTCACTACTTTGAGGAGGAGATGAAAAGTGAGTTTGAGATGAGCATGGTTGGTGAGCTTACATTCTTCCTTGGTCTCCAGGTTCGTCAGCTAGAAGATGGGATGTTCATCTCCCAATCCAAGTATGCTAGAGACCTAGTGAAGAAATTTGGTTTAGACTCCGCTAAGCATGCACGTATACCTATGAGTACCACTACCAAGCTTAGTAAGGACACTTCAGGCAAGGACGTAGAGCAAACCTTATATCGGAGTATGATAGGTAGTCTTCTCTACTTGACTGCAAGTCGTCCCGACATCGCCTTTAGTGTTGGAGTCTGTGCGCGATATCAGGCGTCCCCGAAAGAGTCACATTTACTTGCTCTAAAACATATTATTAAATACGAAAGTTGGACTCTCTCATACGGTATTTGGTATGCCTTTTATACCGATGACCGTTTGTCCGCCTATTCGGATGCCGATTGGGCTGTAGATGTAGATGGTTGTAGGATCACTTCTAGTGGGTGTTTCTATGTTGGTTCTGCTCTTGTCTCCTGGCTGAGCAAGAAGCAAAATTCCATCTCTTTGTCCACTGCGGAGGCTGAGTACATAGCCATCGGGAGTTGTTGCACACAACTCTTGTGGATGAAGCAAATGTTGGAGGATTATGGGATTTCACAAGACACCATGATCATTTTTGTGATAACACGAGCGCAATACACATATCCCGTAATCCCGTCCAGCATTCGCGCACAAAACACATCAGGATACGTGAGCACTTTATTCGTCAGTTAGTTGAGGAGAACACTGTATCCCTGAGTTTTGTTCCTACCGACCGTCAGTTAGCAGACATTTTTGTGAAACCTTTAGATGCCCTTAGATTTGAGAGTCTTAGGAAGTCTTTAGGGATTTGCACAGTTGACTGAGGGGTTGGTCTATGTCTAGAATATTATGCTTCTCATGTTCATATCATATGCTTCCTATTGCTAGTCTATTTTATATGTACCATTGCTTAGTTGTACAGCTTTTCTTTATTCTTTTTGCTGTTTACATTTCTTTTGAAAAAAAAATACAAAAAGATTTTCCTTTAAGAAAAATTTTAAGAAAAGCACAAAAAGATTTTATTTTGATAAATTTTTTGAAAAAATCAAAAAAAAAAATATGTTTTTGCTTCTGTTATGGATGAGCATTTAAGATAGCCAAGTCACAACTTCATTTCATTTATCCATGTGACTGTTTGATAGAGATTTGAGAGGCTACATCATTTCATCCATGTGCTTTACATTGGTTGGAGTCTTTGAGATGTAATTAGTGATATCTTCCTACATGTTTGACTCCTATATCCTTTATTGCACACATGCACGGCTATATTTGATTATTGCACTTGTCTATCTCATATTGGCTTGAGTGTTTCCATCTCAATTATGTCTATACAATGTACAATATGCGATAAAACTTGACAAGATTGGAATGCATGTAACAACTGTTTTGGTGAGACTGTGTGTTTTTGTATAACGGGGAGGGGCTGCGAAAGGTAATCATCTATCCTTTGCGCAAAAGCCACCGTTAAAAAGGACCTAAAAAATGAAGGAATTTTAATATCCGAGGTCCAAAGAGGTTAAAAGAGCACGAAAAAACTTAAAGGCAATAAAAAGCACTTCATGCCAAATATGGGCCACTTAGGTTTCACCATCAATTCTCCAAAGATTGAGAATTTAGAATGCCTCTATTCAAAATTATATCTGAGGGAGTTTGGTTGGAGAATCTTTAAACGGGTTTGCACTTCCTTAAAAGTCCTGAAAAAGCATAAAATCGTTTTGGACGTTATTGGTGTGAAAATCACTTTGATCTTTGATTTGTTGATTTGATTGAGTCAATATCTTATATTGTCATTCTTTTACACCAAAGGAAGCATTTGAGTTCATTCGCTAGGAGTATCCAATATTCATCGTGCACATATGTCATGTTTGTATGCATTGATTTTCCTATCGAATTTGATCACACCACTTCATTTACGCTATCATCGTCTTGGTTGCTTTGTGTTCATTCATGGTGTGATTTTATCCTAGTGACACCCCGCACTTGCTTATTTGATTTATTTCTCTCATTTGTTTATTTGGGGACATCATAAAAAGGGGGAGAATGAATTATCTTATTCTGGGGGAGATTTGAGTTTGCTCATAAATTGGTATATATGTTTATCTCATTTCAAACTCGATATGTCACTTGGTATTTTTCTTTGTCTCATGTGTGTAGGTACTACATGGATTATCATTGGATTGCACACCCTGATGAGAAAAGTGTTGAGATTCCTGAAGAATTGAAGAGCAAACGCTTTAGTCTTATTCAATTGTATCTTTCCAGGTTTGGGTTCATGGAAGGGTAGATTTGTATAGGCATTTTTTGTTGTTTTGATAATTCGGATGTTCATTTTTATGTATGTATCGGCATAGACATAGGGGGAGATTTGTAAGGACATTTTTGTCCATTATCAATTTATTATGTCGCATGCCGTTACACCGTTGAAGCAATTCAAGATTCATACATTCATCAACGGATCCGAATATCAAAAGAAGAAGAGGAATCAAAGTCTGACAGAACCGGATCGGTCCGCCTGCAATAAAAGAACCGATCCGGCTAACCGGACCGATCCGCCTCAGACCCGGACCGATCCGACTGCTGAAGGCCAGTATACCCTGGACCGCAAGCGAACCGATGAAGCCTGGAAAAGAACCGATCCAATCATCAACGGACCGATCCGCCTCAGAATAAAAGAACCGATCCGGTCAATCGGACCGATCCGCCTCAGACCCGGACCGGTCCGCCTGGGATAAACTTAAACAGATCGTGTTCAGATTTTTAAGGCCCAAGACTTCTTATTTAAACCCACTACGGGAAGTGGTTTTCTAAGACTCATACACACGATTTTCAGAGTACAGAATACTCTAAGTCTTCACCTATTGAGCCCTAGACTCTAGGTTTTTGATTCACACAAATTGCCAAACATTTGTGAATCACTTTGCAACCCAGGAACGCAGTTTTACTGTTCACACCCTTGTGGAGAAGACCGTTCTTCTTCTTCATTGCATCCCTACTGGAAAGGGATAGTTCCAGCCACCGACTACAGAATCCGACGCCTGAAGGTAATTCTTAGTCACTTGTATTTTCATTGTAATCCGAATTGTATAGCGATAATATTATAATGAAAATAAATGGTTTTTCCCCTTTGGGGGATTTTTCCTCACAAGCATGTGTTTGAATGTTCTTGCTTTGTTCATCATCTTATTCAATCACATATTGTTGCATGTTTAGGGTTTGTTTGGGTTAAAAGGTGTTTAATATATAAGTTTCTCATTTGAACGCGAGCACATACGTTCTCAAATTGGTATCAGAGCAGGTTACGCTAATCTATCGCGTATTCCTATTTTCCGCAAAATTTTTCTAAGATATCAATTTTCTGAAATGGGATAATTGATTTGTCTTCGGATACGTTTCCTGGATGGAAGAACAGAAATGGAAGCATATGATACGATCAAAGCATTTTTATGATAATAAAAATGGATTTGAATACATTTCCTGGATATAAGAAGGGAAATGGGATGTTATAAAACGGAAAAGCATTTTTATGATAATAAAACTCGCTTTTAAAAAAAAGTTATATGATGTGTTAAAGCAATTCATGATAATGAATTGGCTTTTAAATACATTTCCTGGATATAAGAAGGGAGATGGAAGGTTTTGAAATGAGTATAGAATACACCTCAGTCCGGGAGGTAGATACGGATGTGTATTATGAAGATGAATATAAAGTAAACCTCAGTCCAGGAGATATTTCCGGATGTATATGGTAAAACGTATATAAATGAATGTGATTTGCATATATATAAGAATATATTTATACATTAATTTTGTACTACGGGCCTAATGGATCTCTACCATTAACCCTACCAAGTAGTAGTGTATCGGGGGGGTTCCTTGTTTGGATTTCGCTTCGCAAGACACCTCACGCACGAACTTAGCGCAGCGTTGAGAATGGAGGGAAGTTTATCCCTTAGTACTCGGGTGGTATAGGTTTCTAGTAGTGGGGTGAATTAGATTAGTTAGGAGGGATATCTTGAATAGGGTATTTTGTTAGGGTGCGTTAGGTGTGCACTACTAGAAGAGAGGTGAGGGGTATCTCATGGGAGTGCGATACCAAACTTAAATATGAGAAAACCTTTTTCTAAAAATAAAGCATTTATGCACTTGCAAAATATTTTCAAACTCGGGCTCTGACCCGTTTATCTACTTTTCTTTTCTTGTTATATTATATATATATAGGTGTCCAGACACAGGGACGCCTGGATGACACTTCCTTCGAGTCAGACGTCTCCTGCAGCAGTTGTGGATGCTTGCGAGTTCTCGGTAGACGCTTCTATCCTTGTACTCTAGATAGGATGTATTATATAAACATTCGGCCTAATAACCCAATTGCATTTAGCTATTCTTTTAGCAGCATTCGATTTGGTTGTATATTTTGACCGAGTGTTCGGTTATTTTATTTCATTTCTATTTCATTTACGCAAATTTTGTGGATGTTTTATTTGTAATTGTTTAAAAAGAGTAGTTAACTAAAAAAATTTGACGCCATCCTAATAGGTTATTAGTAATTAAATGGATTTTCGACAGTGATGCTAAGAATGATCCATATGAGACTCCAGTTAAAATTTGATATAGGAGTGATCGCCCGGTATCTGATTAGGCGGGGTGTCACAGTGAAATAGGATTAAACACACACGTAATTTAAATTTCACTTAAACCAAATTAATTCAATCCAAGTCCTAGAAAATTTCATAACAATATTAATGAATCCATTTTTTGCAATTTTAGGCCAAACCAAATTTTATCAACTTAAATTAAATGACTTTAATTAAATTAACATAAACATTACCCAAATTAATTTACGCACCAAATTAAACAAGTAGTGATTTAAACCAAATTTTATCTTTTTACCTAAGCATGCGTTCTAGGTGAGTATTGCAAAAGATAAAATAAACAAAGAACCACTACGCCGCGATGTACGAGGAAAAAACCACAACGAGAAAAAACCTCGGATGGCCCTAGCCTTAAGTCCACTAATTATGGTTTTACAATTTAAGACAGATGACTTACTTCCTCGACTCAACCCCTTACAAGCCTTAACGGGTCTTCTTATAAACACCTCCGCCTAGTCGACAACCCCGGAGCTCCACTGGAATCTTGGAATTCACCATTGAGACATAGGTACACCGTCAACCACATATGGTGCCTTTCACCATGTGAGAATGTCGTAGAAAAACAAACTTCTTCTTCTTTGAGGGATTTACAAGTAAACCCAAACTTCTCTTCAATGTGGTAGAGAAAAACCAGGTGCCAAACACTCCAAGCAAGATGTATATATATTGAAACTTGGAATAAACAAATTATGGGTGTGAAAACCTTGATTTTGTTCTAAGGATTAAAACAGTTTAACAAAAATTCAAGGGAACTTTTTCTTTGGAAGAATTAACTCTTAAAACAATCTTAGTGAAGAAAAGGTTATGAAAAAGTCTTAGTAAAAATGTTGTTCCCGGTCTAGTTAAATATGTCAAAACGTTAGTGGGGTAAAGTAGTGGGAAAAGTGGAAAAACTGCTCAAAAATGCCAAATAAACTGTTCCCGCCAAATCTCGTTCGAACGAGATTTTCGTTCGAACGAAGTCTCCTTCGAATGACACTTCTAAAGAAGTTCCAGTGGAAGGTCGTTGGCAAATCTCATTCGAGCGAAAAACTCGTTCGAACGACAATATCGAACTAACTTCCAGAAAGTATAAAAATTTGATTTTAGCCCAGAAACTTTATTTTAAAGTTTTAAAGAAACTGTCTGAAATTAAACAACAGCTTAAAAACAAAGTACACCCAATAAAAAATGTTCAAGGCTCCTATATATATATATATTTACGATGCATTCATACCTTAGGAGAAATGGAACTATGTTGATGACGTAGAAACGAGGCACAATACACACGACATTTGATGAAGCTTTAATATCTTGATCGCTATGTCTTCAACTAACACGTCATAGGCTTGAATGGAAACAATTTAAAACTATCCTATGACTTAAACGTTTTTGTCCGTAATTGAGCCAAAACTACAAAGGACTCAATTGGAAATTTGTTTCCTTACAAACCCTACCAAAAGTAGGTATTTATAGAAAAACACAAAATCGAGGCAGTGTAAAGTCGTTCCAATGAAACTTCATTGTCATTCTAACGAGGTCATTATCTCATTCGAACAAAAGTTATTTCGCTTCTAAAGGCATCTAAACTATCAAAACAGTGAGCCCTTGTTTGAACCTCGTTTAACCAAGTCTTCTAACGACCTTTGAATAAGACTCAAAGTCGTTCTAACAAGATTTTCTTCTTGTTAAAATGAAACAGGCTAAAAAATGTTTTTAAGTTCGAAAAACTACCTCGTTTTGTAAACAGATTTGAATGAAAAATCTCACAATATATTGTAAAAAATCCACGAAATCCCAAGAGTAAACTATACTAATATTACGTGATGTCGTGGATCATGTTGAATATGAACTGCGTGATGCTTAATAATCGTATCCATCTTCTTAAACTTGAGAACGTAAAGTACCATGATGAAAGTAGTGGGATATGTAATACATGATGTAACCTAGATTTTGTGTACAAACCCTAGATGCTAGGGGAAATGACAAAATGTTTCCCTTATAGGGAGGAAAGATCTTACATCCTAAAACCACTCTACTAAATTAGAAGTTCTTGCAAGATATCATGCAGATATCCACAGCTTGATGATCCCATAAGCTTTCATGGTCTTCAATATCAACACTTTTCTCCATTAATATCTTCCATTACAAGATCAATCATCAACCTCGATTTACTAATTAATATTCACTATAATGATATTCATATATCCTCCATATTGATTCCACAATTTAAGATCTTATTATCAAGGGAAGAAGGTAGGTGATCTACATTATGTAGCTATCAAAAAAGATATTGAATTAATTTCATAAATTTGATCTAATTAATGTATGGACTTTATGTCTAGACTCTGGGTTCTAATGAGATAAAGGAACATGAAAAAGATCATAGATATCAAAATTTCAAATAATGCCAAAATGAGAGTTGCATTGTTTTGAAAAGCCAATTCGGGGGGTGGGGGTGATATTGTTTCAAATAATACAAATAATCTATTTATCACATATTATTTATCTAATACAACAAACTTTATCCCTTCCTTTCTTATAGATAACTTTCTTTTGGTGCAAGTTCATTCTTCCTTAGTCAAATCTTCTCTCCTTGGATATGACTAAGAAATACAAGAACATTGATTTGAGGAACATAACTATATAAGACAATCATAGAAAATGAGTTTTAACATATGAAGGACATGCTAAGTTAGCATAATCAGCTCATGGAGTAATATGACATATAAATCATATGATATTAGATATAAAGGCGCATAAGATCAATAATGACATAGCAAGCAAAGTATATAGAAACCATCATCAAGATTTTAAGAGGGAACACTCACTGTGTACTAAATACAATATAAAGCACAAATGAGTTGTGAGCATAGAGTATACAAGATGTTGGTGTAAACCGATTTTTACACCAATCCTAAAACTCAAAACATGCAAACACAATTTCTAGAAACTTAAATATGCTACAAGTTAAGTAACTATGAAATATGTTTATAAAATCCAATGGTGAAGCATGGATAATAACATGGATAACAATCACCAAGGATATAGGATATACTAAGATATAAATCGTTTTAATCTACCTTCCTATCAAATAAGATCAACACAAGTGAAGATCAAATACATTTGGAAAATATAGCATATTTATCATAATGTATATGATATAAAAATATCTAGAAATTTTGTTTCAATATCAAGGTCAGTGTCAACACAATATACACTAAGAACATGAATAAACCACAGCAAGTCTAATGATAATCAATGACTATATACTTGTAAATATGTATCAACAAATTTATCATTCAACAAAGGTGATTTCCTCTATTATGCATTTTCAAATAAATCTTTTTAATAACCTTGCAATATATACTACATGGGGATAGATAATAAGATGAAAATCAAATGTTACAAAATTACAGCTTCTAGCAACTTATCGCATGGATTTTACACATAATAATTAACATTTATGTAAGAAGAGAACAACATCAAGACCCATTTTAATAAGTAAAAATATAAGAAATATGTCATATCCTCGGTTTTCGGGGAGTCTAAGGATTTAGATAATAAATAAAGACTGAAAATAAATTACAAATAAGATAATAAAGGTCGTTATTACATCATGCAAGTCATAGTGATGAGGCACGTTATTCATTACATTCATACTAGGATTGTTTTCACATTATGTAATAAAATCAAAAAATGAAAAGAAAAAAAAATACAGCATGTGAATGGTACAACCTGAAGCTACATGAACTTATAAGTAGTAACATATGAAATTATTGTGGGACTGCCGAAATCGCTACTGATTTTCCATGAGTAAACTATTGCTAAAGATACATGAGAGGATGCGTTATGATTTACGGGGTCGGGGAAATTGTTGCCTTCTTTATGCCTTGGGTCCATCTGGAATTTTAAATTCTCCTTCTGCATCTCCTTCCTCATATCTTCTAAGGTAGATGCTAGTGTTTTCTCATCCATTAGAGCAATGGGCTAAGGGACCACATGTGGAATACTCGTTATACCAGGCATGCGTACCACTGGTGGAACGCCTACCACGCCTGAGATGCCCACCGTCGGGATATGGTGTAGGTATTGTGTTCGTGGGCCCATGTCTTATTAGAGATGCGCTTGATGACATTATTAGAGTCGTTATTGGTGTTACGAAGGAACTGGGGTCAAACCCACCCAAAATTATTACAACAACGGGAGTCTGCAAGAATTCGAAGAACTTGCCCATGAGAAGAGCCATTTGTGCTTGTCATATCCCGACACTAGTGGAAGCTTGCATCACCCCTGGGATGACAGTTGTTGTTTGAATTGGGGGTACATCCACCTGAGGAATCCTATTGCTGGTATCTTCAATCTCATTCGCATATTGTTCTTTATTATGCTGAATGGTGTCAAAATCAATGGTACAGTTAAAATTATCGTGTGCCATACTATTGGAACAATACCTCCCCAACAAAGTCGTCAAATGTTAGAGGATAGTCCCCTAGTATCCTAGGAGTATGGTAATACAAGTTGAGGTGTAACCCCCATAGGTATGGTGGCTAATGATAACCCAACAACTCTTTTAATAGATATAAGTGAACACACAATCTCTATACTACTATAAACTACTTTACAACCATTTAACTCCCTGAATTATAAGACTATCCACATCATTCGCCCTTCAATTGATAAAGCACTTACGTCCCATTCATCTCCTAGTCTTCCAACTTCCCTTAAAGCTCCTCATATTTTCGTATTTCTCTATTCTTTCATCAGTTGGCTTTTCATTTTCTCAAGAAACATACATCCCTTCTAATCTCCTATCTCTACATCTTATAACTCCCGTTTCCTTTCTTATTCTTCTTCTCATCTGAAAAGGATTTCCATACAAGGTAATGGGAAGGAGAGCGAATCACATTTATCAAATCAGTCTAGGGATATTACCACCATAGTCATGCAAAAGACTATCAACCCCGAATCCCAATACACTTATATAATAAGCATGATTAAGATACACATACTAGCTCAAAGAAATAGGTCATTTTATATATTATCTTCTCTCTTATATGTTTATGAGCAACTATAGTTTGGTATTGTTATTGATTCTTGTATTTTGTTTAGATTAATCATATCTTTATATCATATATGACATAATCTAGCTAATCTTGTATCCTTTACAGGCACTAGATGTCATTCGTGAACTTCAAAAATAATTCCCCATAAAAGGGTCTCCTATGAGACTAAGAGTGATTGTGCCAGAGCCCAAATTTTCTTCTATATCTAAGAAGCTCGGTGAGTGGTATGTCATCATTATTTCTAAAGATGAATCTGTACTTTAAATCATTCATATGTTGAGGTTGTATCAATTAGGGATTGTTTATTTGGGTGATTAGGGTAAGTTGATTGTTTTGAGTTTTTTTTACATCTTTGTTATTTCATGCTATATGTTTGATGAAATTCCTAAAATTAAAATCAACCTTACTGTTCACATGTTAATTGAATGCTCTAATCCAATAACCATGTGTGTATAGTTCTTCTTTTCCTTGATTTATTTGAGAGATTTGACTTTAATTATACTGGTTTCAACCTTTTACATTGTGCATCCAACAATTCATTATAGGAATAGCATACTACATAGAGTTTTTCTGATATTTTTTGTTCATTATGGTGGATTTATGGGTCTTATTTTCTTTCACATTATGTGTTGGTATGTTTTTAGTGGTAATGATTTTATATGTTTGATTTCTTGATTTGGAAATTGATAAAGTTCCCCATTATTGTCCACAATTTGTTTACCTAAATGTTTTTCCCTGTTAGAGAAGTAGTGTTCTGCTCACCGAGTGAACGAATGTTCAATTTTGTAAGCACTGCCACTTTGGATTTGCTTTTGAAATTTAGCAAATCGTTTTTCACATTCACTCATTTCAATATGAAATTTATCATATCGTCTAATGTTTTCTCTATCGACTTTTCAGTTGAGGTTGTAATGCCTACTATTTGTTAGTCAATGATCCTTGAAGATCAATTATGAATTATGCAAAGTTAAGGAAGTGAAAAATGTATTGCTTAAGTTAGGCTTAATTACATCCATAATAACCCTATAAACGCACCCGATTTGGAGAAATGGTTGTTTAAGGCATCTAATTTGTCGATTTGGTTGTCAATTCGTTGATTAGGATGTAAAATTTGTTGTATGTTGAATTGGGGATTTAGGTGTCAAATGGATTTCCACACTCCCTGCTTGGTCGATGACATTTACTTCATTACAGATACCATCGGCCAAAGAAGAGGTGATAGATAGGTATTTGGTAATGGGAAATGAAAAGTCAAATGAGAAATCTATATATTTCAGTGGAAAGCGTATGTATGATCACCATTTTGTGAAGCGTCATTTGTTGCGATTATCAAAGTGTTTGATTACATTATTAAAGATTGTATAATCAGAACCCTTGTGCAGCATTGGAGCAAGTATGTTTTACAATTTCATGGTTTATATATTGCATTGTTAAGTTTGATGGGTTGATTACGATTTTTTGAACATGTATATAAATATTATACATATATTATTGAGATGCTTATTTTAAATTAGTTATAAATTGAATATAAGTAAGCATAGTCATTTGAGTGTTATCATAGTTAACATGATTCATGGTTGAATTCTTGCCATAGACAAATAGTGGCCAATAAGTGTACAATGAAATGTGTCAAATAGTTCTATTTAAGCAAGGGCTAAATTATATTTTGTGGTTGAATTTTTTATAATATTCACATGCTTATTAGATAATATTTATAAATTGAATATAAGTAAGCATAGTAATGACAGTGTTGTCATAATGAACATGATTAAAAGATGAATTTTTGCCATATAAAGATAGTGGCCAATAAGTGTTTGATGAAATGTGTAAAATAAAATCCATTGTTTGGTTGCACTTTTCTTGTGGCCTAAACTAATTCTACCTATATGTATATTGGTGAATATTTTATCATTTAGGCTTTATTTCATTACTCTATGTATTTATATTATTTCAATCTCATATTATATGTACAATTAGTTGGATTTTGTGTTTATCTGACTCAGTCCTTCTTCGGGGTCTGGCCACAAGTTATTGACATACAAGTTGATCTTTTATGTTTGAGTCACTGGGTAATATGACAAGAACCCAAAAGAATTTTAGGTATGGCTTAACTAACAGCCCAGCTTTCTAAACTAACAACCTTGATGGCTCCATCAGGGTTATGCCCTAAAATGAGAATTAGAGCTAAAACTCAAAGTTTGAAAAGGGTACTTTCATACGGACTCTCGATTGCAAATAGACTTTTAACTTTCCATATTAAAATAATCTTTATACTTAATTTTTACTCATTATCAGTTTGTCACATGTCATTTATTTTTGTGATATGTACGATCTCCTCGGTAATATATGTGTCTCATCATACATTGGACTCAGTTTATATTGAGGATTTCATTACTACTACATTGTTTGATGCAGTCTGGGCTACTGGCTTATTAGTAAACTCCATCAATTCCTCCAATCGATCGTTCTTATAATATTTATACTTTGACATGACCTGTTCAGGTTTTGAATTTCATTTATCAGAAGAAATTTATCCTTATTCAATTGGTATCCGTACACATATTTCCACTTGTAACAACTTTAGAATTTGTTTTTCTCTCCAACACTTTTGCCCTTCACATATAATGGATAAATTCCCACATAAATTTATAATTTCACATGAACTCGTTTCTTTTTTTTTTATCTATTTGTAACTACTTACAATCTTAACATACTATATCTGTACGATTTTGGTTTACTTTATAAATGCTTGTGTGCAAATGTTGCTAAAAATGCACAAATATTGGTCAGTTTTGACGAATATGATAAACTTTCACTATTGAAAATTGTAATACAATAAAAGTGAACTAATAAACACACAAATTAGGGGCCATTTTAACTGTTTTAAAGGGACCTTATTTAAACTTATACAAATTAAAACTGTACAGTTTTATAAAAAAAAAGAATGGGATTTTTTTAGATACTCAAGCTTGCTAGAGAAGAGGTTAAACAAAACAAAACCTTTACATGTCTTATTGTTGGACCTTTTTATTTTGGGTCCCTACTATTAGATGAAAACAAAATAAATTGATGAAATAGTTGTGATCTCAGTTCTGAATTTTCAACATTTACTTTTTTGTTGTTTATGTTTCTTATAACAAATTGTCACTATCCATTTACGCTAGCATTATTGTTCCATTGTTTTCCCTCCTTGACATCAGAACTTATAATGATTCATTTAATTTATATTAACATTGTTTCTTCTTTTCCAAATAAAAATCATATTTACATGTAACAAATATGTAATTTTTGGCCCCTCATATGTACAAATTAAGTAAATTTTAAAACGTAAACTCAACCTTTAACAAGCCCTCTACTCCGTTATGCATCATATAGCATCCAAGACATGGTTTATGTGTGGCCTAAGAAGATAAGTGTTTATTGGAAAAATCTTATCATCGATTGCGTAATTCTTCACATTTATGGTAAGGTTGGGAGATTACAGTCTTTATTTTATTTTATTTTTAGCAAAATTCACACACTAATAATTGTCCCTGAGATTTGAGGAATTTTAATTAAATGCTCATACAATCTAGGATGTCATTTGGAAATTCACAAAGTATGAAACCTCATAAATCTATAACATCCGTTCTATTGTTAAAGAAAAAGGCTACTAGATCTTGGTGTAGGGATATAAGTAGATGGATATATAATTTGAGTTTTGTTTGGTTTTGATCCGATTTGAATGTTTGTATTTTATTGATTACTTTTTTTCTTCTTTAATTCATAAATTTGCTGTCGATTAATATACATTTTTTCCTTTTCATGGATATTTTTGTTTATTAGCCATGATGTTTTGGTGGAAGTGGAAGGATTGCTAAAGGTTTGTGACACCAGTGCGTCATTGCATTTGTCTTTAACTTCAAATGAGATTGCGGGTGTCCAGATTAGGAATTTTATACAAATTCGGTACATTTATAATTTGGGTAATGGTTATGGGTCTTTGTATTGAACTTCCATTTCCAATATTATTATTACTTTAGATTCTCTTATCCCTACTTAGAAAACCCAACCAATTTGAAGGTGTCAACTTTTTTTCCCTGTAAAAAATTTAGTTACTTTAATAATTTTACACATTTATAACAAGCCATTTATGTTTAGTTGATAACTAAAATTCACTTATGATTGTATGTATATTGATATGAAAAATTTTATATACACCGAAACTCGATACTGAAAAATTACCAATTGTGCTTTAAAGGTATTGTACTATGGTTTAGGTGCCGCCAGGGTACAAACCCTTGAAGCATATTTTCAGTAATTTTTTGGTAAAATTTCAATGTGTGTATCATTACTCTATTGATATTCTTCGAAGACATATTTGGTTGTTATATAGTTAAGTTAAAAGATTTTGATTTAAAATGAGCTTGGCATATTGAGCCTAAATGTGAGGTCTAACAAAAGTCATCTTATATTATCAAGTCACTAAAGCGGTCATTTTTCCACTATATTGCTTCAAATGACTCTCATATTGTAAATAAAAGGTTACCGACCCTAAAAATATTTATAAAAATTGATCCATGTAGATGGTTTACTAATGTGAATATGTACTTATTGATGGTAAGTTGTGCAGATTATAACATATGAAGTGGTCACGAAGTGCATGACAGAAATTTGAAGTACCACGTGCTTGATAGTTATTATATTTCACGCATGCCCAATTTCTATCACACATGTACCTCAGAAGAAATAATGAGATTTTTTTTATATATAACTATTATTTTCTTAGCCCAAAAAAAAAATCTCTTTTAAATTCTCATAAGGATATTTTCTTTCCAGGTATAGTTTAATATTTTAGTTAAAGCTATGCCTAGAGTTTTAATTATGTATTACATTTTTTTCTCTTTGAGTTACAGTTGTTCACGTTGCTTGCAAGTGTTTTTAACGAGTTGAATTTGAACACTGCTTCTTTGACCATGATGTAACACCCTGTGTTTTCATGCATTTAATATTTAATTAATTCGAGAATTAAAAATTACTTGTGTGTCGTAATTTTAATTGAATTAATTATGGTAATATATTTAAATATTAATCGGGGAGTGAATGGTTAATATTTAGGGAAACTTATTTACTAAGTGAATAATAATAATTTATTTACATCATTTCGGGTATTAATGACGGGATATGTACTTATTTCAGCTGGGAGTCGGTATAGACTAATTTGGGTGAGAAATAAGTATTTTTATAAATTAATTCGGATGCCAATTCCGAGTGTACGGTTGAGTCCGAATGGGCCGAGATAGTCAGAAAAGTGTACCCGGAGGTAGTAAACGGGTCACGGGACATTTTTAGACATAGTCGGGTCCACACGGGGGCATTTGGGTCACTTGGGCTTGACCCATTAGACAAAAAACGGGATTAAGGTTAATTAAATAATGAAAAGAAACAAGGGAACGGCTGAATTAATTGGAGAGGAGACTTAGAGGGTTAAAAAACCCTAACAGCAGCCAAAGGCAAATTTGGGGATCACAGGAGAGCCAACAAGAGTCATCTTCAACCTTGGACACTCACGATTCCAAATTCAGACTCTACGAACCCTAAGGCAAGTGGTTAACTTGTTGTAGCATTTAAAGTGTAATTCAATTCATATTTATGTGATGTGGATAATTAAAGAAATTCGTGTTGGGATTTAAAGGGGATAAACATGGGGTTTTATAAACCATGAATCTGATTTCTAAATTGAATAGAAATTCGTATACAATCTGAGATTTGTAGTTGTATCTGGTAAAATTGTGTAAACCTAGATGATTTAGAAACGAATTGGTACTAGGGAATTGATGTTTAACTGAATTAAAGATTAAATGGGTCTTTACCCAAATTCGTGGAAACAGTAGAGAAAGAAAAATTAAGTGATGTTTCTTGACTCTAGGAAGGATCCTTATAAGGTTTTTGATGTTATTTGTCGATGGGAAAACTTAGTTTTTAGTGTATAAGAAACTAGGATTTGGAGGTGTGCATCAATGGCCGAACAGCCAACTCGGGAAACACGAGGACCTGCTCGATCGATCGATCGAAGGGGGACCATCGATCGATCGATGGTCCGTAAATTTTGACAGTTCGCCCAGTTTTAATGTATAGGGATAATTAATTAAAAATCCTTCCATGCCTTAATTGTTGAGTAATTAATACATGGGTTTAAATCTGATTAATTGTGAATAAAAATTAATTAGAATTTGAGGGCGACTTAGTGTGGCTTCATAATTAAAATCAATTGGGATTTGGGAAAATTAGGTGTGTCACAAAGGGGTTAAATTTTGGAAAGTTTGTGTCAAAATAATTACATACGGATGTAGCAGGTAAGTCCGGGAATAATGGTTGAGTGATACCGAGGTGGAAATTCTATTTAGGTAAAGGCTAAATAATTTAGAGTCGGGAATTTAGACTCGGGTGATGTTAGTTCAGGCCACGAGAGTAAGTCTGAATATATTGGTTGAGGCGATACCAAATGAAATTAATGTGCAAATTAATTAATAATTAGAGTTGGGCCATAAACTCAAAATACAATGGAATAGGCTTGTGTCACGGACTTAGTGCACGGTGTAGCCGGGATATTTTATATTTATATATATACGGTGTGTGATAGTACATATATATATATATATATATATATATATATATATATATATAATGCGTGTAATAATATCAGTAGATAGATATTATTACTATATGCTCTAGTGCTATAGGGGGAGGTTGCGCGTAGTGGATGAATCCCCTAGCTTGAGGAGTAGGGCGAGTAAAATCCCAGGTCATAGCGTCCGTTATATGGGTGAGGGGCATCTCACTTTCAGGGAAGGAATATGACCGCCTCCAATATATATGTATTAACCAAGTTAGTGAACGATTCTTACTTGGGGTAACTAGGTTATGTGATTACACCTAGTGGGATAGCACTTTAGAGGATTTATACCCGGTGAGACTTTACTCGGGGAAAATATTATTATTAAATGTTATATCAATATGTTTGTGAATACTGTAATATGATTGAGTATATAATTAGGTAAATAATTATATGTGGGCTAATTCATACAAAGCATGAGTTGCATTATGTGTGTAATAGATGTGAAAGTTATATGAAATTAAAAAGGGAAATGATTTAATTAAGTTGATGTTGATAATAACTTAAAAATCACAATTTGGGCATACTCGGTTAGAGTAGGGTGGTTGCAAGTGGTTTTATAATTTATCCAGTTATAAGACGAGGAACTATGTGAATTTAATTAAGGCGTTAATAGTGCACATTAGAGGAGGGGTGAGGATGTCCTCAAGGGAGTACGACACTAACTAAAATATGGAGAGCATGCATATTTATTTATTACTGCAAGTTAATCATTTGCTAAATGTTTTTCAAATGTTTTATGGTACTAACCCTTGCTATAAATTTTTTAAAAAACCTGTTAGGCGTCCAGCCACAGGGACGCCAGGCTTGACTCTATTTCAGGAATTTGTTGCTGCATCATATGTGGATGTTACGGGTGTTTTGATAGACACCTCACTCTTTCATTCTAGTATAGAGACTTCTATTAGTTATTTCGAGCATGTCGCTCACAGTCCATTTAGTTTTCTTGTCAGACTTGTTGAGATTGATTACTTGTCTTTATTTTATATGCGTTGCATTTTGGGCCGATATTTTATTCAGTTAATCATTTAATTGTGTATCGTTGTTTCAGTTAATTCAGATTATATTGTTGCTTTATTTTCCGCATGAGTTTCATTTAAGTTAATGAAAGATAAAACTTGGCACCAGACCAATTTTCTCACTTAGGTGGTTAGTAATTAAAAAGGGCGGCAGTGATGCTAAGAATGATCCAACTGAGAAACCTGTTCTCTAACTTAATTTAGGACTGATCACCCAGGGTTAATTAGGTGGGGTGTAATAGATGATATCAGAGCATTAGGTTCTAGTGTCCTTAGGATCTGTGCGGCTTTCTACATTTCAGCATAGCACTCGGTTGTTATAGAGCCCTAATATTAGGACTATTGATTCATTTTTCCGCTTGTGAGATATCGTATTTCTGCTGTGAATATTTTTGTGTAATATGTGTACTTATACGATTCAATCTATTTCAGATGCCACCGAGGAGATTGAGAGCAGAGATGGCTGCGGCTAGGGATGAGGTCAGGGAGGCTCATCAGGAGCCACAGGTACCACCACCACCACACGCATCCGAGTTGATTTCCACTACTCAGGTGGTAGTGATGGTGGCCTAGGCCGTTGAGACAGCGATGCGAGCTATGGAAGCTCACTTTCCACAGCCCCAGGCACCACCTCCAGTGGCACCAGCAGTTCAGGCTCCAATGGGGCCACCTTCTTGGCAGAGATTGAGGGAGACCTTTCAGAAGGATCACCCACCTGAGTTTCGTGGTAGCACAGATGTAGTTGAGGCTTGTGACTGGAAGAAGAACATTCAGCGCCATCTGCGCATGCTGGAGTGTACCGAGGTACAGAAACAGATAATCGTTACCTTTCGTCTGTCGAGGGAAGCCTTACAGTGGTGGGAGTCAATTACCACCGCCGAGGAGCGGGATTTGATGCCGATAGCTGAGTTCTGCGTGCAGTTCGACCGCAAATACTTTCCACCAGCAGTAGAGGCTGAGATGAGAAAGAAATTGAGTGATTTAATACAGGGTGACCGATCAGTGGCAGACTATGAGGAAGATTTCACCCGTTTGGCAAACTTTGTGCCAAATGAGGTGAGCGATGAGGAGCGGAAGAAATCGAGGTTTATGGATGGTTTAGCCTAGCGGATCAGGCAACTTTTGGTTAGAAATCTGACGTTAGTGACTTATATAGCTGTCGTTCATGTCGCACTTGTGCATTGCCAGGATCATCGCTTCCATGCGAAGGGGAGCAAGAGAAGAGGGGAGCCGAACCCACAGGGCAAGGCAGTCCCTAGTGGTGACACGAGTGGTACTCAGCAGCAGACGGGCAGTCCGTAGGGGAATCAGGCTAAGAAGTTTAAGCCTGGTGGGTTCTGACCGGGAGGACAGGGGCTCAGGCAGAGGCAGCCGGGCCCGAATCAGTAGTAGCAGGTTCCTCAGGGCCAAGGGAACAATAGGGGAGGCCAGTAGGGCCAGCCACGTCTGGGCCAATAGGGCCAACGATAGGGAGATGGTAAGAAATGCTATTTTGTCTGTGGCCAGCCAGGACACTTCAAGAGGGAGTGCCCACAGAGGGGCAGAGGTCAACAGCAGGAGGCCCAATAGGGGCAACGGGGGCAGATACTGCCAGTAGCACCAGCCCCACCCGCCCCACCACAGTAGGGGTAGATGCACTACGGGCGTGTGTATAACGTCCAGGATGTTCCCAATCCTCCAGCGCAGCAAGCACCGCCAGCAGTTGAGGGTGTGTTTATCATTCATGGTTATGAGGGTAGTATTCTTTTTTATACGGGAGCATCGCATTCATTCATTAATTATATTTTTGCTAAACGGGTCGGGTTACTAGAGACCGCGGGTAGTATTCGAATGTGTGTTGAGTCACCAGTAAGCAGCGGGCTTCGATTCACTCGATTTGTCGGGGGTGGACATTTTGATTGGGAGGCTTAGTTTAGCAGCGGACCTCTTGGTGTTAGATATGGAGGGGTCATCGTGGGTATGGATTGGTTGGTAGGTTATCGGGCGACGGTGGATTGCTACGAGAGGACCATCGTGTTCTCCATTCCAGGGAAGGAGATGTTTTTAATAGCAATGCCGTTACCTGAGGGAGGGTCACGCACGCACCTGTATTACATTGAGGATGAGACCTCACAGGAGGTGACGATTCCATTGGACTCAATCCCGGTAGTGAGGGACTTTGAGGATGTGTTTAAGGAGATACCAGGGTTGCCACCTAGCAGGGAAATCGAATTTGTGATCGATTTAGCACCGGGGACGAGGCCGATTACTTGGGCCCCATACCGTATGGCCCCGTCAGAGATGCGTGAGTTGAGAGAGCAGATTCAGTAGCTTCTGGGTCAAGGTTTCATCCGGAAGAGTACATCATCGTGGGGTGCACCGGTGTTGTTTGTAAAGAAGCGGGAGGGTTCACTACGGTTATGCGTGACTATAGAGAGCTGAACAAGGCGACGATACGGAATAAGTATCCGTTGCCTAGGATTGATGATCTATTTGACCAGTTGAGAGAGGCATCTTACTTCTCTAAGGTCGACTTGAGGTCAGGGTATCATCAACTACGTATCCAAGAGGAGGATGTTCCTAAGACCACTTTTCGATCGCGGTATGGATCTTATGAGTTCAGGGTGATTCCATTCAGGCTCACCAATGTGCCAGCAGTGTTCATGGACCTCATGAACAGGGTTTTCATGGAGTTTCTCGATCAGTTTGTCATCATGTTCATTGATGACATCCTGATCTACTCGCGCACCGAGGAGGAGCACACAGAGCATCTGCGTATAGTATTACAGACATTGCGAAATCACCAGCTCTATGCTAAATTCAGGAAGTGTGGATTTTGGCTACGGGAAGTTCAGTTTCTTAGCCACGTGGTGTCAGATCGGGGATTGCGGTGGATCCAAGTAAAGTATCAGCGGTGAGGGAGTGGTGGCAGCCCACGACACCGACCGAGGTGCTCAATTTTCTGGGATTGGCTGGTTATTACAGGTGGTTCATTAAAGGATTCTCAAAGATTGTGGTACCTTTGACGAATCTGACCCGGAAGGGGGTAGCTTTCACTTGGAATGATCATTATCAATTAGCTTTCGATAAGCTAAAGGACAAGTTGACATCTGCACCTGTACTTGCGTTGCCGAAGGGGGGATCAGAATATCGGGTTTACACTAATGCATCCTTACAGGGACTTGGGGGTGTGGTTCAGTAGGAGGAAAGGGCTATAGCTTATGCGTCCAGAAAGCTAAAGCCCCATGAGAGGAATTACCCCACTCACGACCTAGATCTAGCAGCGGTCGTTTTTGCTTTGAGGATATGGAGACATTATCTTCTGGGAGAGCAGTTCACGTTATTCACAAATCACTTCAGTATCTCTTCACACAGAAGGATATGAATATGAGGCAGAGGCGATGGCTAGAATACGTGAAGGACTACCAGTTTGATATTCAGTATCATCCTAGTAAGGCTTATGTGGTAGTAGATGGCTTGAGCCGGAGACCGACTGGGGAAATATCAAAAGTTTGGAAAGCAAAGTGGAAAGAGCTTCGATATGAGGATGATGTGGCCAGGGATTGCATGTCAGCATTATACATCACACCTGAGATCATTATGTGGGTTGTGAGGGCTCAGGCAGAGGACCAGATCTGTTGAGATAGGGTGAGCCAGTTGCTAGTTGAGGGAGCAGAGGGTTACTCGGTCGGCTTGGAAGGAGGCTTACGCTTTAATGGTAGGTTAATTGTGCAAGAGGATGAGGAGCTGAGGCATGTTGTTATGACGAAATCCCATGGGTCGAGATTCGCGGTACATCCCAGTGGGGATAAAATGTACCAGGATATGAGGAGGCAGTATTGGTGGGCAGGAATGAAACGGGACATAGAAGAGTTTGTTTCGAAATGTACAACGTGTCAGCTCGTGAAAGTTAACCATCAGAGGCCATCAGGGATGCTACAGCCCCTGGATATTCCCGTGTGGAAGTTGGAGAGCATCTCCATGGACTTCATTGCAGGGTTACCTGCATCGCAAAGGGGTTACGATTCCAGATGGGTCATTGTGGATTGGTTGACCAAAGTGGCCCACTTTCTGCCGGTTCGCACAGACTTTGAGACGATGCGATATGTGCAACTGTTCATAGCTGAGATGGTTAAGCTGCACGGGGTACTGGTTAATATTGCGTCTGACAGAGACAAGATCTTTGTGGCCCACTTTTGGCAGATCTTCTAGGAGGCCATGGGCATGGAGCTACGTTTGAGTACAACCTATCACCCACAAACTAACGGGCAGACTGAGAGAGTCAATCAGATGCTAGAAGATATGATCAGAATGTGCATATTAGACTTTGGGGGAGGTTGGGAGAAATATCTTCCTTTGGTAGAGTTCGCGTATAACAACTCTTACCAATTCACGATTAGTATGGAACCATTCGAGGCACTATACAGGAGACCTTGTCGTTCACCCGCTTGTTGGTTATAGGTGGGGGACAACAACTACTGGGGCCGGAGATTGTTCAGGAGATGTCTGCCAAGATAAAGTTGATCCGAGGGAGGATTCGGATAGCTCAGGATAGGCAGAAGAGTTACGCTGATGCTTTACGGAGACATGTGGAGTTAGAGGTTGGGGATCAGGTATTGGTCCGGGTGTCTCCTATGAAAGGGGTGATGACGTTTGTCAAGAAGGCTAAGTTAGCACCGAGGTACGTGGGACCTTTCCCTATTATCGAGAGGGTGGGGCCAGTAGCTTACAGGCTGGGATTGTCGTAGCACCTTCAGCGGATACACGACGTGTTCCATATGGCATCGCTGAAGGAATATCGCATGAGCGAGAGGGATTTTTGGCACATTCCCCTCGAGGAAATTGATTTACAGCCATACATCTCATATGAGGAGAGACCGATGGCTATTCTGGACCGTAGTGACCGGAAGTTACGATCCAAGGTTGTTCCACTAGTTAGAGTACAATGGGGTCATCACAAAGTTGACGAGTCTACCTGAGAGCGGGAGGAGGATATGCGGGAACAATATCAAGAACTTTTCACCACAGGTACGATCTAATTTTGGGGACGAAATTCCTTTGTAAGTGGGGGAGTATGTAACACCCCGTGTTTTCATGCATTTAATATTTAATTAATTCGGGAATTAAAAATTACTTGTGTGTCGTAATTTTAATTGAATTAATTATGGTAATATATTTAAATATTAATCGGGGAGTGAATGGTTAATATTTAGGGAAACTTATTTACTAAGTGAATAATAATAATGTATTTACGTCATTTCGGGTATTAATGACGGGATATGTACTTATTTCAGCCGGGAGTCGGTATAGACTAATTTGAGTGAGAAATAAGTATTTTTATAAATTAATTCGGATGCCATTTCTGAGTGTTCGGTTGAGTCTGAATGGGCCGAGATAGTCAGAAAAGTGTACCCGTGGGTAGTAAACGGGTCACGGGACGATTTTAGACATAGCCGGGTCCACACGAGGGCATTTGGGTCACTTGGGCTTGGCCCATTAGACAAAAAATGGGATTAAGGTTAATTAAAAAATGAAAAGAAACAAGGGAACGACTAAATTAATTTCAAAGGAGACTTAGAGGGTTAGAGCCAACAAGAGTCATCTTCAACCTTGGACACTCACGATTCCAAATTCAGACTCTACGAACCCTAAGGCAAGTGGTTAACTTGCTATAGCATTTAAAGTGTAATTAAATTCATATTTATGTGATGTGGATAATTAAAGAAATTCGTGTTGGGATTTAAAGGGGATAAACATGGGGTTTTGTAAACCATGAATCTGATTTCTAAATTGAATAGAAATTCGTATACAATCTGAGATTTGTAGTCGTATCTGGTAAAATTATGTAAACCTGGATGATTTAGAAATGAATTGGTACTAGGGAATTGATGTTAAACTGAATTAAAGATTAAATGGGTCTTTACCCAAATTAGTGGAAACAGTAGAGAAAGCAAAATTAAGTGATGTTTCTGGACTATAGGAAGGATCCTTATAAGATTTTTCATGTTATTTGTCGATGGGAAAACTTAGTTTTCCGTGTAGAAGAAACTAGGGTTTGGAGGTGTGCATCAATGGCTGAACAGCCAACTCGGGGAAGACGAGGACCTTCTCGATCGATCGATCGAAGGGGGCCATCGATCGAAGGGGGCCATCGATCGATCGATGGTCCGTAAATTTTGACAGTTCGCCCAGTTTTAATGTATAGGGAAAATTAATTAAAAATCCTTCCATGCCTTAATTGTTGAGTAATTAATACATGGGTTTAAATCTGATTAATTGTGAATAAAAATTAATTAGAATTTGAGGGCGACTTAGTGTGGCTTCATAATTAAAATCAATTGGGATTTGGCAAAATTAGGTGTGTCACACTACGTTAAATTTTGGAAAGTTTGTGTCAAAATAATTAAATAGTGATGTAGCAGGTAAGTCCGGGAATAATGGTTGAGTGATACCGAGGTGTAAATTCTATTTAGGTAAAGGCTAAATAATTTAGAGTCGGGGATTTAGACTCGGGTGATGTTAGTTCGGGCCACGAGAGTAAGTCCGAATATATTGGTTGAGGCGATACCAAAAGAAATTAATGTGCAAATTTATTAATAATTAGTGTTGGGCCATAAACTCAAAATAAAATGGAATAGGCTTGTGTCACGGACTTAGTGCACGGTGTAGCCGGGATATTTTATATTTATATATATACGGCGTGTGATAGTATATATATATATATATAATGCGTGAAATAATATCAGTAGATAGATATTATTACTATATGCTCTAGTGCTATAGGAGGAGGTTGCGCGTAGTGGATGAATCCCCCAGCTTGAGGAGTAGGGCGAGTAAAATCCTAGGTTATAGCGTCCGGTATATGGGTGAGGGGCATCTCATTTCAGGGAAGGAATATGACCGCCTCCAATATATATGTATTAACCAAGTTAGTGAACGATTCTGACTTGGGGTAACTAGGTTATGTGATTACACCTAGTGGGATAGCACTTTAGAGGATTTATACCCGGTGAGACTTTACTCGGGGAAAATATTATTATTAAATATTATATTTGTATGTTTGTGAATACTGTAATATGATTGAGTATATAATTCGGTAAATAATTATATTAGGGATAATCCATACAAAGCTTGAGTTGCATTATGTGTGTAATAGATGTGAAAGTTATATGAAATTAAAAAGGGAAATGATTTAATTAAGTTAATGTTGATAATAACTTAAAAATCACAATTTGGGCATACTCGGTTAGAGTAGGGTGGTTGCAAGGGGTTTTATTATTTATCTAGTTATAATACGAAGAAATAGGTGAAATTAATTAAGGCGTTAGTAGTGCACATTAGAGGAGGGGTGAGGATGTCCTCAAGGGAGTGCGACACTAACTAAAATATGGAGAGCATGCATATTTATTTATTACTGCAAGTTAATCATTTGCTAAATGTTTTTCAAATGTTTTTGGGTACTAACCCTTGCTATAATTTTTTAAAAAAACCTTTTAGGTGTCCACCCACAGGGACTCCAGGCTTGACTCTATTTCAGGAATCCGTTGCTGCAGTATATGTGGATGTTGCGGGAGTTTTGATAGACGCCTCACTCTTTCATTCTAGTATAGAGACTTCTATTAGTTATTTCGAGCATGTCGCTCACAGTCCATTTTGTTTTCTTATCAGACTTGTTGAGATTGATTACTTGTCTTTATTTTATATTCATTGGATTTTGGGCCGATGGTTTATTCAGTTAGTCATTTAATTGTGTATGGTTGTTTCAGTTAATTCAGATTATATTGTTGCTTTATTTTCCGCATGAGTTTCATTTAAGTTAATGAAAGATAAAACTTGGCACCAGACTAATTTTCTCACTTAGGTGGTTAGTAATTAAAAAGGGCGGCAGTGATGCTAAGAATGATCCAACTGAGAAACCTGTTCTAACTTAATTTAGGACTGATCACCCGGGGTTAATTAGGCGGGGTGTCACACACGAATACCCATTAAACAAGGTACTAATGTAATGGTTTGAGTTTTAAACTTCAACAAGTTACTAATTTTTTTATCAATTCACGAGTTCTTCCCAAAGGACATCCATAAGATTTATTTAGCCGCCGAAGGAATGTGAAAATAGGTTGTTGCACAATCATCTAGCTCGGGCATCGCCCGGGTTTACACCTAGTATTATATATAATCAACACTCAGATTGAACTCATAATACACTCGTGTATAACTCAAACAATAATAAAGTAAGCTCATAAGTGACTCATTCAAAGGGAGAGATAAGTAAGCACTGTAGATACACCTTAGCAGACAGTGAATACACCAATAAGCTCTAAAAAATCTCCGATTAGCTATTAAAAGCTTCATAATAAATGATAATGGTGGGTGAGTAAGAGCTCTGGTTTGCAATAACTTCCCTCTGATATGTATATTCTCTCTCTAGAAAGAACCCTCTCTCTCAAAAGTGGTTGAGGCCAATAGATAGACCCCCACACCACTCCTGAGATGCTTCAGTCCTTCACAACTGGGAAAGACATCCCCTCATACTTTACGTCATAATTATTAAATGCATGATGGGCCAGTCAGTCCTACATCATAAACATTAAATGCCAAGACATACCTTTTGCCTAACCACTGTGCGTCAGAGGACTGCCACTATAGAAATGTCTCACCAAACCGTCTGACAGCACCCAGTACCACAGTGGTTTACTCAAGTTTAGATTGGACAGTGTTTACTTGGCTGGTGACATCACCTAAAGTAGATGTGACATTTAGTAGAGGGTTGCTTGGTTCAAAACTAAACAAACGATGGAACTCAAAGCTTCTCTGCACAAGCTTCCACGGTGAAAGGTCTCTCGGTGTTTTACCAGGTGTATCTAACATGGTCAGGACAATCTCTAATGCTTCCTCACTTCTCAATCCTCCAAACCAAGCCCCTCTGAAGTTCCCACAGCAAGGTCATATGAGATAGCATGTAAGCTCTCCCAAGCCTTGCCAAACCTGGTCTCTCTCTAGTACCGTTTGACCTCACACTGAATATTACAATCATTACAGCATAACAATCCAGGTCACGGGTACAATTTAGATAAATAAGAAAAATAAGATAAAAGATGAGCTTTCTCGGCTACTCTCCTCGATGAGCTACCACGCTGCCTTTATGCTGCTTCCTTTACCTGAGTCCCATTTATTAATTTGGTGGGCTCTCTTTAATTTAAAGATTATCTTCAAGTCCCCCTACATAAGAAAAAATTTCCCACTAGATAATTCTTATTCTATACAATTTTTAAAATAATTAGAATATGGATTAGTAATATCAAGAGTATCATAACAATTGAAAATCAATAGTTAATGTGAGATGGCATAAAAATATGGAATGATATTTTCTACAAATAGAAATATCAAGGCTAGAACTGGTTAACGGTTGTGGATGGATGTCTTCTAAACAAATAACCCATAATTATCCGTTTAGAGTCTTTAGGGCCATAGTCATACATACAACAAATCAATCCAAATAAATTGGAAATAAACAATATAGATAACTAGATGTAAAGTAATAGTGCTAAGTCAATTATAAACATTCCATATGATAGAAATAACTAGGCCCTCAATCATCTTAGTCCTACAGGACAAATAGTATAGTTGTGGATATAACAAAACATTATTCCCTAGTCATAATGTATGCTTTATTCGAATCGGGTAAAATTTCATCATATGAAATAATATGATTGCATAAAACCATCATCAAAATCTGAATCAATCATATGTAAACAGTTGAAATACTCAAATGAGTTCATAAAAAAGAATCTGATTTACTGGGTCTATCACATGGTGATATCAACAAAAGGCGGACGTAATAGCCTTTTAGGAAATTAATATTGAATAAGAATTTATATATATAGGGATGATGTGACTATATGTATGTATATATAAATATACTTGCGAATGATTCTAATGTGTGGAATTATCAAATTTATAAATGTTGGTAAGTAAAGTAATTTCAGTGGATAAAAGATCTTATATCAGAACGATGAATGTAAAATATGGGTAATTGGCATAAAAGAATATTATTAGTGTATTGTATGTGAGATACGGGTTACTCCTGTGAGATATATTTAGAAGTTTAAGTCTATGATTTAGTTAGGAAAATTATGGATATCTAGGTTAGTATAGGCATACATTAGGCGTGGACAATAGTAGAGAGGTGAGAATCTCATGTGAGAGTTTGAAACTAACATGCACTTAATAATTGCATCATTTCAGTTTTAAATACTTGCTAAAAAAATATTTTTATAACTCGGGCTCTGACCCATTTCTTGTTACTCTTTTCTCTTTTGCTATATATATATATTATTTATCAGGTGCCCAGCCACAGGGGTACCAGACTTAGATGCGTGGATCTTTTAGCGAGCTTCAGCAGCTATGGGGGTTGCATGCCTTTGCACTTAGACACTTCTATCATTTCTCTCCATTCTTTTCAGATATTTCATTTAGGGCATGTAACTCCCCTATCCTTGTCATTCAGAACAGATTGTACTCAGTTCAATTCAGGATTTTATTTCTATTTCACTTGAGGATATTATGGTTTGTTGGTTTGTGACTTTGAACTGGAAAGTTTTATCTAGCCCAATTTATTTTAGTATTTTACTCATGTTCAGTATTTATTTTATTCTTGTGGAAGGTGAGTAGTTTATATTTCAAAGAATGGAAATTTATTAATGGATTGGTTGGGTAATTAAATGGGAAAATGTTTTGACACTTAGCTTAATTATTTACTAGGTGATTAAAAATATTAAATATTTTCGACAGTGATGATAAGAATGAACCCACTGAACATTCTGTTTTAATTTTAATAAAGGACTGATCACCCGATATTTAATTAGGCGGTGTGTCTCAATTGATATCAGAGCATCAGGTTCTAGTGTCCTTTAGGGTCTGTACGACTTACTATGCTTTTCGCTTAGCGTTATTTGATATAGAGCCCTATCATTCGGACCATTGTACTCTTATTTATGTGTTTTCGTCTTCATCTGTTTGAGATTTAATAATAATTGTGGACTAATAAAATCCCTTCTCATTTCAGATGCCTCCGAAATGAGCCCCGAGGAACAGAAATGCCCAACCAAAGCAGCCAGTAGCTGAAGCTCAGGGAATGATTAATGCAGCTGAAGTTGCCGCCATAGTTGCTCAGGCGGTAAATGCAGCTCAGTCCATCCTGTGGCGCCGGTTCCAATCCGTTTCCCACTGCATGGGAGAGGGTCAGGGATGCTTTTCAGAGGCACATCCCCAAGAGTTCTCGGGCGGTTCTGACATCATCATAGAGAGTTAATGGAAGAAAGATATCCAGAGGCATCTTCGCATGTATGAGTGTATCAACATTCAGAGGCAGTTATAGGCTTCCTACAAGCTAGTGGGGGCCGCTTTACGGTAGTGGGAGTCCACTACCACCTTAGAGGATAGGGATACTATGATGATTTAAAGCTTTTGGGTGTGATTTAACCGCAAATACTTTCCTTCCGTCGTGTAGACGGAGATGAGGTGGAAACTGCTGAATCTAAAGAAGAAGAGTATGACTGTCACTGAGTATGAGGAGGAGTTCACACGAATGATCATTATCATGCCAGATGAGGCACCCACTAAAGAGAAGAAGATTTGGATGTTTATGGATGGGTTAAATTGGAGGATTCGATAGCACCTCATCGGTAATCTGTCGTTGGGTACTTATATTGACGTACTCAACACTTCCTTATTACATTGTCAGGACCACCGCTTCCATCAGCAGGAGAGCAAATGAGCCGGGGAGTCCAGCTAATAGGTCAGACAAGAGGCAGCAGTGCCGGTGGGGCACCAGTAGCTCAGGGATAGGTTCGTCAGGGTGAGCAGAGTGTAAGAGATTTCTATCTGGTGATTCCAGGCAGGGATATGGGGGTTATAGGCAAGGCCAGTCCAGCCACCAGGGCCAAACTCGTTATCAGCAGGGCCAGTTGCGGGGCAAAAATGGCCAATAGGGGTAGAGGGGAGGTAACTTTAGCGGAAACTATTTTTTCATGTGGTACGACTGGCCATAGGAAACAGAATTTCCCTGACAAGGGCAGGTTCCCCCAGCAGCAGGGAGCCCAACATAAGCCTTGAGACCCATCTTTTCTGCCTCCCTACCAGTAGTGGCACCAGTCCCAGCTTTGCCTGCACCCCCGATTCAGCAGGGACAGTTATAGTACGGACGTGCTTATAACATCCACCAAGTGGTAGCGCCACAACAGGCACCACCCGCCATTGAGGGTACATTTTCTATTCATGGTACAATAGGGCGCATTTTATTTGACATAGGGGCATCACACTTCTTTATAGCCACTAGTTTTGCACGGGCCACGGGGTTGTTAATTACTGCAGAGAGTACAGTGACATGTATAGACTCACCGTTGGGTAATGGGTCGTTGATTTTCTTTATATGCCGAGGAGTAGGTATAGAGATTGGGAGTTTGATTTTTCCTACAAATATGCACGAGCATGACGCAATTATTTACATGGACTGGCTTGTTGCTTATAGAGCCATGATAGACTGTTTTAGTAGGACCATTATTTTTGCTATTCCGGGCCAGGAGATGTTTTTGGTGGTGATGCCTCATCCTGAGGGAGGGTCGTCCACCCATTTATACTATATAGAGCAAGAGACCTCTAAGGAGATAGTGATTCCTATTGATTAGATTCCTATAGTTCACGCATTTTCCGACGTGTTTCAGGATATATCGGGACTACCTCCTAGTCGAGAAATAGATTTCGTTATAGATTTGATGTCGGGCACTCGACCGATAGCTCTCACACCGTACCGTATGGCTCCAACTGAGATGAGGGAGTTACGAGATCAGATTGAGAAGCTATTGGGACAGGACTTCATTCGAATGAGTACCTCACCTTGGGGTGCTCTCGTGCTATTTGTAAACAAGAGAGATGGTTAGTTGAGGTTGTGTGTGGACTACCATGAGTTGAACAAAGTCACTATACGGAATAAATATTCGTTGCCCCGAATCGATGACTTGTTTGATTAGTTAAGAGGAGTTTCCTTCTTCTCAAAGATAGATTTAAGATCGAGATATCATCAGCAACGGATTAGGGTGCAAGATGTGTCAAAGACTATTTTTTTAACGAGGTATGGGTCCTACGAGTTCCAAGTCATGTCGTTTGGGCTGATAAATGATCAAGTCATATTCATGGACTTAATGAATCGAGCGTTCAGAGAGTTCTGTTTGTTATTGTCTTCATAGATGACATTATAATTTATTCCCAGACTGAGGAGGAGCATGCCGAGCATTTGACACGAGTTATTCAGACTCAGCGAGAGCATCAGTTATATGCTAAGTATAAATAGTGTGAATTCTAGTTACGAGAGGTGCAGTTTCGAGGGCACGTTGTGTTAGAATTGGGGATATCAGTGGACCCAGGTAAGGTGTCGGCGGTGAGGGAGTTGGGATAGCCCACAACACTGATGTAGGTTTGTAGCTTCTTAGGTTTAGCCGGATATTACTGGCGGTTCATCTGAGGGTTCTCAAAGATTGCGGGCCCATTGACAAATTTGACTCGAAAAGGGGTGAAGTTAATTTGGGACGATGCTTGTCAGTTAGCTTTCGATGATCTAAATGATAAGTTGACTTCGGTGCCAGTTCTTGCTTTACCCAGGCCAAGGGTTGAGTACCTGGTATATACTAACGCTTCTCTACAGGGACTTGGTGGAGTACTCAAACAGGAGGAATAGGCTATAGCCTATGCCTCCCACAAGCTTAAGCCTCACAAGAAGAATTAGCCCACTCACGACTTAGAGCTAGAAACAGTCGAGTTTGCCCTACGAATTTGGAGACACTAATTGTTAGGGGAGAAATCCTGCCTCTTCATAGACCACAACTCACTGCAGTACTTGTTCACTCAGCGGGAGTTGAATATGCGTCAGCGCAGGTGGCTGGAGTTTGTGAAATATTACTAGTTCGAGATTTAGTATCATCCAAGAAAGGCCAACGCAGTTGTCGATGCGTTAAGCCGTAGGCCACTAGGTGAGGTAGTGGAAGTGTGGAAGGCGAAGTGGAAAGAGTTGGGACATCAGCATAAAGTGGCCCGATCATTTATGTTCATCCTGACAGTCACGCCAGAGATTGTTATGAGAGTGATCCAGGCCCAAGAAGATGATTCGTTTTGCCAGGACCAGATTGTACGGCTTCTAGCCGAAGGCGCGGAGTCCTACTCAGTAAGTTCAGATGGAGAATTATGATTTAATGGGAGGTTAGTGGTGCCGGAGGGTGAGGACTTACGTCATGTAGTAATGACAGAGTCGAATGGATCTTGATTTGTGGTACATCCTGGAGGTGATAAGATGTACCACGATATGAGGCGACAGTACTGGTGGAGTAGGATGAAGAATGACATTACGGAGTTTTTGTCCAAGTGTGCCACTTGCCAGTTGGTAAAGGTGGACCATCAGAGACCGTCAGGGTTACTTCAATCGCTAAAGATCCCTAGGTGAAAATGGGAGAGCATCTCCATGGATGTTATCTCTGGGTTACCTATATCACAATGTGGTAATGATTTTATATAGGTAGTGGTTGATCGTTTGACCAAGGTAGCGCATTTTTGCCAGTGCGGGCATACTACACTATGGGACAGTATGATAAGTTATTTATTGTTGAGATAGTGAGGTTGCATAGGGTACCCCTGGATATTATGTCTGACAAAGATAAAATTTTTGTGTCACGCTTCTGGGAGAGTTTTCAGGCTATGGGTATCGAGTTGAGGCTGAGCACAGCTTATCATCCACATACAGATGGACAGACTGAGTGTATGAATCAGATACTAGAGGATATGCTACACATGTGTGTCCTTGATTTTAGAGGGGGTTGGGAGCAATAATTTCCACGGGTGGAGTTCGCTTATAATAACTCCTACCAGTTTACGATTGGCATGGACCCATTTGAGGCATTGTACGATTGACCTTATTATTCTCCCACTTATTGGCTAGAGGTAGGGGACAACAAGTTACTTGGGCCAAAGGTAATTCAGGAGAAGTCAGCGAGGATTAAGTTGATTAGGAGTTGCATTCGGGTAGCCCAGGATAGGCAGAAAAGCTATGTGAATGCAAATCGGTCCTTCAAGGAGTTTAACGTGGGGGACCAGCTATTACTGCGAGTGTCTCCTATGAAATGAGTGATGAGGTTCGGGAAGAGAGGAAAATTGGCCCCGAGATATATAGGACCATTTTCCATTGTCGAGAGGATCTGATCGGTGTCATATAGACTTGGGTTGCCAGAACACTTGCACCGTATTCATGATGTGTTCCATATCCCATCATTGAGGCGATATCTTTGGGATGAGTTGGCCCACACACACATTGTGATTGAGGAGATTGACTTACAGCCCGACAATTCTTATAAGGAGAGACCTATGGCTACACTAGACCGTAGCGAGAGGAAATTTAGGTCAAAGGTAGTTCCACTTATAAGGGTTCAGTGAGAGCATGATAATGTAAAGGAGTCTACTTGGGAGAGAGAGGAGGATATGCGCGAGAAATATCCAGACTAATTCTTACCAGGTATGGTTTCCTGTTCGAATGTCGGAGAAAAATTCTGTTATTAGGGGGAAAGTATGTAATATCCCGTATTTTTACTATGTTAAATAACTGTGGGATTAATTATTATTATTGGATTAATTATATTAAAAATGTGAGAAAGTTGATTATTAATTAATCCGAATTTAAAAATAAGTATTAACTAGCGTGCCAAGGGTTAATACTTATTGTTGAGAATTACGGAATAATACTGTATGAATACGTAATGTGGAATTATGAAATTTTTATAAATTATCGAGAGTGGCAAATACGACAGTCTGGTACATTAAGTTAGGACGTGCGTGTGAGTCGTGTCGAGACTAATTTAATGGGTTAAAGAAGTAAATTATTTTTTAGTAACTTGTATGGTTATTTTGAGTATACCGCTGAGTCTGGAAGGGTCGAGATAGTCAGAATACTATACCCGGATATTTTATTTAGACTCCGGGATATTTTTAGGCCTAACTGGCATTTCGTAGGGGTATTTTTGTCCTTTAAATTTTTGGGAATATATTATGGACGAAAATGAGGAAATTAAATATAGAGGAACATGGATTACAGGGGAGTTATCAGTTCTAAATCTATGAGAGCGAAAAGAGAAAGGCACAAAGGAAGGAGGAAGAAGCCATAGGAGTTCTTGGTGCATAACTCAAGAACACACACCAAAAATCCCACCAAAGTGTTGATCGTGACACGAGGAACGCACCTATACCCACATCATGAGGAGATCAGACCTTCCAAATTGAGGTAAGTGTTTAATCCTTGTAAAATTGTAGCAACAGTCATGTTCATGTTATTATAGATATGTAATACTCAATTATGGTTCATAAATTTTGGTGAAATTGGAGAACTAAGGACATTAATTGAAATCTGATATCTAATTAGGATGAATCCTTCATGTAGATAGGTTGGAAATCATGAATTGATGAATTAATTATGATGGACCAATCTGATTTTGACTTCATATATAGAAATTTGAAGAACTAGGGTTTGTTTGAAGAATTTTGGGGATTTTCGTAATTTATTAGTGTTTATGCATGATTAAATGATTCTAGTTTGTTTGATATTATCCCAACAGGTTTATTTATTGATTGGAAGTAATTGTTGGGAGTTTGGGACAAATTTGTAGAGGTCTTAAGTTGACTAAGATTGGAAAAATACAGCAGGTAGCAGAATGGAGACGACGACATCTCGTCTGAACAAGATGCATAGTCGTTTGAATGACATGCTAATTCGTTTGAACGAAACCAGTTCTGGTTCGAACGAAACCAGTTCTAGTTTGAACCACAATCCCAAAACAATTCCATAAATTAAAATTTTCCCCAAAATCGTGTTACACAGTTAGTTGAGTGAGGTAAACTGCCATTTACTGATATTAGCTTAGTGCAAAATTATTTGGAAAGCATTCCTAGGAAGATACCTTAAGGGTTGGATAGGTGAATTAACTTTGGAAATTTTGAGAGAGTAGATAATCGAATTAATTACATTATAAGTAGTAATGAGAAGTATACTACGTGTAGAAATGTATTTATGGGTTGGGTGAATACCTGAACTTTAATACGACAGGGAGTGCCTATTATTTTTAATATTATCATTATTGTGCGTATAGCATACCTACGTTGCTTGCTATCGGGAGGAGGTTGTCACGCAGTGTACAGTCATATCCTGAGTGACCCAATGGGGGGATATTTGACTTGTACCCAGAGCATATGAAATTGGATACGTGTTATCTCAGACGTAGGATAGTTTTGACGGCTGAATGGGAGTGTAGGTATGTGCGAGATCCATTTGGCTGGTGAGTATGATCTTCTCCAATATTTGTGTTATGAGATTTGTGGTTCGTAAGAGACATCGAACCAATTGTCCTTTACGTAGTGAGCGATGCATCGGGAAATGATAGCAGAGTATGCGTTGTTCAAGTGGTCCTTACCAGGGGCGCGATATATATATATATATATCTATATAATAAGGAGTAGAATTTTGGTTACTATTCCATAAATCATAACTCAATTAGTGGTCCATATTGAGCCAATAAGTCAAAAAATGAAGACTTGAGGTTGACTTATTCCATTTTACTCTTTTGCCCCTTTATTTTTAGTTTCCCCCTCGTTTTCCTAACAACTAATTATTTTCCACTCTTACTTCAATTCAAAACAAGGGTTAAATTGGTAACTTTCACAAAAAAAATCTCCAAACATTCACCTAAAAATCCGATCATTCTCTCTCCTCCTTCTAGGGTGCGAGTTGGGGATTTCATTTACGAAGACTCTCACAAATCCGCTCACCCGCTCACCTCTCACCTCCCATGTCAAGGTTCGTTTTGGGTTTCTTGCCTTTGGATTTGGTTAGTTTTGGGTTTATTAGCTCAGGTATTATCATTTCTCTCTCTCATTTTCTTATTTACATTCTTAGGTTGTGTTTTGAAGAAGTAACCCTAATTTTATTTCAAATCTATGGAAAGACACCATTGATAAGAAAGCTTTTTTCTTTCATTTTGGTTGTGCTTTAATGGATTTTTGTTTATGGTTAGTTTGTTTTTTTACACTTCCTAACTCGGTGCATTTATTTGTAGATCCAATCCACGATTTCAGGTATACTGTTTGTTCTCTCTCCCTATATTTTCTTTTTAATTTTTTGCATCTAATTTGTCATTGTTGTAGTTTTAAATATTTTGGTTTAAATTTATGTTAGAAGAATTTATGAGCTTTTAAGGGTTTTCATATTAATTATTGGACATTTTTTGCAGATCTAGCAACTAATATGACTTTACATTTTACATATCTAGCAATATTTTGGTCATTTTCTAGGTATGATTTTGTTTCTCTTTGGGGTGTTTTTGGTTTTCAATTTCCGTATAAATAGTTGAGATTTGATAAATGGTTTAGTTATAGTGTTTTATTCATCAAGAAAACTAATGGATTCTTTGGAATTCATGCTTATTCATATAAACTATTTGAACGATTTAGTTCTCTGTTATAGTTAACAAATGATATAGTGCGTTGGATCATTTGATATTTTTTTGAATATTTAGACAAACTTAGTTTCATTTTAATTTTTAGAGATGTTTTAACCATTGTAGAAAGGCTAAGTGGATTTTTTTAAGCATGATAGTGTTCTTGACATGTAAGTTTAGGTTAGTTGGGATATTATTTTCCCATACTATCATTGTTTTTTGTATTTTTCACTATGTTGGTAGTTCAATACTCCATTGAGTTTTTTGACTTGCTAATTATAGTATAAAAAATATTTAGTTTCTTTTAAACCATTGGCTTCTTACCTTTTTTGAAGTTACTAGGCTACTGCCTACAATCATTTTTATTGTTGTTTTGCTTCTCTCAATTACCAACGTGATGAACGCACTCCTGAGTTTGTGTCTTAAAATAGTAGAAATGTCATTTTTATCAAGTAATGGCTATTGGGAATGTTTGATTAAAATTTAATGTTAAGGCACCCTGTTTAGCTTCAAATATTTTAATATTATTTATATTTTCAAGACCATTAATGAACCTCTATATCCCTCAACATCATTAGTTTACATAGTATTCGAAGTAGGTGTTCCACCCGCACTCGCACTGAATCACCAATCGCATGCCCTATTTTATAGAATCTCTTCCCGCACTCTCATTTTCTTTGATGGAGTAATTATTATGTGAAATTTCTTTCTTAATTGCTATGTACGGATAGCTGTGCAACTGTTTTGTATTGCTTGGTATAAATGAATATAAAGTTTGCATGAAGCTTCTATTCAATCATATTGAGTATTGACACGTCTTTACCCGAGACTATTTATTTTGTACTACTTGGTCTAAATGTCTAAATATTTTGAATTTTTACTAGGAACAGGAAAAATTGGCTTCACCTAATCAGTCCAGATCATCAAAGTGGTGAAGGTATTGGTTTAATCCAACTCCTTGGAATTTATTTTTTTAGGATGGAGTTCCTTGATTAAGTTTTTGTAAGGGGTTACTGAGATTTACATATGATACTTTAATATTGAGAAGATTACCCTTTTAAATTTTTTTTTGTTAATGTTATGTATATTAAATGAGATAATATGAATTGTTGTTGATTTTGAAATACTTTTCAGCCATATAAAGTATTTTTTTAATCCTTTTCCACCTAGACATCTTTTTTGTGCATTTAATCGCATAAATGACATAAACCTAGACACCTTCATTGTTAATATCATTTAACCGTCTTGATCTGTTATAGGTGAAGGACAAAACGATGGTTGATTTAGGTGAACAATGTTAGTCAATGCAACGAATGTCTTCACCTCGTGATATGGAATGAGGTACAAATTGTCAGTGATTAATGATTCAGTTTGTTTAATGTGTTGAGATCCAAACATTCATATGTAATTAAACTTGAGCAGGAACAACATACCGCTATGGATAACTCACTATTTTTGTATCTTAGGTTTGTTATGGTTTTTTTCTTTGTCCTTTCTTTTTTTCCCCCAATCAATTTAACTCCCGAGCACGAACTCTTCATAATGGCCCAACTATTCGAAAAACACCTGAATCAGATTTTGATTTTCCCACAATTCACACCCTATTTTTTTATGACAATTAGGTATTGTTATCTTATTGAACTTAGAAGGTTCCTCTGTCCCTGCTCACAATCTCACAACCATTAATCTTAAACCCTAATCTCATAACCATTTATCTTGAACCAAATGAGATATTTGGCATGACATTGAAACAAAATTAATATCTATTTTGTTATATTCTATTATGGAAATTTACAAGCATTAGTTAACACCTTATGTTTACTTTTTTCTTCTTTTTTGGTAGATCACTTGAGCTATATGTTGTTTCCACATTCTAGAGTTTGATGAATTAGCAGATGTTGTATGAAAACTCAATTTTTTTGCCTCTCATCCTTTCTCTAACATATCCTTTCGCATTCTTGATCTGAATATTTCATCTACTTCACTATTTTTTCTAGATCTAAATCTATAACATTGTCTGTAAAGTTCTAAAACCTTGATTTTTTGTCTCCCATACTTTCCCTCTATAAATGTTTTGGCAATAGTAATGCAGTATAGTTAATGTCTATTGTGGGATAATCTCAGTAACAGGTACCACCTGGTGTTTTTATTTGAGAAACAGAATTGTTCTTTCATTAGTGATACCTTGCAAACTTGGAATGTGTTTTATTGGTGCACCTTTCCATTTATATTCATAATTAATCAACTCATTATTCCATTCCTTTTATGTTGATACAAGTGTTTTGTGGTAGTTGTGAATTTATTTTATTCTGAACAGATAGGGACTGTGTTACAGATATAGAAGGCATGGAGAGATGGTATTCAGAAGAAAACAACCACGAATCAATGGATTCCTAGCATCGGAAACAACCTCGCGGGTATTTTAGTAATCTTGGTCCCTACTGTAGATGCTAAGCTTAGTTGCGAATGAATTTTTTTCTTATTTCACGTTGTCTACATTCTTCATGCTCTATTTCTATTTGTGAATGATATGAGGGTCAATCATCAATTTGATCGCTTCGTTTCTATATTTGAAATATAGCGACTAAATGTGGGTATTATATATGCATAACCATTTAGTGTTGCCGAAGTGTTCTCGAGGATTGATCACAAGTTCGACCTCATGTATACTCTACACTTCACAAACTATGATCTTGTAAGAGGTAGCATTTTCAAAGAGGTTCTACAGTAATTTTCGAACAAGGTGATGAAAGTTAGTTGGTAAGCAAATTTCTATACTAAGTATTTTTATTAATTTATATATTCTTTTATGATTATGTGAATGATTGAAATGTCGGTATCATTGATCACGTTGATATCCATTTCTCTCGCTGGTCTTGCGGATGAATTGAGTTATAAGCTTCTCAAACAGAGATGGAGAGAAACTAATATCACAGGACAGATGGTGTTGTTATCGGAATTGATGATTGGGCAGTTATCGAATTCATTGGTGAGAGTGAATACGAGATGAATTGTGTTTAAAACATCACTGTTAGATTTGAGAAGCTTAAGGTTATCGGTGGGTAGGAATTAGTTTTTGTTATATTAAGTCAATGGTTAATTTGATTTCGAATTCGAGATTCTCCAACCATTTACCATGGTTGATAATGATTTATAGTTTCTGATATGGTTTCAGATTTGACAACTTTTTAATTTGGATATTATGAAGATTATTTGATGTTAATGTTCTATTTGGATATTGTCAATGAAATAAGTGTATCCTACAATAGAGGCAATACCCTGCCACCCTTCAATAGTGCTGCACAAGTACATGCATTTCATTATTACTCCACGTTCTTTAGGTTGAAACTGAATTTTATCTCTCAAACTTTGTGACTTCTTCTATCGCTGCATTCATCTAGCGACCACTTCGAAGCCTTCACCGACCACCGACCTATAATAAAGTCCCAACAGTAAACCCTTCGATGATCTGTACCGAAAATCAAATTTTTGAGGGAGACCGGAATATTGAGGACTTAAACTCCTTGGTGCGATTACTTCATTTTTTGAAGTTTAAACAAAGAACTTAGATAGTTAGGAGAACTCAAACATAGCAGTATCATACGTTTTTAGATCAGAAAATGCATTTTCAGAATATCCATTTTTATGAAGCAGTTCAGAATATCCGTTTTTATATCAGAAAATGCCTTCGCTTGAATCCATTAGGATGATGAATGTGAATAAATTGAGGTTTGGGGCCCCACCAGTTTAGAGGACGGCTGGAAATGGAGTTTTTTCCATGAAGCAGTAGATTCAAGTGAAGGCGACACCTAATCAGAGACCGCAGACACTATTGGACTTCTCTCAAGTACACAAACTGTCATAATTAAGCAGTATTTTCTGCTCCATTCCTTTTCTTCTTTATTCTGCATTCTCTATTTAACAGTATTTTCTCACTTTCAAAGCAAACCTGCAATCTCAACCATGTCTAAAAATATACTTATTTTTCTGCGTGTAAGGATTCTCCTATTTTAATAGTTATTTTACCATTTAAACAAGGTATGAATCATTTCTGAAATTCTTATTTTGCAATGGTATGCAGACAAATAACCCTAACAAGGAACGAAGGAAAGGAAGATGACCGCTAACACCTGAGGAAGTTGGTCTCATGCTGAGAGCATTGGGTTTTGGTAATGATGTTTAAATTTATGTGGCATCTGGTGAAGTATATGGAGGTTAAGAGAGAGTAGAAACCTTGAAGATCTCTTCCCAAATTTTCATTCAAAAGATACTCTTTCCAGCAAGGAAGAGTTGGCACCATTTTCTGTATTTTCTTCTCACATGGCAGTGCTAAATTTCATTATTTGTGATGAGAACGATGTTTTTGTCACCAACAATAATGGTAACATGGCTCGGATGTTAGACCGAAGAAGGTATGTTACTGTTTATGTTAAGAAGTATTTGGACTTTGGAACAAATACAGATGTTAGAGTTAAAATATAATAATTTTCTTTGTACAAAACTTTTGTACTTCTACTTACTTGATTTTTGACTCATTTTTATATATACTTTCTTTGTAGTAAGAAGTGGAAAAGATTTGCGCAAGTTGAACCGCATCTGGAAACCAAATTTTGACAGTGTACCAGTGCGTGTCCTGTCATCCTTTGATTAGAGATTATATCTTCAATCATTTTCAGATATAAATACACCTCATGTTTCTCAAAAATCATCCTCGGCAGGAAAGAGAACTTATTTACCTCAAACTTAGGAGAATCTGAATTATTATCTGAATTACTATTGTAATCTTTATTTCTTTTTCTAAATTAACTTGTGTTCTTTAATATTATTTTTATTCGAAACATATTCTCAAGTTGGGTTTTGATCCATTAGGAAATCTCATATTCCATTGGTGACCGAGTCATTTCAGGAAACCTCAAGTTGGGTTTATCCTTGGCTGGAAAAAGCATTAGAGATGCATTGAACTTTGTTTAAATTTTGGAAACATTTTTTGTTAATGCTAAACATTTGGTTATTTACCCATGTTTTATGCTCCTGATATTATCAACACTATTTCTTACAAAACAACTTTGTCAAAATTTTGGACTTATATTCTTCCCATTTTCATATACACAGGAACTGATGATGTGTGTTTCCATATTCTTCCCATTTGGAAGATTATTTGTGTAGCATGAGCTTGAAGATGTGAATCCCAAGTGTATGTTTTAATTAATTTCGTGATATTTTAATTAATTGTTTGATTTCACCATTCAAGAGCTCTAAGGCATGTCTGATTGTCCGTCCTCTATTTTTTTCTTCAATATCTCATGCTTTATTATATGTACGTTCGTGTATTAACTCATCTTCTCTTTAGGGTTGTAGTTATTTATGGCATTTTTCATGTCCAAGAGTGAATATGATCTAATATCCGTACCATCTCTATTTAGATTGAAGCTAATATCAGATGCAAGGGCCATTCAATTTGATAATTTAGATAGAAAAATATATATATATATATATACTGATTATAGACAAAACAATGTAGATAGATACAGAGGGTCTATATAGACAAAACAAAAGAGTGTAGATAATTTAGTAATTTTAAAAATCTCTATTATCCTATAATATAGAGAAAACTGTGAAGATACATAGCCAATTGAGCCATTACTGCCAGGTTCTTATAGGCGGTTAGTTATTGCGATGATTGTGCCTTGAGGTTGTATTAATTCAAAGATATTATAATTTTTATGTACTAGGAATACCTAGGTATAGGAGAAACTTGATTAGTTTATTTTAATGTAAGAAAATTTATTTTCATTGAAATCATATTATTATGGATATCATTAATGAATCTCTGTTAATTTTTCAAGTAATTGGGAAATTCTTTAATTTTCAGCGAGGTATCATTCTCATCCTCTTAAGTATGTGTTTTATTATATCTGTAATGCGTACTGATGCGTAATATGTACTGATGTGTTTTCAGGTAATATATGTTTTCATGTAATATGTACTGATGCGTAACATGTACTGTTTTCAGCTAATATGTGTAATCTGCATTTTATTCAGGTATGTACTTAAGTATTCAAGTATGTGTTTTATTCAGGTAATATGCGTTTTCCAATTATATTATGCGTTTCCAATTGTATTTAGGTATGCATTTTATTTAGGTAATATGCATTTTATTCAGGTATGTACTTAAATTTTTTTTCGTTTATGTATGAAATAATTACAATCATGTGATCTTTATGTGAACAACAAAATATGAGTTATATGTGCTTACACTGCTCCATCAACATTGTGGCACTAAACTTGATAAACTTATCATAGCATTGGTTCCGTTGCATACATTTCTATTCAAATTTTGTCTTTGGCATAACACAAAATCATGTGAGAGCTAACTGCAACACTGTAAAATGGAGTGCATATTGTTAAGTGTTTCTGACCATATATCCATTTCTTTTTTTTTAAACTGGTAAAAAAAGAAGAACGGAAAAAACAGTTTTATTACATAATATTTTTTTTTGTTTTTTTCCAGAAACCAGTAAGGTAAACTCTCTTATTTTTTTTTCACGAAAAACATATCTTGGATAACTATTGGCTATCACTTTCTTTGTTTGTTTCCATTTATCCATTTGTTTTTTTTTCATTTCATTTGAGCCTATAATATCTCTATTTTTAAAACAGATGCTCACACCTGTTATAACACACACACACATCCTCACTGCTTATACATACATCAAACTTCCTTGCAATACCCCTGTATTTCATAAGACGTTTTAATGTAGACTAGCAATAAAAGTGAAACGCCCCGAAGTCCCCCAATTTTAAAATTCATATACTTTGAAATCAATTTCCTTGTTAGATATGCGAAAGCGTTAGATGATGGTTCAATAAAAACAAATTTTAATTTACTTCAAAATTAAAATTAAACCAAGTGAAATATGATAAAATACACACACAATTTAGATTTCACTTAAACCATATTAATTAATCCAAGTCCTATAAAATTGGCCTAAGTCATATTTTGCACTTTTATCAAGTTAGGCCAAACCAATTTTATCAATTAAATTAAATGACTTGAATTAAATTAACATAAAAATTACCCAATATTAATTTGCACCAAATTAAACAAGTAGTGATTAAATTAAACCAATTTTATCTTTTTACCTAAGCATGCGTTCTAGGTGATTTTGCAAAAGATAAAATAAATAATTAATCCACTACGCCACGATGTACGAGGAAAAACCTACAACGGAAAAAAACCTCGGACGACCCTAGCCTCAAATCCACTAAGTACGGAATTTACAAATACAAGCAAGATGACTTACAACACTCGACTCAATCCATCTCAAGCCCCGACACATCTTCTTGTATAAACCTCTGCCTAGCGAATAACCACGGAGCTCCACCGCGGTCTCGAAATCCACCGATCGGACTTTATATGGTCACCGTCACCCGAACAAGGAGCCTTTCTCGAAGTGGGTAAATCAACGCAAAGCCTCTTCTTCTTTGTGGGATTTAGAAGCAAACCCGAACGTCCCTTCAAACGGTAGAGATGAAAAACCGGTGCCAAACACTCCAAGCAAAGTATATATATATATATGGAACTTGGATTAAACAAACAATTCGGTGTAAACTAGAGTGTTAGATGAATTTTTCTTTGAAAAATGAACACTCAAAATCGTGAACTTTTCTTGGCAGAATTTTCTCTCAAAAACTCTCTCTAGAAGTTAGAATGGAATGAAAAGTTAAGTTAGAAAAGTTTATTTTTGCACTTAAGAAGTTCTGTCAAAAGATAGTGGGAAAAACAAGTGGGAAAGTGGGTCAAAACTGCTTAAAATTGCCAAATACCTGTTTCCGCCAAATCTCGTTCGAACGAGGCTTCTAACGATGTTTCAGTGTGAACTCGTTAGAAATCTCGTTGGAAATCTCGTTCGAACATCAAGCTCGTTCTAACGACACTTCGAACGACATTCTAGTGGCCTAATGGGGAACTTCGTTGGTAAACTTGTTCGAACGACTTTACTGTTCGAACGACAATCTCGTTCGAACCACACTTCGAATGAACTTCCAAAACTTGATTCTAAAGTTTTAATAAAATCTTTCTGAAATTAAACAACAGTTTTAATTAAACCTATACCCATTATAAACTTTTCTAAGCTCCTATATATATATATATATATATATATATATAATGCATTCATACCTTGGGAGCATGGAACCACTGTTGATGATGTAGAAACGAGGAACTTAAACTCGGCATTGTGATGAAGCTTTATACACTTGGCCGCTACGTCTTCAACATACACGTCATAGACTTGAAGGATGATCAATTAACTCTATCCTATGACTCAAATGTTTTTGTCCGAAATTGAGCCAAAACTACAAAGGACTCAATTGGAAATTTGTGTCCTTACAAAAAGTCAGTTCTTAATTTTAACATTGTGTTGCATTTTTTCTTAAGTTTGTATGATTAGTGAAAGTTAATTTATTATCAAGATACGGTTGACCCCATTGGGACTATGGACGCATGTCTACACGCATTGTTGTTATGTTAACACCATACATGGTGGCAATAAATGGGACACCTTTATCTTCGGCACCCATCGTGTGTTAACATATAGTTATAAGATCCGACAGTGTATTATAAACACATTGATGTTATGTTAACAGCATTCATGTGTTAACATATAGTTTTTGACACCTTATTATCCGACAATCTTATAGTAGACTGTTATGTCGACAGCCTTATAAACATCGTGTGTTAACATATAGTTTTTGACACCTTGCTATCCGACAGTCTTATATATGACTGTATGTTAACAGCGTACATTCTACATGTTAACAGCATACATGTGAGGTGTCGTAGTCTACTATCCGACAGTCTACTATAAACACGTTGTTGTTAAAACATTACTACATTATTGTGACATGGATTCATGACACCACATCGCTATGTGAAGAAAAACACCAACTGTAAAAAATCCCCTGTCAATTTTGAACCTTGCTTTGTACTATGAGAATGTTTACTTTGTAATGCTATAATTTTGTAGCTCTCATATAGTTTGGGTTTACTGATTATGTTTCAATCTCTTATTTTTTTTTGTTTCTTTTAGTGATGTCTGTAGGTTGGTCATATCCAAGACAGGGGAATGAGACCATAGGTTGGTCACATTGCTCAATTTTTTTTCTTTTGTCACCTTTTTAAGTGCATAAAGCCTATTTATCTAAATTGCTACTCAAATCTGCTGCTTCATTCAAACGGATCTCCACCGGATCTAGTATTTAGATCTAATATTTTCTTTTTTTCTTTTTTATGACTCAAATCCGTTCGGTTTTGCTTAATACTGATTTCTTCGTTCTTATTTATTGTTTATGTTCTATTTTGCAGGCCGGTTTGAGGGTACATAATACTGATTCGGGTTTTGGGCATTTGACCTCTCTTAACTTTGTTTTTTTCAAAATGACAAATTGATTTCTTGGTGCGAGTTTTCATAAGACTGATTCGAGTTTTGGGGGTTTACATAACAATCATTTATTGGTGCTTATTTCTTTATGTTCTATTTTCTCAAGTCAGTTTGAGGGTGATTAATGTCCTAAACTTCTTTACTGATAGGTCTTTATGTTTAATGGCCATGTTTATCTATGTTTCTTTTGTTGTTGAGTCTCAATGAGGAAATTTTGCATAAAATTGCATGTGTTAACAAATTGACTAATTTTTTCACTGTTGATATATATGATTTAACTGCATATTTTCTTAGTGTGAGGTTTAATCTTTAATTCATACATTTAATACATGCCTCCTCATGTTAATTTCTATCGATCGAATTGTGTTTATTGGTTTAGTAATGTTTATGAAGTTAGTTACACGTTACGCCCTTAAATTTCAAATATAGTGTGCCAGTTTGCGAGATGTCTATTCCCGCTGAATGTGTATATTATCCACTAAGTTTTGGTTGAGATTTTACGCATTATAATGTGTATATTGATTTTGGCAGGTACATATTCGAAAGAAATAATGAACAACAATTCAATGTTCCAATTCACAGCTTTTGGAGCTCAACTTGGTAAGTTCAGACCATAAGTAACATATTATATATTTTCAGCTTTCTTCGAGAAGGGGTTTTGATTCTTAAATTTCTAAGCATTAGAACACATGATCTTTAAGAGAATTACATTGATGCTTGGAATAAAATTATTTTCATGCCTTTGGACATGGTAAATCTACTATTAGTATTGGACTATTTTTTTGTTTATTAAAGAGGGTGGATAGTCCTATAAACAAATGACACTAATGCACACATAGGTCTACGCTATATAGTTACTAATTATCGTAGTTTATATAATATTTGACTAGCTATTTCAATTGACTAACTATATATTTTTTATTTTGTATCAGATCACATTTTGAAAACTACAGACAATTATTATAGTTGAACAAATGGGACGACTTCAGTTGATATATCTGTGAATTTTTTTACGAATTTTGTTTTGTTGAACTAATTGTCAGATGAATTTGGAATGATTGAATATTATTGGATTGGTTATCCCTTAAGAGGGTGGATTGTCCAATTTTGTTTTTAAATCGACACTTGGTTTAGTTGTGGCACAATGGGAATTCAGTTGATGAATTTTTATATTTCATGTTATATATAAATTTGTTTCATTAATTTAGACTATTTGAATGTTGTTGAACAATTTGTTATTTGTTAGCATGGTGGATAGTGTGACAACCCGCCTACTAAAATAAGAGGTAGCCAGCCCGATACTCCAATAATCACAGGAACCATAGATGGTCCATTCTTAGCATCACTGTCGTTAAAATAATAGTATGAGATAACCACCAATTATTTTCGAAAATGGACTATCAAATTAAATTTTATAAGTAAAAGAAAAGGACTTAGACAATCCAATTTGCAAAAACGGTGGATACCAAAATTAAACGGGTAATAGTATAACAAAATGCATAAAGTAATAACCGAATAAGTTGTCGGTTAACAGACTAATACAAACAGGTTACACCGAGTATTACAATTAAATATCACATTATAATAAATGAGTACAAAGCATGGGCAACACGCCCGAATAAATAAACTGAACATAACTAGAGTACAAAAGATCGAAGCGTCTATAACGAATATCCTATAACATCCGCAAAATGTTGTAGCTCCAAGACAACTGGAATGGAGAGATCAATACGGGCGTCCTTACGGAGGAGCACCTGAACAGACAAGGAGATCACGCAAAACAAAGAGATATGGACGGGTCAGGTCCCGGTTTGATATGATCACCATGTGAATAAAATGCATGACAGTTATGAATATCTAAACGTAAGCATAAATTTAACTATCTCTTGCAATTAATCATAAACATTCTCATCTCTCAATCTATAAGCACAACCTAGCACAATATCAATGATTATGCTCAAATGCTCATATAAGCATGGGAGAACTCATCTACATTTACTCAAGGAGACATCATTTCAATTATTCACAATTTAAATGCACAATTCCTTTTTTTCTCTAGGAAATACATATATGGCAATTCATTTTACAAAATGTTTTACCAATTCAATTTCATCTCATATCTTCCCATTTCCCTTCTTCCATCCAGGAAATGTATTTAAAGCAAATTTATTATCATAAAATGCTTTAACATCAATAATATCCCACATTATTATGAATAGTGATATTTCATATCATATAACGATTCTAAGACCGCCCGTCCGAGTTTTCCCACTGTGCGCACCCCTAAATGGCTATCATCTTCCAAGGCCTATCAAACAAGAAAATGTGGGCATCTTACAACGCGAGACGTCGGGAAGCGTCCATATACCTAAGTGAGTCATAACCACACCCGGAATTACCCCACACCACAAAAATAATCACATAATATAATAACCGATCATATGGCCGAGGACTATATTCACCCTGCATTCACTAGCCAGGGGACTTCACCTCATGCGTGTAACTTCCCTTATGATAGAGATTTAGAGAGGTGTGTATATGCAAATTATCATTTACAAAGATCAGTTTTCCATTTTGAAAACATTCACTTTTTACATTCTCAAACAATTTATACTTAACCATTAAGTACCAAATTTTAGAATATGCATTTCTTATTCTTAAAGTCATATTTTATTAATGACCCATGACCCGAAGTGCCATTATCCTCACCCTAGTATCCAAGAGTCCAAAGGAATACCATAATCATTAAAGGAAAATCTCCCTCAATAATAGTCTCCCAAAAGTCCCAAACATCATCATTCTTTCTTCGATAGATTCTAGGTTAACGTCCTATATCAAACGAGATATTAACCCCTATGGACTAACCCTTGGGATAAGCCCAAATAACCCCACGCTAGGGTATTAACCTACTCAATACAAACCTCTAAAACTCTTTATTACTTCCCAAGATAAGGTTCCTAAGCCTTGAACCTAAAAGAAAAAGACTCAAAACAAAACTAGAAAAATCTCACAAAAACAGGGCTTACGAATCGATTCGCCTAGGGCCGAATCGATTCGCCCCTGACTGGGAATCGATTCACCCAAAAACAAATCGATTCGGTGAGGAAAACCAACTTACTGCCCCAGCCCGAATCAATTTGGCCTTAACCCGAATCGATTCGACTTCCCAAACTTGTATCCCCCTACTCTGGCAAATCGATTCGCAAGGGGGGCGAATCGATTTGCCCTGTTCGATTTGCCCAGAAATGGGCTACAGGTTGTATGAACCCTAAAATCCCAAAAACCCAAATCTTTGATTTCCTTTAATCCCAGCAAATCATACCTACACTACAACTAACTAATATTCCCAACTCAAATCAAATTAAACTACAAGATTAAGGGTTTAAACACCAAAATCATCAAAAAATCCTTAAATGGTTAAAACTCCAAAACATAACTATAAATGCAATTTATCCACATTAAATCATGATCAAGCAAGTAAGAAACTTGCCTTAAGTTTGTAGGCTCGGATTCTCTTCCCGTAGCATCAATTTCCAGCTCCAAATCTTCAATTCTCTCTCTTTTCTCCATTTTCTCCCAAGTTCTCTCTTCTCTCTCTCTCTCTCTCTAAGCTTATAACATAAAATGAGAAATAAAATGGGTTGGGAGACTTAAACGGGACTTAAACATAAATTCCCCTCTTTCAAGTGTTAATACACCATTAAAATGACTCGTAACTACATAATTGAGTCATAACCTGTCAAAAGTGTCAGAGACTCCAAAAATACAACTTGGCACTTATTTTGACTATCTCGACTATTCCAAAACTAACCGCACCCCCTAAAATGGCATCCAGAGCAACGTATAATATTTTTATGTTCCTACGTCATTTTATTTCATTAATTATGCTCAAATCTGAATATAAGTCATAACCGTCACTTAAAGCACAACGACGCAAATCAAACACAATACATCGCTATTTACTTTCTCATATCAGTAAATAGGCAAAACATGGTAAATATTATCTCTTAAATCACTTAAAATAATATTTACCCCAACTTTCTCTATTTTATAAAATTAGCCCATCAGGCAAAATAATATAAAATAGTCGCTCAAAAGTCTGGGTTGTTACATACTCCCCTCCCCCCTATAAGGGAATTTTGCCCTTAAAACTAAGGTATACCGTATAACCATATTAAGGGTGTACTCTTCTAAACTATCGTTCTTACATCCCTAGCGAACTTCCTCGACAGTGTGGCATCCCCGTTGGACTCGGACTAAGGTCATCACTTTCGATCTTAGTCTACATTCTTCGTGCTCTAACATAGAACCTAATCGTTCCTCATGAACTATCGATCCTACCTTCAACAACGGAAGAAATTGCCTACATAACTTGGCACAAGTTTCATTTGCTCTCGAATCATGTTATACGCTTCCTAGGGAATATCTGCACTAAAACTGGATCCCCTACTTCCATTACTTCATGACCTCCATTCGAGTCGGCATAGTCCTTGAAAAATATGCGGATCAACGAGATCAATCATCAAAGAAATATTCATGGACCACTCCAAGTCCAAGAAACTTATCGTCCACAGGTTCCACCCAACGAGCAGGAGAATTACTCCGTTGGCTACACCAGGCCACCTATGGTGCCATCCTTATAGAAAACGATCCAAATTATTGTATGAAATTTTGATTCATAAAAACTACTACCCCCATACTTTCTTTAGGTCAAACACGCCTATTGGAGGTATGCCTTCCGACCTTTGGTTAACTTTCTCCATTCATTCAACCACTTACGGGTGGTAGGTTGTACCCAACTTCAATTTGGTTCCCATCACTTCCTGGAAACTTTACCAAAATTTTGACACGAAAGTCTAGTCTAGGTCCAAAATTATTTTGATAGGAACCTCATATAGTTCCATAACTCCGCCATAAAGAGCTGGGCGTACTCCTCCAAAAAATAGTCCGCCCATATTAGCCGAAAAAAGCGGCGATTTGGTCAAAGGATCAATAATTTTCTCAAATAGGATCATGAGCATTGCGATGTCAGAAATTCGATGAAGATGTCCATGGATATACCCTTCCTCGTTCCACCACTACTCTCTTCACACTAGTAGGTGAAATGGTCAATCACGGACATGAATGCTCTTGCTATAGCATCCCCTTAGTTAGGCTTGTTCTACTTGACTTTCCATGCCTTCGCTAGTCTCCCCCATGGGTTTTCTACTCGGCGCGTCCGCTACCTCACTCGTGCTCCCTTAGTGATAATGAATATCTAATTGACAGTCCTTTATGAACTTTAAACACCAACTCTACCGCCCCAATAACATATTGCAACAACTTGTGGTTCGTAAAAAGACTAAATTTTTTGCCCAGGAAGTAGTGTCTCTATTTATTTAAGGCAAATACTACCGCTACGAACTCTAAATCACGCGTGGTATAATACTTCTCACGAGGTTTAAGTTTGTGAGACGTATAAACAATGGATCCATGCTCCAGTATTAATCCTTCCAGTTCCTGGCAGAGACTCGTTCGTTAATATCGAGAAATCCACTCTCGATCTTGACAACACGAGTGCAGGAGTAAAAGTCAGCTCATCCTTAAACTCCTCGAAAGCTAGTTTATCGACGTAACGTCCTTTATAAGAAAGGCCTCACCTTCTTCTGGCCTAGCATCCCGAATCACTCGAGATTCCATACTTCTTCTTTCTGGGGACCTAATCCTTCTTAGAGTTAACCCACAAACTTACTCGCGGTTAACTCCCTACCGCCTCCCTAAAATAGTGTCACATGCCCTAAGGGACTTACGTCCTAATAATCCTAAGGTTGATATACTTCCTATTCAAGTCGTGTAAGTATTATACTAATTATATCCCTAGTGCCCACGACCTTTCTCAACTTCTGACATTCGCTCGGTTTCATGCGTGGGACGTCTCGCAAAGCGAAATCTAAACAAGGAACCCTCCCGTTACACTACTACCTCGCATCGTCGTTCATTAAGATATAACAGTTTAAGAAACATGATCGGGACCGCTAAAATTCTAACTCGTAACCCTACTAATGCGCTTCTACTTCTATGTCCTACCATCTCAGATAATTGAAAATTTAACTAATTGGGCGCTTACTTTCTGTAAGGTGTTACAAATACTTTATCCCCATATATATATGCATACATCTTCTTAAATGTCCTTCTCATCAAGGCATAACCATAAGTCACAATCAATCCGACTTTCTTATCTAGGTCTCCCTCACATCGATCAGAGGAGAGAACTATTTACAGTGCTTCTATACGGCACATTAATAGCCCTTTAATCACTCAATCACGTGATTCTCGGCTAAACCCTCCAACCCAGCATTCTAACAATAGAAAGAAAGAAAAAAATGCAACATCTCTCCACTCCCAAAGCCGTTAAGGTTCATGAGTGGAGCGTCTCTCAAAGCGAAATCCAAACAAGGAACCCCATCAATACACTACTACTTAACTTTGTTGGTCGTGGAGATAAGGCAATAACAAACACAAACAAAACAAACAGATAATCAAACAAAACAAACAAAATAATTAATGAAAATTTCTTATATACCTTAAACCATATCTATAAAGTCTCAACCCTGTATCAAGGTGAGATATTATAGAACAACTAGTTCCATTCTGGAACTAGAAATAGGATAGCCTCACAATCATTCGCCTACTATCTCTCCGACCAAAGCAAAATATTTCCACTCGTATAACACATATGGTACGAGTAGCACATACCACATATACTTTTAAATTTTCATCACTCGCTCTAGCGAATGAAGGAAAATAAAACATCCTTACCGTGGAAATCATATAGATACACTCTCTATAATAACATCGATACTACCACAAGCTCAACTTACACACCCGAATCTAGGGTAAATACAATACTACTCCATCTTATCATACAGAATGCACCACCCTCAACCAAGGTGGAATTCCCGTCAACATTCTTGCCAATTACCCTGGCCACCACCAATGGTTTCAAGATATATTATTCTAGTCTTATCTAAATCAAACTACTTCCATTGATGCCTCAACTAGGCACCCTATTATTGCCCTTTTCTCCCATCAACAAGATCAAAACGTGTGGTTCCATATTCCACGTCAGAACCGTTTCTCCATCTCTAGATACCTGACGATTACCCGCGTGGTTCCCTTAACTTATTCCACAAAAGAGAACATTCTACCGGCCTCCCCTTCCTTATTTCACTGAGTCTTCCCCGAATGGGTGTCCACCAATGGGGTTTCTGTAATACCCCGCATTTTTATCGATATTTATTTATGGGATTAATTAAACTAAATGTGAATTAATTGAGAATTAATCCGGATAAAATACTAATGAGATGTGAGTTGGTATTTGATTATAATGTGTATATATGGCAATATATGAATATTGAAAATATTGAATTTGTCGTAAGATAGAAATACGGCAATTTGGGAAATTTTGTTGGGACGCGTGTGACAGTCGCGTCGGGAAAGTAATTATGTTAATTAAAAAGTGAATTTTAGTTTTATCAACCGTATGGTTATTTTGAGTGCGCCAACATGTTCAGAAGGGTCGAAAGAGTCAGAAAACACTAGTCGGGGGTTTAGTTTGGATCCCGGGGCATTTTCGAGCCATACCGGCAACTTAAAAGGGTATTTTGGTAATTTTGAAATTTTGGGAATAATAACCAACGAATTTTGGGACTTAATATTAGGTTATTTCGTAACCCACTAAGCCATTACCAGCACTTAACCAACTAAAGGGCTACGGGAGTTATAGGAAGAAGTGGGAGAGAAGTTAGAAGAGGTTCCCAAAGAGAAAACCACCATCTTCAACCTTGGGAGGAAATCCATAGAGAAAGGGGAGAATCAACCCATTCACCAACACCAAATTCAGAGAACTATCTAAGGCAAGTGGTTTAATTACGTTATTTACAACGAATGCTTCTTCCATGCGTAGAAATTTAAATAATTGTATTATTTTGGGAGAATAACAAAAACCCATGAAATTGGAATTAGAAACTCATGTTTTGATAAAGAGATTGTATGTAGAATTGTGTTTGGATGATTATAATGTTGGAAATACATCTTTCATGTTGCAAAAACGGATTTAATTAGGGATATTGATGACTTTAAATTTCTAGGGTTCATGTTCATGAGATTTGGGGAAAATTGGGGAGATTTGATGATTAGATGTGGTTTAGGATGATTTGATCCCATATAGAAGTTAAAATACGACCTAAGTATGATTATAAATTATTAGGAACCTTGAACTACTGTTGGAATGATGTTTAGATGAGATTAGAGGTGAAGAAAATTGGGAAAAATGAGATAGGAGAATTCTGGGCTCGAAACTGTCATCTCGTTAGAAGGCCTGCCCAGGTCGTTCGAACGAGCTTCTAACGAGTTGACAGTTTGACTTCTAACGAGTGGGATGTTCATTCGATGCCTTTCGTTCAAACGAGATCTCGTTAGATGACCACTTTGTTCGAACGAACTCTCGTTCGAATGACCTCGTTCGAACGAGACTTCTAACGAGTTGACAGATTGGCCTGATTTGATTTCTAGTATCCCGTAATCTTGTTTAATTGTAGAGATGATGTTCCCTTGATGACTAATTGAGATAGTTGGGATATTCGGGATATATTGGGGAGTAAAATATAGAAGAATGTTTTGAACCAAATGGTAATTGTGGGTTAGGACGCGAATAACTAATTACGACGTGAGGATAATGGGTGATGTGTATATATAAACCGGGGACACGTGTATTGGTATAAGAATGAGAAGTATACCACTAATGAATTATGGTAATTACTAAGATGTGTGCATGCTTAGTATATGTATATGATTTTATGCGTATGACATACCTACCATACTTGCTATCACGGGAGGTTTACGTTCACTTAGGGCCATCTAATCCTTGTGTGCCCGGATTTAGATTGGTACCTAGAGGACATAGTTCAGAGAATGACTTATTTGTGAGTTAATAAGTCAGCTGACTGTGGAGCGTAGGTATGTACGTGACCCATGGATATGTTGAATTATGTTCGCCTCCATTTTTGTGTGTTGTGCTTATTCTAACAATTCCTCAGAGATTCGGAATTTGAAATCCTTATGTACGTGATGTACCGGGATGGATAGCAGAGTATGTGTGCACTGCAGCATAGCCTCGGGGTGCTTGTATTGTATATTTATGATGTGAATGATATACGGTTAAACGAACAGACTTGTCATGTTTAATTATGAGAATAATTTATAGTAACTCCTTGAGAAGATAAATAAGGGGATAACCTCCAATAAATGGTAATGCTAATAATTGAGAATTCGAGTTTAAGTAAAGTTATCTATTCAAGTGCTCACATTGGGAATTTATATTGTGAATCGAGTAGAACGGTTAGAACTTATAACGATTTGGTTAGATACGTATATCACTTAGATGGGTACGGTACGTTAGGAGTGCACAAGTAGTCGAGAGGTGAGTATTTCATGTGAGTGCACGTCCTAACATGTATTTTGCATTCATTGTTTTAATGTTATTAAAGAACTTGCTGTTTTTAAAATACTCTCCACTTTCGGGCTCTGACCCGTTTGCTTTCAAATCTACTTTTTGTAAAAACCTTTTTAGGTGCCCAGCCACAAGGACACCATGCATAGGATTTTCATTCAGGTGACGAGCTGCAGCTGTTTGTGGAAGTTACAGGGCTTTACTAGTAGACGCTTCTTTGATCTTGACTCTATTCAGTGTTCATCATTTGTAGGGCATGTCGCCCATTTCTATTAGAAACATTTTACATTTCAGTTATTCAGACTTTGGTTTGTAATTAATTCAGGATGCAGACTTGTTTTATTTATTTCCATATTGGGATTGTCGCGAGGAGTATTTCCTCCAGACTCGTTAATACTTGTTGATTTCGCTATTGAGACTTTATCGTGAATGGTTGTGCTACATTTCTACTATTCATTTATTGCATGTTAATCAGATTTAATTTAAAATTTGGCAACTCACTTTTTAAATACTAGGTGGTTAGTAATCATTAAAATGTTTTCGACAGTGATGCTATTAACTGAACTAACTTGGCATTTTGTATTGATTTAATAAAGGAGAAGCTACCCGGTATTTAATTAGTTGGGGTGTCACAGGTGGTATCAAAGCATCTGGTTCTAGTGTCCTTTAGGATCTGTACGGCTTATTATATTTCCGCTGAGCTTTCTTTGATGTAGAGCCCTATAATTTAGGACTGTTGTATTCTTTTATGTATGCTTCGCTCTTCAGCTATTTTAAGTTTATAACTGCGAACTTATAGACTTTACTCTTATCTCAGATGCCTCCACGACGTGCACCACGAGTTCCTAGGGATGCACAGCTCGAGCCACAGCCAGCACCAGTACAGGGCACCATGAATGCCGCCGAGGTTGCAGCTATTCTAGCCCAAGCGGTAAATGCCGCCCTAGCCGTTGTACAGCAGGCACCACCTCAGGCGCCATTAGCCGAGCCAGTTCAGGCACATGCATTCCCGTCTTCTTGGGAATGCGTTCGTGATGCTTTTCAGAAAGCACACCCACCGGAGTTCGCAGGAAGCTCCGATGTTGTGGTTTCAAGTCAGTGGAGGAAGGATATTCAGAGGCACTTGAGGATGTTTGAGTGCAGCGATGTTCAGAGGCAGATACTAGCTACTTTCAAGCTAGTGGGATCTGCATTGCAGTGGTGGAAGTCCATTACCACCGCAGGGGAGAGGGACACTTTCACTATACAGGAGTTCTGGGTGCGGTTTGACCGCAAATATTTTCCGTCAGCTGTTCACACGGAAATGAGGAGGAAGTTGATGAACCTTAGATAGGAGAGAAGGACTGTGGCTGAGTATGAGGCTGAATTCACAAATTTGCTGAATATTGTCCCGGATGAGATACCGACAGAAGAGAAGAAGATCCAGAAGTTCACCGATGGATTGACATGGAAGATCCGTCAGCATTTGTTAGGGAACCTTTCGTTGGCCACTTATTCTGACGTGGTTAACGCTGCACTGTTACACTGCCAGGATCACCGCTTTCATATGGCTGAGAGCAAGAGATCAGGAGAGTCCAGCCATCAGGGCAGGACTGGAGGAAATGGTGCCAGTGGGGCACAATCTACTCAGGGGCAGAGGCAAGGTGACCAGGGTTCCCAGCAGGGGGATCATAAGAGGTTCAGATTGGGGAATTTCAGGTATGGACAGGGAGGTTTTAGGCAGGGCCAATAGGGTCCGAACAGCCATCAGGGCCAGCAGGGTCAAAATGGTCAACAGCAGCAGTTTCACCAGGGCCAGCAATGCCAGGGCAGAAATGGTAACGGTCACCAGGGCCGTGGTCAGCATGGACAGCAAGGGGGAAACTTCCAGGGGAAGTGTTTCATTTGTGGTAAGATTGGCCACAAACGTCAGGATTGTCCTGATAGGGGCAGGGCCCCGCAGCAGCAGCAACAGGGTGCTCGACAGGAGACGCAGAGGCCTATGTTTCCCGCCGCCCTCCCCGCAGCACCACAGATGGCAGCATTACCACCCATTCCAGCAGTCCCAGTTCAGCAGGGGCAGCTTCAGTATGGGAGAGTGTATCAGCTCCAGCAGGTCGCAACCCCACAGGATCCACCAGCCATTGAGGGTATGTTCTCTATTCAGGGGACTCTGGGGCGTATTTTATTTGACACGGGGGCCACACATTGTTTCATTGCTACGAGATTTGCACGCACCATTGGGTTGTTAGACACCGCAGAGAATACGATTACTTGTGTAGATTCACCGTTGAGTAGGGGTTTCGTGATTTCCCTTATTTGTAGAGGTGTGGGTATAGAGATCGGGAGATTTACTTTACCCGCTGATATGTTAGTGTTAGAGATGACCGAGTATGATGCCATTATTGGTATGGATTGGCTAGTTGTGTACCGAGCCATGATTGACTGTTTTAGTAGGAGTATTATCTTTTCCATTCCCGGGCAGGAGATGTTTTTAGTGGCGATGCCTCGTCCTTAGGGAGGATCGTCCACTCATTTGTACTATATAGAGGAGGAGACCTCTAAGGAAGTGGTGATACCACTTGATTTGATTCCGGTTATTCAAGAGTTTGCCGATGTATTTCAGGATATACCTGGATTACCTCCGAGTAGGAGATAGATTTTGTGATCAATTTGACGCCGGGCACTCGGCCTATTGCCCACGCACCTTACCGTATGGCTCCAGCTGAGATGAGAGAGTTACGGGATCAGATGTTGTTGGGTCAGGGATTTATACGGAGGAGTACTTCACCGTGGGGTGCCCCTGTGTTGTTCGTTAAGAAGAGGGATGGATCGTTGAGATTGTGTGTGGATTACCGGGAGTTGAATAAAGTCACGATAGGGAATAAGTATCCATTGCCCCGAATCGATGACTTGAAAGGAGCTTCTTTCTTCTCAAAGATTGATTTACGATCAGGATACCATCAGTTGCGTATCAGGGAAGAGGACATCTCGCAGACTTCTTTCTTAACGAGATATGGTTCCTACGAGTTTCGGGTTATGCCTTTTGGTTTAACCAACGCTCCAGCCGTGTTTATGGACTTAATGAATAGGGTGTTCAGAGAGTTCCTGGACCAGTTCGTCATTGTTTTCATTGATGACATTCTGGTTTACTCCCAGACAGAGGAGGACCACAGCGAGCATTTGAGACAGGTTTTGCAGACGCTACGTCAGAACGAGCTGTATGCAAAGTATGAGAAGTGTGGGTTTTGGCTGAAGGAGGTTCAGTTTTTGGGGCATATTATTTCCGACCGGGTGATATCTGTTGATCCGGGAAAGGTATCCGCGGTGAGGGAGTGGGGACATCCCACGACACTGACTGAGATCCGTAGTTTCTTGGGATAGCAGGATACTACATGAGGTTTATTCGAGGTTTCTCAAAGATACCGGGTCCTTTGACACATTTGACTCGTAAGGGTGTGCCGTTCATTTGGAGTGATGCCTGTCAGTTGGCATTAGATGAGTTGAAGGACAAGTTGACCTCAGAACCTGTGTTAGCATTGCCGAGACCGGGAGTTGAGTATCTAGTTTACACCGATGCATCCTTACAAGGACTTGGAGGTGTATTGCAGCAGGAGAGTCAGGCCATAGCTTATGCTTCCCGTAAGCTTAAGCCTCACGAGAAGAATTACCCCACTCATGATTTGGAGTTAGCGGCAGTTGTATTTGCCCTTCGGATTTGGAGACATTACCTTTTGGGGGATAAGTTTCGATTGTTCACAGACCACAAGTCCCTACAGTAACTATTCACGCAGAAGGAGTTGAATATGCGACAGCGAAGGTGGCTTCAGTTTGTGAAAGATTATCAATTTGATATCCAATATCACCCGGGGAAGGCTAATGTGGTAGCAGATGCGTTGAGCCGTAGGCCAGTAGATGAGGTGGCAGGGGTGTGGAAGGCTAAGTGGAAGGAGTTGGGACACCAGGATGCAGTGGCCCGATCGTTCATGTCTGTGATGACTATTACACCGCAGATTGTCACGAAGGTGGTAAAGGCACAGGTAAATGACTCGTTCTGTCAGGAGCAGATAGTTCGATTACTAGCAGAGGGAGCCGAGTCCTATACCGTTAGCTCAGACGGGGGATTACGCTTCAATGGAAGACTGGTAGTTCCGAAAGGGGAGGAATTGCGACACGAGGTGATGGCAGAGTCGCACGGCTCACGGTTCGCGGTACATCCCGGTGGGGACAAAATGTACCAAGACATGAGATGACAGTATTGGTGGAACGGGATGAAAAGAGATATTGTCGTGTTTGTTTCTAAATGCGCCACTTGTCAGCTGGTAAAAGTGGATCATCAGAGACCGGCATGATTTCTACAGCCATTAGAGGTCCCGATGTGGATGTGGGAAAGCATCTCCATGGACTTTATCACGGGGTTACCTACGTCACAGAGGGGTCACGACTCCATTTGGGTAATTGTGGACAGGTTGACCAAAGTTGCTCATTTTCTACCCATAAGGACGGACTACACTACGGGACAGTATGCCCAGCTTTTTATTGCAGAAATAGTGAGACTTCACGATGTGCCCCTAAATATCGTGTCTGACCGAGATAAGATATTTGTCTCACGGTTTTGGGAGAGTTTTCATGAGGCCATGGGCACGGAATTGCGGTTGAGTACGGCTTATCATCCGCAGACCGATGGGCAAACCGAGCGTACAAATCAGATGTTGGAGGACATGTTGCGTATGTGCATCATTGATTTCGGGGATGGATGGGAACAGTATCTTCCACTGGTGGAGTTTGCTTACAACAACTCCTACCAGTTCACCATTGGCATGGCTCCATTTGAGGCGTTGTACGGTAGACCTTGTCGTTCCCCAGCATGTTGGTTGGAGGTGGGGGACAACAAACTACTTGGGCCGGAAGTGATTCAGGATACTTCGGCGAGGATAGAATTGATACGGAGTCGCATTCGGGTAGCTCAAGATCGGCAGAAGAGCTATGCTGATGCGAAGAGGTTCTTCAGGGAGTTCCAAGTGGGGGACCAAGTTTTACTCAGAGTATCTCCTATGAAGGGGATTATGCGATTTGGGAAGACGGGAAAGTTGGCACCGAGACACATCTGCGGTGCTTCATTACTCTGCTATCTTGTCCCAATACAGCATGTCATTGTATAGGGGACTATAGGTTCGGTAAAGATTCCTCGAACCACAAATATCAATACAAAAATTGGAGGCGAACATAGTTCTCATACCCATGGGTCACGCACATACCTACGTTCCCATAGTCAGCGGACTTATCATCTCACCGATAAGTCTTTTATAGTCTTATGTTCTCGAGCGACAAATCAAAAATCCCATGGATTCATCAGGATATGACTGCCCTCACTCGCAAACCTCCCGTCGATAGCAAGTAAGCTAGGTATGTCATACACAGATACATAATATATGCACAATCACAAAGTCATACATATAAATATTCATATGTTCCAAATTAGGTTCGCCCACGACCCATAATTGTTATTATCCATTCTCAACACAAATTTTACTCAATTATTTCTCATGATGGATTTGTCTCTTTTATTCTCATTTATTATTTACTTCATTCTTACTTCTCATCTCTTGAAGTATTCTTTCTCACTAAGTATAAATTTTAGTAGGTATACCCTCACTTACCTTCTAGTCTAAATCTTTCATGAGTCTCAATCTTTTAGTAAACGTACACCCAATTTCCAATGTATAAATAACTCCCCGTTAACCCAAAATTTTATCTCATATTAATTTCACTCAACGGAGTCTGCTTAGACCCTATTGGTCATCTTCATAACCCATTATACTTTATCAATGATAATCAAGGGTGCCTAAGCACTTTAACTGGACTAAAAAAAAAGGGGAAAAATATGCAGTTTTCCAGGAGGGGTTGATCGATCGAGGAAAGGGGGTCGATCGTTCGATCATCGATCGTTCGATCATCGATCGATCATCGATCGTTCGATCATCGATCGATCATCGATCGTTCGATCATCGATCGATCGATGTTCTTGAGTCGATCGATCGATCAAGCAGTTCTTGCCCAGTTTTCTGTAGTATTCAACCTACGGGTTTAACCATTCTAACCCTCCAAACCTCTATAATTTCATCCCAAACTCCCATCAAAGTAATCCAAGTGTATAAGCAATGTACATAAACAAGTTCTAACGTAATGACATCAATAAATCCTCAACGAATCAATCAAAAAGGGGTTTAATCTCAAATCTCTTTATAAAACCAAATTTTGCATGAATAATCACCACCCTCTAATTTAATCAAGATTTTCTTCCCAAATATTATAATAAATTCATGGGTAATCCTCTACATACGATCAAGATTTTAGACTACATGGATTCTCCCTACAACATATATGAATTCTCTTCCAAAACACATAATTCTTCAATTAAAACATATGATTTTCACTCCTAGACTAACATGGAAGGTGTATTAACTTGGAATTTAGAAAGATAGATACTTGCCTAGGATTCAAGGATATGATTTGTTGATGAAAATTATATGGATACGTTTCTCGTCATGCGATCTACATTTTGGTTGTGGTGGTGGTGCAATCGGGTGAGTTCTAGGCCTTGGATTGCTTGAAAAACTCTTCACCTTCTTCTCAAATCTCCTTACCTTCTTCTCAAATCTCTTCACCTTCTTCTCTAATCACTTCACCTTCTTCTCTAATGGCTGGCTTAGGCTTTGTGTTTGTTAACCCCAAGAGACAACTCTAAATGGCTAATAAATACTAAGAAAATTGGTGGGTTTAATTACCCAAAAATACCAAATGTCTAAAATACCCTCCCGGGGTGTCAATTAGGCCTAAAAACGCCCTGAGACCCAAACTAAACTCCCGAGTACACTTTTCTGACTATCTCAACCCTTTCGAACACTTTGACGCACTCAAAACGACTATATGGATGACTTATAATTTATTCACTTTAATAATAATAATTTAGTCCTCACACGACACAGGCGCGTCCCGAATTAAATTTCCATAATTGCTATTTTATTCACTCGTGACAATTTTAATAAGATCAATCTCATATATTACTCTTCTCATCCAGTAATATTCAACAGATTCCCAATAATTACTAACTCTCGTCACGCTAGTAAATATTTAAAATAAAATGTCGGATTAATATTAAATTAATATCTCAATTAAATTCAATAAATCCCCAATTTTAAAAGCCATAAAAATACGGGGTATTACAAGTGGATGATTTTAGTCCCAAACATCCCTCGTGCCCAGTACTAGTCAGCTAATTGACTATGCTACTAACGTTACTATAATAATCAAAATCAAACCAAGAAAATATTCTTTAAAAACATATCGGTTTCAACATACAGTGGAAGTCAATTGAACATTGTCAATGTTTCAAAAGACCCCAGTTTACTAATGTCAACAAATTGCATTTCTCTAATAAAAAACTCAAATTCAGTCTTGCAAATTCAAATATTACATGACCTCCATATCTCGAAACTATTATAATAATTTTTTACTTATCTTGGAAAAACACTAACATGGGTATCATTTTTATTGATAATATATTGTCTTAACTAGATGGAAAACATTGGGATGGAATTCAAAGTCATTATCAAGTAATTAGAATAAATATAACATAATTACCCTAAGATGCGCACATTGATTATTGTAAGCTTATAATTAATCACATTACCTCTGTTGTTGTATTGAGTTTTGATTTTAATTGTTTTAAAGATTTTTAAATTTGTTTTATTTAGTAGTTCAATTTGTTTATTGCATGTTGAGATTGACGAAAAAAATAGAAACGGGAGGTTCATATATCTTAGTTTTTTTACTGTAGACGTCTTGAAATTAGGCATGGGTATATTTAACATTTCACTTGTTTTTGCCATTTGGTTCATTTGTTTCATCCATTTTTTTTATATAATATAACACTTAAGATTTCTTTTTGTAGGTAACCAGTAAAAGGTTGGTCTTATGGAAAATATAGAAGAGTATATGCTCATGCATGGCCGAAAATCCATACTTTTTGTTTAATTGTTCTACTACATAAATAATATTTTAATTTATTTGCTATTTATGTTTGGTATGTGACACTAGTTGATTTTAGGGTTTTTTTTTATATATAGGCCCTGTATGAAGAAGAGTTCTCTAAATAAGTCCTATTGACTTTTCAACCATCAAATAGGTCATATTCCTATTTTTTTGAAACTTTCTTTGACAATTTTACCATTTTGTAACCAGCCATTTGTAACTTCTTGGGGGAAGTTACACAAGTGGTTGAACTTTTGTTTCCTATAAATGACCATAACGTTTGATTTATAAATTCATTTTTCACTAAATTACTATTTTTGAAATCTACTCACCGAGATCTACCAAACAAGATCCATAAAGTCCATAATATTTTACAGAATTATTTTCACACAAAGAGTAATATTTATTGTTCCACTAAAAAATGAGGCAGTTTTATATCTGAGATATTTTCACAGACTATAACATTTATTGTGTTAATATTACATAGACAGCAAAATTTACTTTGTTCACCAGAAAATGAAATATATAAATTTATCAAACAAGATATATAGAGCCCATAATATATCAATTAAAAAAATTACACAAACAGTAATATTTACTGTGTGCACCTTTAAAAATAGAACTTAAATAATGGTTGACTAGTCAATAGGACTTAATTAAAAAAAATTGTCAAAATGGACTTACATATAATAATACCTATTTACTCGGTTTTCACATTAGTTGTTAGAATTAAATAATAATACAAACAAATTGTTTAAATAAATGCCTTAATTAATGTATAATTCCAACATAAAAATATATTTTGTAAAAAAGACACCTATTATTAGTCTAACTCTTTTAGTCACTCAAACGCCTTTTTATCAAATATTCTCTTAGTTTTAAAGGTTCGCGCCAGTGGCACCCCACCCCACCCCTACCCATTACCACCCCCACCCACGTCCACCCTATTGTCGGAAGTCCGGTGGGCCTAAATACCCATTTATCCATTATTCTCTTATTTTTAAATGTCTGCACTAGCAGCACTCCACCCCTACCCAATACATTGTTGGAGCTCTTATGGGGGTCGTTGGAGCTCCGATAATAGGTTCGGTTGAGGTTAGGATTGGGTGCCGCTAGCGCGGATCTTTAAAAATATGAGAATATGGGTAAATGGGTATTTGATCCAACAGGAGCTTTGTCTAAGGGAAAGTTTTCTATCATTACCCCTAGTATCTAGATCTTGTCCATAGAATGTAAGCTAAATCAAGTATGGCATATCCCGTTACTTTTATCATGGCACTTTACGTTCACACGTTCAAAAAGATGGATCCGATTATCAAGCATCTTTAACATTCTCCACGACGTCACGTAATATTAGTATAGTTATTTTCTTTGGTTTTTGAGGAATTTTTCAGAGTATCGGGAGATTTTTTATAAAATATTTTTTACAAAACGAGACCGTTTTTCGAACAGTTTTTTAAACTTAGAAATATTTTAACTTTCTCCTTGCTTCATTTGAATGAGATCTTAATCTCATTAGAACGACTTTGCATGTCGTTTAAAGGTAGTTTGATGCATTTTTCAAATGAGGTTCGAACGAGGGAGTACTGTTTTAGTTTTTTGGATCTCGTTAGAAGAAAACCCTATGTTGCTCGAATGACACAAGCATGTCGTTGGAACGAAGTCATAGTTTCGCTCGAATGAACCTACTCCACCTTAATTTTCGTGTTTTACTATAAATATCTATTTTTTATAGGTTTTTTATGAAGACTTTGTATTTACGAAAACTGCAGACCTGCTGCAAAAAGTCTTCTCTTTTAAAAGGGAAAAACACTTTTTAATTCACACAGTCTCTCCTAAATACTTTTGTGAATCATCTTTGAAACCCAAAACACTTTTATATTGAAGTAAAAATTGTGAACATAGAGTCTTCACTGCTGACCATTTAGAGAAGGAGTCTCTATTTCTACTCTTGTGATTCTTGCGGGAATCATTGATGAAGGAAGACTCCGGTCTTTGTGAGTTCTTGTGGGAATTCATTGATGAAAAAGACGAAGGTCACCAGTGGGAGATTCATCGGGTAGTATTTCACTCGTAAGGTTGTAAGTTGCGATTTTCAAATTGTATTAGTGAAATAAAAGGTTTTGCCCCATTAGAGATTTTCCTGAAATTTTATTTTCCTTTTATGCTTTATCTACTTAGTATTTTGAATCACCTAGGTGCATGTTTAGGGATTTAAAGGAACTAAAATTTGGTTGTGGATTGACATCTAATTAAATAAGTTTACTCCATTAGAGAATATTGCATTCTCAAATTGATATCAGAGTATAATTCACCAAATTATCATGAGATCATTTTTTCGTAAAAAAAAATATGTGATATCAATTGTTTTGAAAAATTAATTTTGAAAATCACAAATTTATGATGGAGAACTTATATAATATAGTACTAATTTTTTATGGATCAAACTATACCTATTGAAAATCCGGTATGAGATCCAATTTAAAATCAATTAATGAAAGAGTATGGCTTGTTTGTATAAATGGGTGGACTCATCTCACTGTCACTGTTAATAATGTCACGAATTCCAAACCTATTTCTTCCTTCACTGGTAAGGAGTTTAAGTGGAGCACATATAACTCCCGCGGCCTTACTACTATTTCTGGAGCCGTTACCCCTGACGAGTTCCGTCGCATCATGACGTGCACTACGTCTACCAACACTATCACGGCGGCTAAGCTTCAAAATTTGACCAGCCAGTTTGATACCATCACTATGTTAGAGTCTGAGAGTTTCGATGAATTTTATGTTAGGTTATCGGACATTGTTAATACTAGTTTTAATTTGGGTGAGATGATTGAGGAATCGAGAGTCATAAAAAATATTTTGAGGTCACTCCCTTCCTGATTTATTCCTAAGGTAATCGTGCTTAACTTTTTTGGAGTCTTAGACACACTTAGGTTAGAAGAACTCATAGGCGACCTTAAGACTTATGAGATAGATATGTTCCCTAAAACCATTAAACCTAAGGATATAGGGGTAGCTTTAAAGGCATAAATTAAGAAAAAGACAAAAGAGAAAGTTTATGAGTGTGAATTTGAGAGAGAGTTTGATGTTAATGACTTGGCCTTGTTTGCAAAAAATTTTAAAAAGTTTCTCAAATTTTTCAAAAATAATTCTTCCAATTAAATGGTTTTTGAGAAAAAACAAAAAGAAAGGTGAGGTCAAGGATATAAGTGAGAAAGTGGAAGATATAAGTTGTTTTAAGTGCGAGGTAAGGGGCACAAGGCACATGAGTGTCCCACTCGGCTAAAGAGAAAGGTCAAAAAGATTGATAATAATGCCACTCTTAGTGATAGTGACATCGAGTTGGTTGATTCAGGGGAAAAATAACCAGATAAAAAGTGATTTTCTTTCATGGCAAGTCATGTGAGTACTTCTAGTTTGTACCTCGATGATGAGGACACATGTAAATGTGAAAGCCTTGATGATAGTTAGATCCATTCGAGTGAGTATGAGGATGAGATTGCAAGTGAAGGAGAAGGGAATATCCAAAAAGCGTTTAGTGATTTATACACCGAGACATCGAAAACCAAAAAGTTGAATAAATAATTGAGTCTTAGGGTGTTATATTTGGAGAGATAAGTGGATGTTTTGAGGGTGTGTGAGGCGTCATCGGGTCAACTTGAGAAGGTGAAGGTTTCTTTATCTGAGAAGTTGATCATCTTAGGCCGAGAAAAGAGTGAACTGACCAACACCGTGGCTAGTCTTATGGGAGATCTTAAACCCTAGTTGGAGACTCATGAGAAACTTGAATATCGTGTATCCCAACTCAATAAATATCTCGAATGTGCTCAGGACGTTAAGTCCACTTTATATGACACATCTAAAAAGGTTGGAAAAATGCTCCTCGGTCGCGCTTTGGGTAACGTTGAGAGGCTAGTAATAGGTAATGACAGTGAGTCCACTTCACATGTCGGTTCTCGAGTTTCTTATAGGTCCATATGGTTACCGACCTAACACACCTAAGCCTCTAATTCCACATAGGATAGCACGACCTAGACGTCTTGAGAAAGGTTTTCCTAAGCCGTTTATGTTTGTTCCCATTGCAAGCAAAGAGGACACCTTAGGGAAAAAAAATTAAGTTGGGTAGTGTGTATCATAGGTATCTTCCATGATATTCTAATGCACGTCTTCCCACATGCACTCCCACACACGTTACTCCACATACTCCCACACATCACATGCAAGATTTTGAGCATTTTCATGAGAAAGTTGAGTATTTAGTCAAAACTTAACATTATTTTATTGATGTTTTTCATAGGATATCATCTCCAATGGAGAACTCCTCTAGACCTAATGATTGAGGTTTAGACTTGTTTATTAACATAAGGATGTTTTTCATGTTCGTATCTTCGTGCCTATTGTTAATGTGTACTACCATTATATTATTTTTTCACTTTGATATTTTTATTTTTTGAAAAATCCAAAAAGAGTTTTGTTTTTCTTGAAAATTTTGGAAAAATACAAAAAATATTTTTGATTTCTTTTTAGAAAAAAGTGAAAAAGCCAAAAAGAATTTATTTTAATAAAATTTTTGAAAAATTCAAAAAGAGTTTTGTATATTTTTATACCATATGTGGATGAACATTAAAGATTTTTGAGTCACCAATTCATTCCATATCCATGTGGCCATTTTGTAGTGATTTGAGATGTGACATCATTTCATTTTGTGCTTAATAATGTGTGTAGTCATTCAGATGTGATATGATGAATGCTTGCTATATATTTGACTCTTTGTCACCTTTAATGCATACGAACACAGACTTATTTAAGTATTGCACTTACCTTTCACATGTCGATTGTAGTGTTATCATCTCAATCCTGCTTTTAAAACGAACCAAATGTGATAAAACAAGATGATAAAAGTAGTGCTTGTAAGAACCATTGCCCGAATTGGAAAAAATGAAAATTATATCTCCGATAAATGTGTTATGTTTGAAGCAATGGAATCGGGGTGCTAGAGACAAAGTGTCTTTGCATGAATAGCCACCATTTGCGAAAAGGAAAAGAGTGTAAAGATCAAAAGGCACATAAAAAAATAAAAATTGTCAGGCCAATTTCAAAGAATATTGATGCTTCGCAACATATGAGCATTAATTTCTTCAAAACAACAAATTTAAGAGAAATATTCAATATGTGAGCTCTGAGAGAGTTTAGTCGAAGATCAATGGGTTTGTACGTCTTGAAAAAGTCTCGTCAAAGCATTACATAATTAGGGCGTTATTGGTGTAAAAACCACTCACGATCTTAGTTAGTTGAATAGGTTGAGTCGGTTTCACTTGAGTTCACCATTTTTACACCTAAGGTAGACTTTGAGATCTTGCGTTAGTGTTGTCTCCTTCCTTCATGAACACATGTTATGTTTGTCTATGTTGGTTTTCCTATAGAATGTGTTCACACCCCTACATTCCGTTTTCATGATTCGATTATTTTTTTGTTTCTCTATGGTGTGTTAGTTTTGAAAAATTATTTGTTTTTACTTGAAAATTTTGAAATATAATAAATAATTGGCTTTGCTTATTTTGTCATTACTTTATTCTTATTTCATTATATTTGTGATGATATTCGATGATTTCTGTGACACACTTCGGTTTATCATTTTTATTTCTTTTCCTTGTCCATTTAATACAAATAAAAAGGGGAGAGAGAATTATGGGGAGTGAGAGTTTGATTTATGGGGGAGAATTTATTTATGAGTTTTATCTTATTTCAAACTCGATACATCACGAGGTATATTTTTTTGTCTATTGTGTGTAGGTACACTTTGATGAGCATATGCAAAGTACACATAAGACAAAGCTCCCAAAAAGAAGATTAAGATAATTAAAGATTTGGAACGTTGAAGATTTTGAAGACTTGTACATTTTTAGTATCTTTCCATTTGTGGGTGTCTAGGAGGGTATTATATTTATATAGGATTTTAATGTTTCGATAATTCGTATTTTTATTTTGTACTTCAATAGCCATAAGGGGAGATTTCTAAGGGTAAAATGTTTTAACATTGCCCCTAGTATCTAGGACTTGTCTATAGAATATAGATTGCATCGAGTATGGCATATCCCGTTACTTCCGTCATAGCACTTCACATTCATACATTCAAGAAGATAAATCGAATTATCAAGCATATACAACATGCTCCACAACGTCACATAATATTGGTATAGTTGTTGCTTTGGTTTTCACGAATTTATTACAGAGTATTGGGAAATTTTTAAAAAAATGATTTTTTTCAAAACCATGTACTTTTTCAAATAGTTTTTTGAGCTTCAAAATATTTCGAATTTCACCTTGCTTCATTCGAACAAGAACTTAATCTCGTTAGAACAACTTTTTATGTCATTCAAAAGGTCGTGCGATGCATTTTTCAAGCATGGTTCGAATGAGGGCGTACTGTTTTAGTTTTTTGGATCTTGTTATAAGCAAAACTTATGTCGTTCGAATGACATCAGCATGTCATTAGAATGAAATCATAGTTTCGTTAAAAGGACCCTACGTCACCTCAATTTTTGTGTTTTGCTATAAATGCCTATTTTTTATAGATTTTTTTGTGAAGACTTTGCATTTACGAAACTAGAGACCTGATGCAAAAAGTTTTCACTTTAAAAAAGGAAAAACACTTTTTTAGTTCACACAATCTCTCCTAAATACTTTTGTGAATCATTTTTGAAACCCAAAATACTTTATATTGTAACAACCCGTACTTTTAGGGATAATTAAATTCCATAATTGTGTGAAAATGGGAAATTTGAGGAATTCCCTGAAATAGTAATTTTTGGAATTTTTAAGGATTTGATGATCGTCGATGGATGATATATTTACTTTTGGGATTAAGTAATTATGTCGGAGTATTTTAATTATATGTCGCCGTTGAGTAAAGTGACAAAAGGTAAGATTTTAATTGGAAAACCCGCATTGAGATGTAATGGGTTAAATTAGTGAGTTGCGATCAAGTACCTCGGATTGAAATTTCGACTGCGCAGTGAGTCTCGGAATGGCCGAGATAGTTAGAAAAGAGTGTCTGATGGTCGAAATTGAGTTTCGAGAAATTTTAGAGAAAAAGGAACTCGTAATTGAGTAAACGAGTCGTTTTGGGGGTTTAAAGGGATAAACCCTTATTTCTCCCTATATGAGGAGGGAGAGGGGGGAGAAGAGAAGAAAAAAAGAGAAGAGAGAGAGAGAGAGAGAGGAGGAGAGAAAAGAGGAGAAAAAGGGAGATTCCGGCCAACCTCCGCGGGATTCGACTCGGGATCGTCGGATTTTATCCACAAGGCAAGTGTTTACTTGCTTTATTTAGTTTTGAGAATAAATTCTCATATCATAATTGGTAATAACAAACGCTAAAGATTTTGGGTTGGGTTTTCGTGGATAAAACGGGTTTTCGGGAGTTAAAACGAATAAACCCCAATCATTTTCTAATTCGAGGAACTTAGGATTTAATCAAAATTAGTTGTTGATTTTGGGTTCAAGGACGTTTAGAACCCTTATTATATGTGTATTTGTTGTTAGTTGAGGTTGTAGGATGTCGGGAGAGGAGAGAAAAGCTTGGGAGAAGATTTAATGGCCGAAACATCTTCTCGGAGAAGAAGTTGTCTGTCATGATCGATCGATCGAGGGTAGGGGATCGATCGAAGGTCATGGGTCGATCGGTCAACCCTTCAGGAATTTTGAAAATTTTCCTAGGGTTAATTGGATGGGTTGAATTCCAATTCTAATTGATTCGAGGTTATTTATGCGATAAAATAAGTGATCTTTTAGGAGTAAATAGTCCTCCAATTGAGGGAATTTAGGAGGGCTAAGTGAGGGTTTTAAGTGTGTAACCCTAAAACTATATTTTTGAGGAAAATAGAGAAATTGTAGAATTTGAAGGTTTAGGGTTCCTAAGTTAGGGTGGCGACCTCTAATTGATTATATGGACGATATGTAGTCCTTGGGTTCGTGGAAATGGAATCCATGACCTACTAAATTTAAGGTTGTTCGGGGAAGAACAATCCCTGGGATATTTCAGTGGGCAATTAAGCCTATATAATTATTGTGTAAAAAACATAATTATATCGATATTGGTTGAGTAAATCCTATGAGGTTATTAGGATGAAATTGGGAATATAGATATTTATTCACTTAGTGTGAATTGGTATAATTGGAGATATCTAATACTTCCTTAGATGGGAATAAGGTATTTATTATTTACCAAAGTTAGGGAATATTTTGGGTATAGTATCATGAGTATGTGAATATATGAATATGATTCTTTGAGATAATCTTTGGTATTATTGGTCATCGCTATATGTGATTGGCAATTGTGGCCATATATATATATATATATATATATACTATGTGATTAAATTATATATATAAAATATGATACGGATGTGTATGTATATATATCTATATGTGATGGTATATATATATATATATATATATGTTGAGCATACCCCCTCTAATTCTATCATTGGGAAGTTGCGCGATGAGGGTGAGCACCCTGGCTCGAGGAGCAGAGTGTGGATATTCCCCAGGTCATAGTCGTCCATGTTTTTATTATGTGGTATACATTTTTGGGATGAGACGTGGTGGGTATGTTTCGTCTCATTGCCGATTAGGAGCTATGACCGCTTCCCGGACGTTGTGTTATATTTTGACCACGAAGTAGGTGTTGTTTAGTCCTACCGGTGGTCCCCTGTATGCTACGTGAGTCGGGCACTGGAAGATGATAGCATTGAGAGATAGCATCCTCGAGTTATAGCTCGGTGGGATGGTTATTATACTAGTGTGTATAGTATATTACTTGTGTATGAGAACAAGGTAATATACATCTCTATGAGAATAAAGAGATAAACGAAATGAATATAGAATAAATCTCAGTCCAGGAGATAGATCCGGATGTGTAACATAAAGATGAATATAAAGTAATCCTCAGTCCAGGAGATATATCCGGATGTGCATTATGAAAATGAATATAGAGTAAACCTCAGTCCGGGAGTTATTATCCGGGTGTATATTGTAAGATGTATACAAGAATGAATATAATATGTATATTATTATATAAGTATGTTTATATATGCTTTTTGTACAAAGGTCCTAATGGATCTCGACCATTGACACTGCCAAGTAGTAGTATATCGGGGGGTTCTTTGTTTGGATTTTGCCTCGCGAGACACCCCACGCACGAACTTAGCGCAGTGTTGAGATGGAGATAAGTTTAGTTCTTTGTACTCGGGTTGTTGAGGTTTCTAGCAGTCGGGTGGATTAGATTAGATTAGATTAGTTAGGCGGGGTAGCTTAACTAGGATGTCTTAGACGAGAGCGTTAGGCGTGCACTATTAGAAGAGAGGTGAGGGGTATCCCATGGGAGTGCGATACCAATTTAAATATGAGATAAAACATATTTTTAAAAATAAAGCATTTTTCCACTTGCTAAATATTTTCACAACTCGGGCTCTGACCCGTTTCTATATTTTTCCTCTCTTGTTATATATTATATATATATAGGTGTCCAGACACAGGGACGCCTGGATGACATTTCTTTCGAGTCAGACGTCTGCTGCAGCAGCTGTGGATGCATGCAGATTCTCGATAGATGCTTCTATCCTTGTACTCTAGATAGGAAGTATTGTAAACATTCGGACTAATAACCCAACTGCATTTATTTATTCTTTTCCCGCCTTTTGTGCGGATTCGATTTGCCTGTATCATATTTGAACCGAGTGTTCAGTTATTTTATCTCATTTTAGTTTCATTTATATATACTGTGTGGGTGTTTATTTGTATGGTTTGGTTAAAAAGATTAGTTAAGTAAAATTTTGACGCGAGCTTAATAGGTTATTAGTAATTAAATTGGTTTTCGACAGTGATGCTGAGAATGATCCATATGCTACTCATGTTTCAATTTAATATAGGAGTGATCGCCTAGTATTTTAATTAGGCGGGTTGTCACATATGGTAGCAGAGCATCAGGTTCTAGTGTCCTTAGAAATATGTGCGGACATACTACGCTTTCAGCGTTGCTCTCGATTTGATATAGAGCCTCAGGATTAGTATTGTTGATTACTCTTGTGAGATTTCGTTCTCCTGCTATGACATAGGATTATAGTGAATCTTTTGCGTGCTCGCCTGAGGTTCGTGTGCTGATCGAGGAAGGATGACCAAGGAAGGTCGTGATGAGGGCAGCAGGAGGCGGGGCCTAGCTGGGGCATCTGGTAGAAGTTGGGGGGACTAGGACCGAAGTAGAGGTCACTCCCCTCATGACAATTATTAAGGATTATTACAACGACTACTAAAGTATAGTAGTGATGGGTATCCAAGTATTGCTGTAGTAAAAAGTGGTACTAAAGTTGAATTACCCTGTGAAGTTAAGGGTTCAAAGAGGGATCTTACGGATGGATGTACCCGTTAGTTCCTTTGGTTTGTTAAAAAAGGAGGGACTGCAGTTTTGGATTATTCACATAAGGATCAGTCAGAGGCCGACAGTGGATAAAGAGTGAGATAGAGAAGTGAAATTTGTACCGAGGTGAGGTAGGTACAATGAATAATGAGTCCTTCAGAGAAATAATAGGCTCACTATAGAAGTGTTGCTAACACTTACGAAAAAATGTGGGTGTGTTCATGTGCCCCATTGGTGGACATCCACATGGGGAAATTTGTTGAAATAGGGTTGTTGAGGCCGGTAGTGGAGTTTCCTTTTTTATGAAGAAGTTAAGGGGAACTAGTAAAGTGATTGTCAGGATCGCGACTATGGAGTCCAAGATACTGATAACCTTAAAAGGGTCAGGGTGACCCGAGATGTCGAATGTTGTAATGTGGAAGAGTAGAACCATACGGTTAGTCTTTCCCCAGTGAGAAGTAAAGGACAAGATTAGGGTGCCCAGATGGGGCATTGATTAGGTAATTTTGGTTCAGTTAGGGCAAGTGTACCAGGTCCAAGAACCATTTAGAGTAGATATAAGCGGAGTTGTTGTTATGAGTTTTACCTAAGAAGGAAGAGGTATAATTGGCATGTCTAGATAAAGTCGCGGTGTTCGTTAGCCCTAGACTCGTGTGTGTAATTTGAGTTTTGTGGCGGTCTCGATAACATTATATAATGTAGGCCTAGGTGTTTTCCACGGTAGCGGAGATTTATTTTCCTTCATTCGCTATAAAAGCGGGTGTTGATATTTTGTATATATATTTGGTTTGTACTACTCATTTTATATGTGTTATACGAGTATGGTAATATGGTGAGTATAATATGTTAATTGTGGTTCAGAGAGATAGCAGGCTAAATATTACAAGACTATCGCGTCCATGGTTCCAGGGTGGAACAGGATATAGTTGCGATATCTCACCTGGATACAGGTTGAGTTCGCCTTTATTATTATGGGTGAATGGAACTTCGATGAGCAGATGTTTCATTATCATGATTTGAGTGCGTGGCGACCTTATAGATGTGATTTAAGGCACGCAAGGATTATTATTGAGCCATGAGTTTAAGCTCATGATTGTTTGCGCAAGGACTTAGTGTTAGTACGAGCGCTTGCTGGTGTGGCTCTTAGTTAGAGATAGGAGTTTAGACCACCTTTTATTGGAAAAGGGGACATGATTATCCCGATTGCATATTTGAAGTTAACGGACCTCCACGACCGACAAAGTTAAGTAGTAGTGTAATTAGAGGGGTTCATTGTCTGGATTTCGCTTTGCGAGACGCTCCGCGCATGAACCTTAACGACGTCGGGAGTGGAGAGATGTTATAGGATGCAAGGATGTTGGTTTTGTGGAAAAGTCATATAGTGTGGATGAAACACTATAGACTATGAGCCATGTAATGATGGTATGCTTATGGAAATATTGTGCTATGGAAAAGCACTAAAATGTTTCTCTCACCGCAAGTATAAAGGTGAGGCAAGGTGAAAGAAATTGATTTGTGGCTTATGGCCAGGCCTTAATAAAAAGGCAAATTTTAGAGGAAGTATGTTTTGGGTATGGTGTTCGTAACGCTTTTACAGAGAGTTGGCGCCTAAATTAGTTAGATTTTCCTTTTTGTTTAGGTGGAAGGATAGAGTGGTAGAAGAGTGCTAGTTAGGTTAGCGGGGTCTGATTTAGGACGTCCCACTGGTGTGCCTTAGGCTGTTATATCTCAATGACCGATCATGCGAGGAGTAGTGTAATGGGAGGGTTCCTTGTTTGGATTTCGCTTTGCGAGACGTCCCACGCATGAAACCAACCAAATGTCAGAAGTTGAGAGAGGCCTTGGGCACTAGGGATACTTAGGATAGTACTAGCTTTGCGTGTGTTGGAAACACATTGATCGTAGGATTATTAGCATCTTAAGCCAGTGGAGTTAGTGGCGCCGATATATAAATATTGGTTGGGTAACCTTGAGAAGAATGGAATTTTGTGGGTTGGGAGGACCCATGTGTGAGTATTACGCCGAGGAAGTAAGGCCCACTGTTTAGAGAGAGTGTTATGTGTCGAACGTTCACAATGGATGTGCAGATGTGCACGGGTTAAATAGGTGTATGGGCACCTTAGTAAGTTGGTTTATGTACTGACTGGAATAGAAGGGGCGTAGTATATAAAGTTGAAGATTATGTCGTAAGGCAGTTATAAATAAGATTAAACTGGTTGAATGGAATGTCGTGAGAGGTATGCGTTTTTTCAATTGTAAAAGGGGAAATAAGAGATAACGTGCCAAAGATAAGAAACGAGACTGTCAGAAGTATTCAAGTCTTAGTAGAGTTTCCTTTTTAAAGGAAATTAGTTGTCCTGCTGTGGATGAGCTTATGGTGAAGCTAGTATGTTTGAGTACACCTTGAGATGGGTGGAATATGGTAAGGGACCATCGTGTTAGCACATTGCGATTTTGGGGGTACTAAGACATAGTGAAATTTATAATCCTAGGTTGGTGGTGTAGGTTATATCCTAATTTCAAGGACGAAATTCCATTGTAAGGGGGGGAGTATGTAACAACCCGTACTTTTGGGGATAATTAAACTCCATAATTGGGTGAAAATGGGAAATTTGAGGAATTTCTCGAAATAGTAATTTTTGGAATTTTTAAGGATTTGGTGATCGTCGATGGATGATATATTTACTTTTGGGATTAAGTAAATATGTCGGAGTATTTTAATTATATGTCGCCGTTGAGTAAAGCGACAAAAGGTAAGATTTTAATTGAAAAACCCGCATTGAGATGTAATGGGTTAAATTAGTGAGTTGCGATCAAGTACCTCGGATTTAAATTTCGACTGCGGTGAGTCTCGAAATGGTTGAGATAGTCAGAAAAGAGTGTCTGATGGTCGGAATTGAGTTTTGGGAAATTTTAGAGTAAAAGGAACTCGTAATTGAGTAAACGAATCATTTTTGGGGTTTAAATGGATAAACCCTTATTTCTCCCTATATAAGGAGGGAGAGGGGGAGAGAAGAGAAGAAAAATGTAGAAGATAGAGAGAGGAGGAGGAGAGAAAAGAGGAGAAAAAGGGAGATTTCGGCCAACCTCCTCGGGATCGTCGAATTTTATCCACGAGGCAAGTGTTTACTTGCTTTATTTACTTTTACGCATAAATTCTCATATCATAATTGGTAATAACAAACCCTAAAGATTTTGGGTTGGGTTTTCGTGGATAAAACGGGTTTTCGGGAGTTAAAATGAATAAACCCCAATAATTTTCTAATTCTAGGAACTTAGAATTTAATCGAAATTAGTTGTTGATTTCGGGTTCTAGGACGTTTAGATACCTTACTATATGTGCATTTGTTGTTGGTTGAGGTTGTAGGATATCGGGAGAGGAGACAAAAGCTTGGGTGAAGCTTTAATGGCAGAAACATCTTCTCGGAGAAGAAGTTGTCCGTCATGATCGATCGATCGAGGGTAGGGAATCGATCGATCGGTCATCGATCGATCGAAGGTCATGGGTCGATCGGTCGACCCTTCAGGAATTTTGACAATTTTCCTAGGGTTAATTGGATAGGTTGAATTCCAATTCTAATTGATCCGAGGTTATTTATGCGATAAAATAAGTGCTCTTTTAGGAGTAAATAGTCCTCCAATTGAGGGAATTTAGGAGGGCTAAGTGAGGGTTTTAAGTGTGTAACCCTAAAACTATATTTTCAAGGAAAATAGAGAAATTTTAGAATTTGAAGGTTTAGGGTTCCTAAGTTAGGGTGGGTACCTCAAATTGATTATATGGACGAGATGTAGTACTTGGGTTCGTGGAAATGGAATCCATGACCTACTACCCTGGGATATTTCAGTGGGCAATTAGGTCTATATAATTATGCGTGTAAAAAACATAATTATATCGATATTGGTTGAGTAAATCCTACGAGGTTATTAGGATGAAATTGGGAATATAGATATTTATTCACTTAGTGTGAATTGGTATAATTGGAGATATCTAATAAATCCTTTGATGGGAATAAGATATTTATTAATTACCAAAGTTAGGGAATACTTTGGGTATAGTATCATGAGTATGTGAATACATGAATATGATTCTTTGAGAGAATCTTTGGGATTATTGGTTATCGTTATGTGTGATTGGCAATTATGGCCATATATATATATATATATATATATATATATATATATATATATACTAAGTGATTAAAGTATATATATAAAATATGATACGAATGTGTATGTATATATATCTATATGTGATGGTATATATATATATATATATATATATATATATATATATATATATATATATATATATGTGTGTGAAGCATACCCCCTCTAATTCTATCATTGGGAAGTTGCGCAATGAGGGTGAGCAACCTGGCTCGAGGAGAAGAGTGTGGATATTCCCCAGGTCATAGTCGTCCATGTTTTTATTATGTGATATACATTTTTGGGATGAGACGTGGTGGGTATGTTTCGTCTCATTGCCGGTTAGGATCTATGACCGCTTCCCGGACGTTGTTTTATATTTTGATCACGAAGTAGGTGTCGTTTAGTCCTATCGGTGGTCCCCAGTATGCTACGTGAGTCAGGCACTGGAAGATGATAGCATTGAGAGACAGCATCCGCGAGTTATATCTCAATGGGATGGTTATTATTCTGGTGTGTATAGTATATTACTTGTGTATGAGAACAAGGTAATATATATCTCTATGAGAATAAAGAGATAAAAGAAATGAATATATGATAAATCTCAGTTCGGGAGATAGATTCGGATGTGTTACATAAAGATGAATATAAAGTAATCCTCAGTCCAGGAGATATATCCGGATGTGCATTATGAAAATGAATATAGAGTAAACCTCAGTCCGGGAGATATTATCCGGATGTATATTGTAAGATGTATACGAGAATGAATATAATATGTATATTATTATATAAGTATGTTTATATATTCATTTTGTACAAAGGGCCTAATGTATCTCGACCATTGGCACTGCCATGTAATAGTGTATCGAGGGGGTTCCTTGTTTGTATTTCGCCTCGCGAGACACCCCACGCACGAACTTAGCGCAGTGTTGATAATGGAGAGAAGTTTAGTCCTTTGTACTCGGGTTGTTGAGGTTTCTAGCAGTCGAGTGGATTAGATTAGATTAGTTAGGCGGAGTAGCTTAACTAGGATGTCTTAGCCAAGAGCGTTAGGCGTGCTCTATTAGAAGAGAGGTAAGGGGTATCTCATGGGAGTGTGATACCAATTTAAATATGAGATAAAACATATTTTTAAAAATAAAGCATTTATGCACTTGCTAAATATTTTCACAACTCGAGCTCTGACCCGTTTCTATATTTTTCCTCTCTTGTTATATATTATATATATATAGGTGTCCAGACACAGGGACGCCTGGATGACATTTCTTTCAAGTCAGACGTCTGCTGCAGCAGCTGTGGATGCATGCAGGTTCTCGATAGACACTTCTATCCTTGTACTCTAGTTATGAGGTATTGTAAACATTCGGGCTAATAACCCAACTGCATTTATTTATTCTTTTCCCGCCTTTTATGCGGATTCGATTTGGCTGTATCATATTTGAACCGAGTGTTCGGTTATTTTATCTCATTTCAGTTTCATTTATATATACTGTGTGGGTGTTTATTTGTATGGTTTGGTTAAAAACATTAGTTAAGTAAAATTTTGACGCCAGCCTAATAGGTTATTAGTAATTAAATTGGTTTTCGACAGTGATGCTGAGAATGATCCATATGTGACTCCTGTTTTAATTTAATATAGGAGTGATTGCCCGGTATTTTATTAGGCGGGTTGTCACATATATTTAAGTTACAATTCTGAAGAAGGAGTCTTCACTGCTGACCATATAGAGAATGAGTCTCTATTGTTCCTCTTGTGATTTTTGTGAGAATCATTGTTGAAGGAAAATTGCGGTCGTTATGAGTTCTTGTGTGAATTCATTATTTAATAAGATGAAGGCCACCTGCGGGATCTTCGACGGGCTGTAATTCATTATAAGGTTGTAAGTTGCAATTTTCAAACCGTATTAGTGAAATAAAAGGTTTTGCCCCTTTGGGGATTTTCTCAAAATTTTGTTTTCCTTGCATGCTTTATCTACTTAGTATTTTGAATCACTAGATGCATGTTTTATGATTTAAAGGAATTAAATTTTGGTAGTAAATTGATATCTAGTTAAATAAGTTTACTCCATTAAATAATTGTGCACTCTCACTTAGGTATCAAAGTAGGTTTCATCAAATTATTGTGAGAAACCAGTTAATAGGTATTATTATATGTAAGTCCATTTTGAGAGATTTTTTTTTAATTAAGTCCTATTGACTAGTCAACCATTAATTAAGTTTTATTTTTAAAGGTGCACACAATAAATATTATTGCCTGTGTAATTTTTTTAATTGAAATATATTGAGATCCATGGATCTTGTTTGATAAATTTATGTAATTCATTTTCTGGTGAACACAGTAAATTTTACTGTATGTGTAATATTAACACAATAAATGTTAATGTCTGTGAAAATGTCTTAGATATAAAACTGCTTCATTTTTCGGTGGACACAGTAAATGTTACTATTTGTGTAAAAAGATTCTTTAAAATATTATGGGCTTCATGGATCTTGTTTGGTAGATCTCGGTGAGTAGATTTTAAAAATAGTAATTTTGAGAAAAATAAATTTTTAGATGGAAAATTATGACCATTTATTGAAAGAAAAAAAAAGTTCTACCACTTGTGTAACTTTCGCCAAGAAGTTATAGATGGTTGGTTACAAAAGGGTAAAATTGTCAAAAAAAGTTTCAAAATATTTGGAATAGGATCTATTTGATGGTTCAAAAGTCACTAGGACTTATTTAAATAAATCTTCTTCGTATAGGACTTATATAAAAAAAAAACTTGATTATATCTTTGCTTTTTTGCATAGTAGGTAAAAAGGGTTTATTTTAAGGATGAAGTATGTTTTCAAGGAGGAAGATGTTGTCCTTTTTAATGTGTTGACTACAAACACTAGTTTATTTTATGTTAAGGATGTAAAACTTTATTTTTTCAACTATGATGTCTAGAAGGTTTTTTTTATTTCTCGTGGATGAAACTCTTGATTAAGATCTTTATAATTGTGTTTTTGGTTGGTTACTTTTGGGCAAATTGATTGGTTGTAATGCAGATTTGAAAGTTAATGAGAGTGTTCTTATTTCATACAATCTTCTTCTTCATTTTTACCGATTACATGAAGTTTAATGTTTGAGTGAAAAGGTATGGTTGTCTTCATAAATCTCACTACAAAAATTGTACATTTTTTAATTTATTTATTATCTTCGATTAAAAGATTTGAAAAATTCTAATCTGTTGTGGAAAATAATTAAAATCAAATAAATTTAGATTTACACATTTTTTTTAATATTTACTATCAGCTTTGTTGTGTTGCGGCAATAATAGGTTTTTGAAACAATTAATAAGTAAGCAAAATGCATTCGCGCTACCGCATTGGTGTCGTGGAAGGTTGTAATAAATAAATTAATAAAATAAAAGAATATGTTGCAAAAAATATAACCATTTTTCATAATGTAAGATTTATGTCGCGGAAGTCTTTCCCAAATAAGGCAACAATGTCATCTTCGCAACATGATAGATTTTGTTGCTGAAACCATTTTTCTACATAAAATAGACTTTTTGCCACATGTGCCCAATGTCGCTAAAATTATTTTTCCTTGTAGTGTGTTGAAATGGACCAAACTTTTAATTAACTAGTAGTTGAATTATAATTTTTATGTACAATACTCAAAAGTAGTGCAAGGTGCGTAACTCGATGCGTGAAGGGGAATTTTGAATTTTGGGACGTTGGATAGAAGTTTGACTTGAGATTTTCCTTTGGACTCGAAAAATAACTTTAGAGGAGTCAAAGAAATATTAGGGGATTCAAAAATGGGATCGGAGAAGTATGTTTTGGAAAGTCTAATCAAAGTATGAATTTTTTTCCTCCTTCTTTCAATAAGTTGAAGGTTCTTTACATATCCGGATTGTATCAGAATTAGTAGTACAATGACTAAAGGACTAGCAGCGAGACTATTCCCATAATCAGTTAGCCATGATTATTGTCTACCCAAATTGTAATACCCCGCCCTAATATTTTAATTATTTCTCGCATAAGTTGAACTAAAATGAGAACCTTGGGATTTGGATAACTATAACTTGGATTATATTTCGATTTGACGGTTTTCGGAGGCCTGATGATAATTGGTGGAAGTTGTGGGTTAAAATTGGAGAAATATTAAGGAAAATTAAGAAGGATCGTTCGAACGAGAGTTGGGTCTTTCGAGTGAGAATCAAGGATCGTTTGAAGCAAGGGCTCAAACAAGCTTTAAATTAGATCCCATTGCATAACTTATCAGAATCATTCGAAGGTCGTTAGAAGCAAGGGATCGAACGAGACGCCCTTCTCATTTGATCAAATGGTGAATCTCATTCGAATGTGGTCAATCAATTTTTTACGTCAGACTTCCCTTGTGTGTTGTCTCATTCTGGATCGTTGGATTGATGAGCTATCGAACTTTGGTGAACCCAGATTGGGAAAAAATTAGATTTTAAGATTTTTGGGTGTTCTTATAAGGGTTGTTTGGTTCATTTGGGTAATTTAAAATTGGAGAGAGAGAGAGATAGGGGGGAGAGAGAGATAGAGAGCGGGAGAGAGAGAGGGAGGTGGTCCTATACCATTGTTGAGCTTCTCTCCATGACAAACCACCACTCCACCACCATATATCAACCTTAAATAATCATATTATTCTAGTCTTCACCATATCCAAGCTTTAAATACCCATTTCCTTCATTGTTGGGCATGGCTACAAATTTGTAGAAGATGAAGCTTTCATGAAGTTTGAAGAGGATTTTTAAAAGGGTTATAATTGAAAGCTAAATGGAGCATGCTTTTGAGTGGGTCAACATCCTTGAGGCCTCAATAGGCGGTGAGAGGTTTCCATCTTCTTAGATCTTCCATGCCTTCCATTATTGGAGATTCATTGAGGTGGAAAAAACTACTCTTAGACCCTATTTTGTGTAATTAATAGTCTTGTTGTTAGAATGTAAGAGTAGAATGATTATGAACTTGATGATGGATTTTCTAATAAAATTGATAATTAACATTTTTAAGAAATAAAAATGTTGTAAAAATGTCATTTGGTTGAGAATAAATGAAGAATCCATATTTCAAAGTTTCTTGAAATAAAGATTGGGTGTCTAAGAAAATGGTGCATTTTCTAGAATTTTGATTTTAAACATTTTATGAAATAAATTATTTGAAAATGATGTTGATTTTGCTAAAATATTTGGTGAAATAATGTTCCAAAGTTTCTTGCGAAAATAAAAATTTTATGACAATGGACATTTGTTGAGTTTCAAGAAATAATATGTCCTTTAAGTCTTAAAATGTATTTTTGCAAAGTATTAAGAATTTCTAGAATGAAAAATATGTTTAACCCATTTAATAGGATTTTAGGATTTAAAACCCATTTTCTCATGAATATAAACTTGTAAAGAACATGTTTAAAGAAAGTTTGTTTGGTTTAAAAATGAAATGAGAAAAATGAAGATTTTAGTCTTTAAAGTGTGTGAAAAGGAGATTCTAGGTGATAAGTATAATGTTGTAATACTACAAGTGTAATTAAAAAGGAAATAGTGTTTTTCTTATAAATTAGTCTTATATATATAATGATTCTTGAAAATACAAGTATTGAAATAAAGATGTTTCCAATTGAGAAGAATATTACTTCAAAAGGTTAAAAGGGTGTTAAGGTATTAAAAATACTAAGTTAGTGTGGATAACTTAATGGAGTTTTGGAAAATTAACACTTATGAGAATGGAGTAAAAAAAATAAGTTTGGAAACAAACGAGTGAAATGGTAATTTTACATAAAGTGGAACATTTTTATGAAATAAAAATATTGAAAAAGGTGTTACACATGATAGTCCTAATGAACAAAAAAATTTGGAATAAAATGTAGGGAAAAGTGTAAAGGACATGAAATAATGATTTTCAAATTGTAACACAAGTTGGGGTTGGACCTTGGGTTTGGCTTCAACCGTGTAAAAAGAAGGTAGAATAATGTAGACATTTGCCAAATATTAAAATACATTAAAAAGGAACTTGGATGACACCGAAATAATTAAGGAGGGCCCATATCCCTAGAGTGAAAGACCCGAAACACTAGCTATAGCATAAGGTGCACATAGTCGGTGGTGTGGAGACCGTTAAAGTATACGGTTATTGAAAGATTCCGAAAAAAGGATAAAGGAATAAGGAACTTATCAAGAAATGGGTTATGTGGTGAAAATGTGTTATGACAACCTAACTTGAATGAAGTAATAAATGTTAAGGTAAAGAATAAAATGGACAGTAAACATGTAAATGATTAATGTCCATAAGGTATAGAAAAGGATAAAGTAAGTCGGTAAATGGGTGATTAAGAAATCTAAGAGGTTTAAACCATAATTAGCACAAGGGTGTGTTGTGAAAGGTTTTTAAAGGCTAAATAAGCATTTTCTAACATGATTTTTGCGTGTGTCAAAAGGGTGATTTTCAATTAAAATACTAATGTAGATTATTTAAAATAAAAAGGGTAATTTTGGTAAAGAAATGGCTTTCGGTCAAGACAAGTGTAGTTGTCTCAAGTATTTAACCGTGTGTGTTAAGGAATAAATATCAAGATAAGTGGAAGGAAGTCTTTTATAAGATTAAGGTAAATCACTCGGGATAAATAACATTTTATTATATATATATATATATATATATATATATATAAGGTAGTCACATGTGCACGTAGGTATAGCGTGTTGGAGTCCTCTTTCTGTCATTCGATTCTATCTTGCATTGTTGTATATTTCCCACTGAGCATTTGGCTCACTCCCTCGTTTTGTTACAACAGGCTTGGTGCGATTTCATATTTTGATAGCGTTATACAGGTAAGTACACTCTTCATTTTATGTTAGCAGCTCTGTATGCTTGGATTTTGGGGTGCTTCTCATGGGTCCTTCATGTAGTTTGATTTTAAATCGGAATCTCATGCTAAGAAAGTGAAATGTTAATTAAAATAAAACCTAAATAACAACATTATATAGGTTATATCATTACACGTCACACCTAATGCTCGGGTCGAATCGGGTTGATTATGGGTAACCCATAAATCCAATTCGGGGCATTACAAATAGTATCTGAGCTCTAGGTTCAAGGTTCCTTTTGAGAGTGACGTGGTGAGGTTGATATCGAATCTTTCGATGTCGGTGTTGGTTTGGGTCGATCACGGTAGTTTTTGTGACATTTTAGTCCGTGTCCTTGACCATAAAGTCAACGAGGTTAGCATGACGGATGAATTCATTTCCAAATGGCAAGAGACCGAGTTTGTTGTCATTAATCACTTTTGCGCTTCTGATTTAGATATGTTAAAAAGTTGTGAATGTCCATGCACGCCAGTGGTGGCGAGACTATAGGTTTTTAGTGTGAGGTGCTTATGTGATAATTTGTAGTAATATGAGAAGCCAATTGAGATGTGTAGAATGATGAATTACATTTATTGAATTAGAGACATGACTCATGTAAAGTCAACTGTGGAGATTAGGTATCTAGTGAGTCATACCTAAACGGTGATTATTGGTGATAAAAATGCGTTAAGTTCTTCAATTAGGAAATTTTGGGTAGTTAGTACAAATGAGTTTATTAGGCGATTTTGAACCTTAGGATAGTATCCCGTCAAAAGGCAATTGATGATTTAGTGGGCGTGATGAACCTTGTTGGTCAACACTTGTGATGTCTACTCGGTCTAAGTCGATAAGATAGTATCGTTATAAGTAAGTGTCTTGGTGGTTCTTGATTGAAGGTTGTACCTCGTACGGTATGATGGGAGTTACAGGCAAATTTCGATAAGTATATTATGTATGCAACAATGATGGCTGATTAGACTTAGGAGTTGACTCTAAGTAGTCCTCTAGGTCGGAGTTTTAGAAATTATAATGTAATTTCAAGGAATAGGATCTTTAGTTATATCGGTGATGCAAACCAAGAGGTTTATAGGTTATGGGAGACGTCAAGTATCCAACCAGAATCCTTGGTAGCATTAGTTATGGTTTGTACGTGGTATATGTTCACAGTCGTTTGGAAGAAAAGATTGTGATCAAAGTGTCAAAATTCGTTTAGCTGCCGAGGTAATGGCTAGATATGAGGTAATCTTAGTGTGAGTGTAGTTTAAGGGCATCTTGCAGTGCCCGTTGGATAAGTTATGCATTGTATCATTGGGGTAGAAATTAATTTTTTTTCACATCTTAAGGTATTCAATGGTTAAGGTACGCCATATATAGAAGCTTGTAGACTAGTATCTTTGCGAGAACCAAGTAATTGTGATGTGGGTATTGAAAGGTTTGTAGAGCGCACCTACAATGATAAAGGTGTGGATGATGAAATCTTATCGAGTTGAGGACTTTTGCATAGAATATCTTTGGTTTCCTTAGAAGATCAGTTAAGTTCGGTATGTAGAAGTATTATCGTCCAGGTGATGATTGTGTTGAGGGTCAGGTGATGATTTTAGATTATTGGTCAAGATTTAGAAGAGTCGTAGAGTGTACGTGTTGGGTGCGATTTCCCAAATCGTCACAGATGGGTGATGTATCCTCCAAGGAGGAATTAGTAGTGGTGTGCGCTAAGAAATGCATTCGAGACTTAGGTTGATAACGCCATATGGATACTTAAAAATGGAAACCAAGGTGGGGTAATATCGAGGATTGATTAGAATGGTGGCATGTGTCGACGGTATATGCTAGGATAGCCTTAGCAAGGTAAGGACTAATTCTCGACAATTCTTGCCAAGTCGTTGCGGGTGATAAGATATAGCCCTATATAATACTCACTACCCTTAGAATGCCAATGGCGACTAGTGTAGCCATCACGTGAGTTTAGTTTGGGTGGAACCTGGAAGTAAGCGTAGTGGTGATCCCATATGGTCAAAGGGTATAATAAGGTGAATGTCTCTCTTGAATGGAGTACCGCCTAAGGGGATTTTGGATTACGATCACGATATAATAAGGTAAATAGTAACCTAGGTGTAGTAGGTTGGTGGCGTCGTCATTGATAAATGGACAAGGTCAGTGTAGACGAGGGTGTGAGGCATCCACCAATCGGAATGGTGCATGTGTGCCAATGATGAGAGTGGAAGGGCCTTACTCCCAATGAGGGAATTCAGGCATTGATTTTCTAGAGAACGACAAGTTCTTATGTTGCTTTTGTGTTGCAAGGATGAATGGGTGCGATCTAATTTGTCACGATTGGTGATAAAATCCAGGGTATATGGCTAGGATATTTCCCAATGAGAACGTTTGGGACGAGTGATAAGACTTTGAGCGTATGGCATAGGTTCGCTTGTCGTAAATCATAGTCTCACACGTAATGATGAAATTTTCACAGAGCGGTTGCTTGTTCCTTCTAACTCTCGAATGTCCCTTTAGGTTTAAATAATAGGGGATCGGTATTCACATGTATGTGGTAGCTCGGATTGGTACCATGTCATGGTACGGCGCGATTAGGCCTAGTAATGCGCGGTGGTCTGGATATGGTCAATGCAGCTTGGTAACTAGTTGCCCCTTATCTAAGGTATTCTTGTTATTACACAAAGTTCAGTGAGTGAGTGGCTACTCTTTCACCCACACAGTCTGCTCATAGTGACTTCTTTCTTTAGGATTAACGACCTTTCGACTGGCTGGCATAGCAGTCAGTGGCTCTAGTTGGAAAGAGGGGGATGATGACTTAAAATTATTAAATAGTGTTAGAAATCGAGGAAACTTAGCACACTGTATTGATTTGCCATGGTGAGTGGATTAGAACGAGGCTCAAGTGAGTGCTCAAATGTGAGACGCCTAGAGTAGTACTAGGGTCATCAGAATGATGGAACAAAAGGTGTAAGCTGAACGCACGATGGTGATTTGGTAGGTGTATTACTTCTCGAATTGAGCAATTAGAAACATATGGATAATTCCAAGATCTGTAAAAATTGTGTGGTCGGGATAACCTAAAAAATTGTGGGATGTGGGATGTGTAGTCCTAAGATTGAAAATGGTTTTTGATGATTGATCGTAGTGCGGTTCACTCTTGCATGAGTGTTGATCACTAGAGAGGGTCTCCTGTGAAGGCACCGTATGCTTAGATATTAGCAAAGGTAGTTCTAGGACTCGATTGAGCAAGACCATCAAGTGGGTGGAGCCTCGAAGTTGGTTATGTGACGTTCATAATTGACTAAATGGTGAGCATTAGACCATGTCATATGTTGAGCCTTTAGGTGATAAACCCCGTGTAAGGGCGTGTGATGTGATCTTAGTTATTGAGGACTTCAAGGACTTTGTCTGAAAGGACTTCGAGACTTAGAATGAGAGTTGGTAAATGTAATACCCTGTAATTTTTGGGATTTATTTCATTATTTTAGGATTAATTTAAATAATGGAAATATTTAATTAGAGATTAATCCGCATTTAAATAAATATTAATTAGCGAGATAAGGGTTAATATTTATTTATATTAACTATTACTTAATGAATGAGTAATAATAATGATATGAAACGATTAAAATTGTCGTGAGTGAAATATACGACAGTTCTGATAAATTTAGTCGGGACACGCATATTAGTCGTGTTGAGACTTAAATTAGGAAACAAACTACAATTTCATTTTTAGTAACTAATATGGTCATTTTGAGTGAGTCAGTGTGCCCGAAGGGGTCAAAATAGTCAAAATTGAGTACTCGGGGGTTACGATCGGGTCTCGGGAGCTTTTGAGATTAATCGAGACTTATTTAGGTAAGTTTTTGCCTTCTTAATGGTAATTGAAAAGCCTAAAATGGTATTTCACTGTTAAAATCAAAGGTTGGGCTTAGGGAATAGTCACTTTCACAAAACAAAAGCTTAGGAAAATTATACAGAAAGTTAGAGAGAAAGTGAAGAGAATTGAGAAAGAATTTCAAGAGTCTAAGGGGAATATATGAAGAATTTGTGGAAGAACAAACTTGGAGTGAAGATTTAGGAAGGAAATTCTTGGAGGATATAATTCTTCTTCAACGGATCAAACGTACATTAAAATCCAAGTGGTTATCTTGCTCAATTTTAGTTGAATATAATATCCATGTTAGAATAGGATAATTTCTACTTTGGAATTTATGAAAGTTTATTTTGAAGAGTTAAAAATAATGTTTTGGGGTAGAAGTCTTTAACTTATATGTTGGAAGATGAATTTGGTGAAACTATGACAATTATAGATTGAATAAATCTGGGTTTATAGGTTTTAGTGGTGAAACTTGGTAAACTAGAATTGTACAGAAAATCCATAATTTAATTATGTTGGTTTAAGGTTATTTGATAATATATTGGAAATAATAGTGTAGAAATCATGTACATGGATTAGTATACTGTTGGGAAAAAATTGTATAGGAACTTAGAGTTGTAAAATGAAGGGTTAAAGTGTTAAAATGGTGGGAAAATGCAAAAACAGTAGGTAGAAGACGAACAGTGGAATTTTCGTTCGAACGACATCAGAAGTCATTTGAACGACAGGATCAAACGAGATTACATCTCGTTCAAATGACATGGACTTTTCGTTCGAATGAGATGTCAGGTTCATTCGAACGACATTTCAGAAATTGGGATTTTTACCTTAATTAGTTTTATTTTGACGCGGTATGACCTGTGAAAATAGTTTAGTGAGTTACTTCCTGAATTCATAGGAGAAATTTTGGGATAAATAACAGATATATAAAAAGGTAAATTAAAGATTTTAAAGGTATGAATTTTGTTTAATGAAATACGAATGAGAGAACAAATGTAAATTATAAATTACCGTGATTATTAATTGTGAATATCCCTAATAATTTCATAGGTTGTGTGTATACCTACGAAATGATATATTTTGTGTATGGCAAACCTACGATGTTTGTTATCACGGGAGGTTTTCGCGTTGGGACAGTCATATTCTGATGAGCCTTTGGGGGTAATTTGACTTGTACCTCAGAATATAGAACCTAGGAAAGGCATATTTGTGATAATGATAAGTTGGCGGTCATATGGGTGCTTAGGTATGTGCACAACCCAGAGGCTTGGAACTATATTCACATCCAATATATGTGATTTGTAATGATGGTTCGAGAGAGAGACATATCAAACCAACAGTCCTTTATACAGTGCATGATGTACCAGGACATGATGGCACAGTATGCATGCACCACAGGTGTCAGCCTAAGGGTGCTATAGTAGTATATAAATTTTTAGAGTGACATATATATATATATATATATATTCTTATGATTTGATTTTATTGTGTGTGCCTAGTAGAGGAGAGAGATAATAATAGTTAAGGTAACTCTAAATATATTAATGTTTAAATATGAAATGAGAAATTCATAATTGACACATGAATAGGATAAGTTAAAATAAACTTGGTATGACTAGTTAAGTGGGATACAGTAACTAGGATGGGTAAATTAGATACGTTAGGCATGCACACTGGATGAGTGGTGAGAAATTCAAGTGAGGGCTTGTAAACCTAGCATGCATATTATATTTGCAAGTTATTGCATCTAATCACTTGCTAAATCTCTTTTCTTTTGTAAAAATCATTTTTAGGTGCCCAGCCACAGGGAGGGCCAGCATAAGAGTTTCTTCATTTGCCGTTGTTGCAATTACTGCGGTCGATTGCAGGATTTAATTGGTAGATGCCTCCATTCTTTTCAGCTCCGATACATCCTTTATTATTACCTCGGGCGGGCATGTCGCCCTTTCTTCTAGTAGAAGTTGTTTCCAGAGACATTGTATTTCTTTTATTATTCAGTTGTGGATTTAAATTATTCCATGGATTATGGTATTAGAGTTCACACTGGGGTGTTTACTCTCATCATATCTTATTTGATTTAGTATTTCATTATTTGTGATGTTAATATATTTAGTAGTGTGGTGAATGGGATACTTAATTGTTTAATTGATTTAAATCTTGGCATGTTTAAGAAAAAAAATAAATAAAAAATAAAAAATTTGACACCAGCTTTTCAAATACTAGGTGGTTAGTAAATATTTAAAAGTTTTTCGATAGTGATGCTAAGAACGAACCAATCTAAATATTCTGTTTTAATTTAATAAAGGCCTGATCACCCGGTATTTAATTAAGCGGAGTGTCACAGTAAACCCCACGAATTTGAAGAATGGATGGATCAAGAATTTCAAGGATGGAATTCCCCAAGGAGGGAAGTTTATAATACCCTACCCTAATATTTTAATTATTTTCCCACATAAGTTGAACTAAAATGAGAACCTTGGGATTTGAATAACTATAATTGGGATTATATTATGATTTGAATATTTTTGGAGGCTTTGTGATAATTAGTGGAAGTTGTGGGATAAAATTGCATAAAAATTAAGGAAAAATAAGAAGGATCATTCGAATGAGAATTGGGTCATTCTAACGAGAATCAAGTCTCATTCAAAGAAAGGGATCAAACGAGCTTCGAATGAAATCCCACGACGTAACTGATCAAGGTCGTTTGAAGGTTATTAAAAGCAAGGGATCGAACGAGACACCATTCTGATTCGAACGAGGTTAATCGAATTCTTAAGTCATACTACCCTTATGCGCTATCTCGTTCTGGCCATTGGATTGATAAGGAGTCACACTCTGGTGAAGCCAGATTGGGTGAAAATGGGATTTTAAGGTTTTTAGGTGCTTTTATAAGGATTTCTTGGTTCATTTGGGTCATTTGGAATTGGAAGAAGAGAGAGAGAGAGAGAGAGAGAGAGAGAGAGAGAGAGAGAAGGGTGGTCTTCTACTATTACTGAGCTACTCTCCACCACAAACCACCACTCCACCACCATATATCAACCTTAAATAATAATATTCTTCTAGTCTTCACCATATCCAAGCTTTAGATACCCATTTATTCCATTGTTAGGTATAGCTAGGAATTTGTAAAGGTGTTGTTAGGGGATTTTTAGATAAGATGAAAGTGGAGATTTCATGGAGTTTAAAGAGGTTTTTGAAGCAGTTATACTTGGAAGCTAAATGGAGCATGGTTTTGAGTGAGGAAACCTCCTTGAGGCTACCTCAGGAGGCGGGAGGTTGTCATATTCTTAGAGCTTCCATGCCTTCCATTGTTGGAGATTCATTAAAGTGGAAAATCCTTCTCTTAATTTAAAACTCTATTTTGTGTAATTATAAGTCTTATTGTTAAAAATGTAAGAGTAGAATGCTTATGGACATGATGACGGGTATTCTAGTAATAATAAATAATTTTATGAAATAAAAATGTTGGAAAAATGTCATTTGGCTGAGAATAAATCAAGAATGCATATTTCAACGTTTCTTGAAATAAATTTTGGGATTTTATGAAAATGGTGCATTTTCTAGAAGTTTGATGTTAAACATTTTATGAAATAAAATGTGTGGAAATGTTGTTGATTTTTGCTAAAATATATGGTAATATAATGTTCCTAAGTTTCTTGCAGAAATGAAGATTTTATGAAAATGGACATTTGTTAAGTTTAAAGAAATAAAATATCTTTTAAGGCTTAAAATTTATTCTTACAAAGCATTAAGAATTTCTAGGATGAAAAATATGTTTAACCCATTTAATAGGCTTTTAGGATTTAAAACCTATATTCTCATTCATATAAACTTGTAGTATTTTGATAATGGACAAAAGAACAAGTTTATAGAAGGTTTGTTGGGATTAAACATGAAATGAGGAAAGTTAAAATTCTAGTCTTCAAATTATGTGAAAAGGGGATTATAGGTGATAAGTGCAAGGTTGTAAGACTACATGTGTTAATAAAAAGAAAATAGTGTTTTTCTTATAAAGTAGTCTTATATGTTTAATGATTCTTGGAAATAAAAGTACTGAAATAAAGATGTTTCCAATTGAAAAGAACATTACTCCAAAAGGTTAAAAGGCTAATGTGGGTAACTTAATGGTGATTTGTAAAATTAACACTTATGAGAATGGAGTAAAAAGTGAGTTTGGAAACAAATAGGTAAAATGGTAATTTTATATAATGTGGAATATTTTTATAAAATAAAATTTTGGAAAAGGTGTTACACATGATAGTCCTAATGAACATGATTTTTGGAATAAAATCCAAGCTAAAGTGTAGAGGACATAAAATGATAATTTTTGAAGTGTAACACAAGTTGATGCCGGACCCCGAGTTTTGCTTTGACTGGGTAAAAGGAAGGTGCAATAATGTGAAAAATTACAAAATGTTAAAAACATTATAAAAAGGAAATCGAATGTCACTGAAAATATTAAGGAGGGCTCAAAGCCCTGGGGTGAAAGACCAAAAACACAATCCAAAGCATATGGTGGGCATAGCCGCCGGTGTGGAGCTCGATAAAATATGCAGTTATTGAAAGATTCCGAGAAAAAGATAAAGGAATAAGGAACATGTCAAGAAATGGGTTGTGTGATGAAAATGTATTAAGATAACCTAACTTGAATGAAGTAATAAATGTTCCGGTAAATAATGAAATGGACAAGTATACATGTAATTGATTAATGTCCATAAGGTATAGAAAAGGGTAAAGTAAGAGGGTAAATGGGCGGTTGAGCAACCTAAGAGGTATAACCAATAATTAGCACAAGGGTGTGTTGTGAAAGGTTTTGATAGGCTAAATAAGTATTTTCTAACACGATGTTCGCGTGTGTTGAAAGGGTGATTTTCAATGAAAATACTAATGTCGATTGATTAAAATGAAAAAAGAAATTTTGGTAAAGAAATAGCTTTCGGTCAAGCCAATTGTAGTTTTTTTCGAGTATTATACGTGTGTGTTAAGTAAAGGGGTAAATGTCAAGATAAGGGCAAGAAAGTCTTTTACAAGATTAAAATAAATTAATTAGGATAAATACCATTTTCGAAAGTAAAATGATTTCATGCATTAAGTATATGTATGTGTGTGTGTGTGTGTGTGTGTGTGTGTGTGTGTGTGTGTGTAGAGAGAGAGAGAGAGAGAGAGAGAGAGGTAGGCCCATGTGCACACTAAGTTTGCACACGTGCTGACGCACACTAATTTTTTTAAAATATTATAGAATTATTTTTGAGTTGATTTTTTTATGTGATATTTAAACGAACCCATATAATAAAATCAGCTCAAAAAAACCTTTTTTGCTATTTTTAAAAAATCAGTCAAACTTTCGCAACTTTTGAAGTGCTTAAAAGCACCGAAAATTAAAAGCTGCGAAAATTTGACCCTTTTTTTAAAAATAGCAAAAAAAAACATTGAGATGATTTTTTTTTATATGGGTCCCTTGATATGTTTAAATATCACACACAAAAAATCAACTCGAAAATATTTGTTTACTATTTTAAAAAAGTGATGTGCAAACTTAGTGTGCACAGGAGTCTGCCTCTCTATCTCTCTCTATCTATATATATATATATATATATATATATATATATATATATTAGGTACTTGCATGTGCACGTAGGTATAACATGTTAAAGTCATCTTGTTGTCGTTCGATTCTATATTGCATTATTGTACATTTTTCACTGAGCGTTCGGCTCACTCCCTCGTTTTGTTGAGACAGGTTGGGTGCAGTTTCGTATTTTGAGAGTGTTATACATGTAAGTAATCTCTTCATTTTATGTTAGTAACTTTGTATGCTTGGACTCCGGGGTGCTCTCCATGGGTCCCTCACGTAGTTTGATTTGAAATCGGAATCGCATGCTAAGCAAGTGAAACATTAATTAAAATAAAACTGGATTAGCAACATTATAAAAGTTATTCCATTTCACTTTACACCTAACGCTCAATTAGGACTGGGTTGACTGCGGGTAACCCATAAATCCGGGATGGGGAGTTACAAATAGGCTTGGGTTAGTTCACGTTAAGGGTCACACGGTTAAAGGCATATTTATTTGTAGGGATATTTCAAAAGTCATACAACTATTCCTAATTGACTCTCTCCTCTATATTGTTGTGTAATATTTTTATTAACACGTGGGTATCTTTTGGTATTTTTTATTTATTTATTTGAGACATTCTTGTAAACTTAAAAGTGCTCACGTGCGGTCTATATGTTTGAATGGGATGCGTGCATGAAATTCTAAGGTGTTCATATTGGTTCATATTCCATATTAAGAACAAATTTTATTTTGTTCAAAGCTTCATTCATTTCTCGCTCAGCAAGATAAATTACTAAGTCAAATATCTTTTGAGTTCAATATATCATACTCATTCAAGGTTAAACATTATCCATTGATTCTAAAGAATACATTGGTAGTGAAAGGAAATTAAAATGTGGTGTGTCGATTGTAGAATTATTTCTAAACATCGATTCAAATTACTTGATTTTGTTAAATCTTCAAATAATTGAACATCCACTAACTCATAATTTCTAAATATTTAAGATTTTAAAATTTATAAGTCGTACTATTGCTGGAGTATTCAATATAAGAACATTTTTAAACTTTAATTTCTTAGTTTAGGTTTATCTAGGTCAAATTTTCTTACAAAAGTAAGACAAGCTAAAACTTTGAGACATTTAAGATTAGGGTTAAGATAAAACTACAATTCTAATGGTGCAATAGCCTTATTTACTCCCATATACATTAATCCATAACTCGTTAACATTGCATTGATCATTTCAACTAAAGTTTTATTTTTTCCGAACCATTTTGTTATTGGGAATATGATGTCATGACTGGATAGATTTGTGACACCCCGCCTAATAAAATACCGGGTGATCAGTCCTATACCAAATTAAAACAGGAATCCCAGTTGGTTCATCCTTAACATCACTGTCGAAAACCTTTTTAAAACTTACTAACCACCTAGTATTCCAAAAAAGATGGTGCCAAATTTTTATCTTATTAATTAAACCAAACAGTACATGTGGAAATAAATATAATCCATTCACACAACAAAATTAAATCAACTGAATAAATAATGACTACATGTCGAATAAACCATCGGTCACCAAAGTAAATAATTCAATACAAATATTCAACACCGGAATAAAATAAATCTGAAAACTGAACTGAAAGTCTAGGCGACATGCCCTAAATAAAACTCAAACTGATAGAGGATTCCTACTCTAGGAAAGAATGAATGAGGCGTCTAATCCAAGCTCCTGCTAGCATCCACATATGCCGCAGCTCCGTGTACCTGGAATAGAATATCAATCTTGGCGTCCCTGTGGCTGGACACCTAAAAGGTTTTGAAAATAGTTTTATAGCAAGGGTTAGAACCCAAAACATTTTGAAAATATTTAGCAAGTGAGTTAACTGCAGTAATTTAAAATATATGAATGCGCTCCATATTTAAGTTAGTGTCGCACTCTCTTGAAGACATTCTCACCCCTCCACCAAAGTGCACACCTAACGATTACCTTAACTCTACCTAGTTGTACTACCCCATCCAACTAGTCCTTGTAATCCTCCCTTGCCTTTCCATGCTAAACCGAGTATTATTATCCATGGGTTATAAGTTATCTCACTAATTAACTTAATTAATTTCCTTTAAATGATATCATATAACTGTGACACAAGTTATATAAAACAATTACATCACACACTATATTATTACCCGCATATAATATTTACTACCATTATATACGTACCTCTACCACAACATCCACACATATATCATATGTATATCTATCCCTTCGAGTATACCCTCTCCGGATGATTCCCTATAAAGTACTATCTCACTAGGTGTGCTCACATAACCTAGTTACCCAAGTTGGAATCGCACACTAACTTGGCCCAAAATATAGACGTAATGGAGGCGGTCATATTCCTTCCCTGAAAGTGAGATAAATCCCTCACCCATATACCGGATGATATGACCTGAGGATATACTCACCCTACTCCTCAAGCTAGGGGATACACCCACATCGCGCAACCTCCCTTGATAGCACTAGAGTATATAAATTAAACAAATATCTAGTCACTGATATTTAATAGCACACACAAAGAAATTACATGTATATATATACTATCACCACACCATATATATATAAAATATAAATTTTGGCTTTACCGTCTACTAAAACCCGTAACACTAGCCTATATATTCCCGAGTCTATGGTTTGACTCTAAATTAATTAATCTCTCATTAATAAATTTCATTACCTTCCCGAGTCTACGGTCCGACTCTAATTTAATTAATTAACACATCAATTAATTATTACCAATCCGAGTCTATGGTCCGACTCTAATTTAATTAATTTACACATTAATTAATTTATAATAATCTGAGTCTATGGTCCGACTCTAATTTAATTAATTTATACATTAATTAATTTAACACTTGGTGTCGCCCAACCATTATACCCGGACTCGCTCACTTGGCTCGTACCATCGTTAATACCCGATTCTATATTTCGTCCCATAACTAATTAATTACACCCCAATTCCTTTAATAATGTAGTGCCTCTTAACTACAATACCTGAATATTTTCCCTCGGTCCAAAATCAATACTCACAAATTATTTTCCGAAATTTATTCATCTCATGGCATACAATTATCACTCTCCTAAACCCAATTATATCACCTTGTAATTGCTAAGGACTGTGTGTCACATATGAATTTATCACTAAATAAAAGTAGGGATTAAATCCTAAATTAATTTCCCTTATATATATAAAACTAGCGGAATTGCCAAAATTCTGGGACCATCGATCGATCGATCCCCCTGGGTCGATCGATCGATCGAGCATGTCCCTTTCTTCTCCGACCTGCTGTTCAGCCATTGTTACCCCATTCGAGCTTCTACTTTCTCCCATAAAAATATCCGATCATAATCTATCATATTAACATATGAAAACAAATTCTACTCAACCTAGAATCCTTAATTCAGTCACCAATTTCTATAAATCTTAACGTTTTATAGATTCGGGTTTTACCCTGGTTTCAAACACCCAAACACTTTCCATTTCTAATATCAGAATTTAAATGTCCATTCATACTGGATTTAATTATACGGTTCATCCCAAATCTCATCAAGATATATTATTTCCCAAATACCGATTTCACCCGAATACCCATTTATCCCCAAAATGGATTTTGGCTTACACATCACAAAAATATGAATTGATTATCACTAATTTAGAATCATAACAGTTAACCACTTGCCTGGAATGATTCGTAATGTCTGATCCGTTGGTGTAGTGAAGGTGTTGGTGAGGAACACTCACTTTGTCCCTCGATTTGACTCCAAAAAGATCTCCAATTTGCTTCTTGAATTGTTTCCTCTGTGTCTATCTCAAACCCTGGGTTTAGAGTTGTATTAACTGTCGTTCAACACTTCTCCAATTAGGTTAAAAATCTCAAATGCCGTTTTAGGCTATACGAGCCTAATTAAAATGGCTCAAATCACCCCGTGTGGGCCCGGCTATGTCCAAAAATGCCCCGAGACCCGATTACTACCTCCGAGTACTCATTTTTTACTATCTCGATCCATCCGGACTCAACCGCGCACTCAAAATTGTCATCCAAAATACTTTTTGACATTTCCAAATTTGACCTCAAAAATGCGACGCACATTAATTCGAACAAATTTAACTTAAAGTCGCCAATTAAAAATAATTCTTCCCACTCAGTTAAATTCTCCAAATCATAAATTTAAGTTTCTCCAATTTAAATATTTTTATTTTCTCCCAAAAATAATTAAATACTAAATCCTCAAAATTATGGGGTGTTACAAGATTATTCAATTAATATTACAAAATCATATTAATTCATTTGATTATTATTCACCACCGCTATCAAATCGTAAAACTTTATTTTTTTTATTTTTTTTTTTTTTATAATGAGATTCACATTCTACTTTAAAAATCAAAAAAATTCGCGAATACTTCATCTTTACCCTTAAGTAAATATGTATATGCATAATTAGAGTGATTATCAATAAACGCAAGGAAGTATTTATTTCATCCACATATGATGTTACTCTTCATGTCACATATGTCACCTTATATGAGGCCTCTCAATAAATTTATGTGATTTTCTAGTCATCTTAAATTAAGCACGAATTTCACATATATCATAATGATCAATTTTACAATCAAGAATGACATCTAGATTATTCATATTTTGATTAATTCTATCATTAATGTGGCATAATCTATTATGCATAAAAATTAGAATTTACCAAATCAATAAAACTCATGTCAAGTAATAACACTTAATCGTGGCATTATAAGAGTAACCATTTGTTGATGCATTGACCATTCTTGTATAAGACAAACTTATCCAATTCATATGCTAGTTTGAAACATCTGTTATATATAAGGTTTTCATACACAACATTTTTACGCATATCCACTATATAAAGTGCATAAACTAAAGTAAGAACATTCCCACACATTAATTTAAATTTTACAGTGCCCTCTCCAATTACTTTGTTATGGAGGTTATATGTCATTTTCACTTCTTTTCCAGCGATCTCTTGGTAAAGAGATAACAATCTTTGTATATATGAATGGTTGTGATGGTACCCAAGCAACATCCAGTTCCATTATCCATAGAATTCTCTTCGCAAACTATTACAATAATATTTTCAATATTTTTGGATTCTTTGGTCAGATGTTTTCCCTTAAATGCCTTCTTTTTAAGTCTACATTCTCGAGCAAACTAACTCAGTTTCCACAAAAGTAGCATTTATTCTTCTTCTTCTTGTTGTTTTCATTTTGGATCTTAATATTGGAATCATTCCTTACTTTAAGTTTGAAATCTTTAGTGCTTTTGGATTCTTCATCCGAAAAATTTTCTTTGGAATGGTTTTCACTTTATCCTTCATTTATCTCCTAATTGACAAAATCTTCAACAATACGAAGGGGTGAAAAGGGGATTTAATTATGTATGTCTTTTTATTATGATAGATTTTTTTTAAATTCATTCCAAGCAGAGGGAAGTTTGGAAATAATCACCTACAATGAAATCATCTTGGAGATTGATTTATTCCAGCGGCCTTAAGATCAACAACTATTTATTGGAGTTCATGGGCTTATGTAATGATAGACTTATCATTTGACGACTGTTGACTTATATAATTGGAAATAAGAAAATTATGATTACTTGATTCCTAAGTTTGATATTTATTTCGAGTATCTTTCACAATTATTTTACTGTAAAAATTATTTGGTATGCATTATAAACCAAATAATGCATTGAGAATATGTTCCCGATACATAAATTCCTCGTCATTTCTCTTTGTCCATTTCTACTTAATATCCTAAGTGTCGTATGGTGTGGGTTTCTAGAATCGCTTCAAGTATGGCATCAAGAATGTATGCAAGTTTCAATGATGTGAGAAATAATATGAATTTCTTGTAATACCTTGTATTTTTTTGTGTTATTTAAATTATGAAATTTATTATATTTGCCTACTGTAACATGTGATGTCGCTATGTATTTATTATACATGTCTATAGTGACATGTGATGTCATTATTTATATTTTATATATGTTATATAATCTATTTGTGAAATCGAACTTAATACACGGTAAATACATTAATTAAATATTGAGAAGTGACGTAGTATTATGGGCGACCATGGAATGATTGGGGACTAGGTAACGGGGCTTTGCTTGTTTTGATTATTTCCTCGGTGTCGATCCCACCGATCATGAAGTAGTTTCTTATAATGTCTTGTCGTGTCGCGTTTAACTAATAAATAATTAAATGACTTATTTATTTTACTCATAGCAGATAATATATAAATTTAATGAGATAACTTAGTTAGTAGAATATGTAATATTTCGGTATAGTATTTGTGAAGTTTAGAATGCCCATTTTTTACTTAAAATAGTGGATTTTAAGTTTATTAGTTTAATACGTGGCTTGGGTAGAGTTTTGGGGCAATTAGAGTGGTATTTGGGCTCTTTGGATTGAAGCTCACATGGGGACTAAGATTAATTTCTTGGAAAACTAAGTTAAGATGTCATTAGACTAAAACTAAATCACATTAGAGACTATTAAGAAAACCCAAGAGGCTAAAGAGAAGAGGCACTCAAGAGACAACGAGAATTAAAGGTTTGGAAGATTGAATTCATCTAATTTGGCTAAGGCAAGATTACCTAGTTTAAGAATTTAATTTGGGTTTGTGTTATAGTGATTATTACTCATTGAAATCTGAAATTTACATGTTTATAAATCTAATTTTTGGTAATCAAACCGTAATTTCGAAAGTAGTTTAATTGAAAATTAAACCTTAATCACTTATTAATATTATAGAGGATATTAGTGATGAATCCTATGGACTTTTCCTTAGAGTATGAATGAAACTGTTATACACTGAATCATATTAATGAGTCCACCGAAAGCCCCTTGTTTAATTTGATAATTGAACTAAATTTGAGACTAATTGAGTAAAACTATTAACCTAGGGTTCTTAACTTTATAATCTAAAATTAACCCTTCAATCCATGATAATATCATGTAAAACTTACACATATAAGATAATGATGTTGTTATATAGCTTATATCTGAAAGAGGAAGGGATTGATATTATTTAGAGGCTTCTAAATTAGGTTTGGATGTTGTTAATATAGGATTTTAGATTTTTAGGAGATGAACTCATTCCAATGGGATTTGGACCTCGTTCAAACGATATTTGGGTTCTCGTTAGAACGGTCTAAGAAGTCGTTAGAACGACTATGGGTATTTCGTTTGAATAACTCTGGTGTTCATTCGAACGAGATGGGGGATTTCATTATAACGAGTTATGGACCTTATTAAAGCGAGTTTGGGTCAATTTGGCGTTGTAATTCTTAATTAATTTGGAATGATTAATTTAAGAATTCTAGAATATAACTTAGTAATCTATGAGTGGATTGGATTGATGTTGTTTGGACTTGTGTGTTAAGCATACCATGTGTGAGTACTCACGGGGGATGTACTATGAGGGATTCTTATAGGTCGCGTACGATGTCGAACGCACTGGTACCCCGGTGATAGCGACGGGTTTACCTTGGTCATTTTATCCCAGGTCCTACTATTGACGTCCCCGTATCCCAAAGAGGAATAAACAGTGGTTCTTTTCATATAGTCTTGGGTATGAAAGTCTATACGAATGACGAAAAGGCGTAGTGACGTATCCCTTTGCGAATGCTTTGAGGTTATAGGTATGGGATTACCTATAAATATACCTAATACGCACAAGTGATCCCTGAATGCAATAGGGATAAGCCTTCGTATATATTTATGAGCTCGTGCGTAGACCATTTATTTATATGTGTCAGAGATCATACTTATGTGGATATTACACTTTGAGAATGTCTTTCATTTATTCAGATTATATTAGACATGTATACACTCGCATAGTTATGGAACTACGTAATTATATTCAACTGAATAAGCTTGTAATTAAAAATTGGGTTCAGTTGGGCTTGGGATTAGACACACGCTATATTTAGGGGTGTTTGGTTTAGGATTACTTAGAGACAAATAAAATATGAGAGAAAATGTGTAGTTATTATTGCAGCCCAAATTCGGTTAAATTCTTACTCTTTGTACACTTAATTTTAACATTGTTATTGAAATCTGTATACAAGTTCTAGGTTGTCGTTGCAGCATCAGTACTAATTCTCACTTGCATTCCTTTCAGTTACAGATCTTACATAGGATGTACGTGTCGAGCATGCGCGCTAATTCGTTTTATTTTCATTTACATTTCCAGTTGAATCGGATTATGGTAGTGGCTATTATTTCGTTTGGGAGTTGGATGTATATTTTAGACAATTTATATTTTTTCGTGATGGAGTCCATTTGATGTTGTGTTATGGTATCAGAGATTATGTTGCTTACTCATATTGTTATATATCAGGTCTTTATTATTATGTGTGTTGGATTATTTATGTCATGCTTAGAATGATATTCAAGTGTTTAGACTCATATATTATTTATTTTTGGACCTCATCAATCTAGCTATAGATTTTACAGGGTGTCACATTTCTCTTGCCAACTTGTGAAATTTTTGCCATTGTGCCACTGTTCCCTTCATTTTGGGGGGGAAAAGATATGACCTAGATTTTTTAGCAACAATTAATAAATGAAAGGAAGACAAAACATAAATTATATCCAAATTACTGCAAGACACGGTCTAAGAATGTTATCTTTTAGGTAGTATTATCCGCTTTCGAAAGTTAAAACCACAAGTACATAATGGAGTTTGATCGAAATTTGGCTTCAGGATATTATACAGTGGTTTCCAAGTGTTTGATTCGGATTATGTACAATTTTATTAAACTAAAAATACAGAATATAAAAAATTTGGATGTCCAAAATAAAGGCTTCTTACACTTTTTATAAACATTTTGGTTTGTATTCATAAACAGTAACCAATGTTCATGTGCGAATCACCATATGTATTTTGAAAATTTCCAAGAAAATGATAAGGAAGGTATGTCAGTAATTGAAGGTGCTGATATAATTATAGGTGGCCTATGGCCACCAAACAACCTCAGTTAGCAAGTCCGGTAGAGAATATGCAAACCTTTCCATTTTTGGATCAAACAGTGGTCCCATAAATTTAGTTGTTGGATGATGATGTCTGCTTGAGTATTGCAGAAGTTTTGCTCCTGATCGGTACATTCTTTGCTACTCCACATCTGAAATCTTATTCATATGACAATAAGCTAACAATTCTACACGCTTTTTTTTTTTTTTTTTTTTTAATAAATTGAACCTCCACATGAATAAAGTCTGTGGAATGTCACATATATTCTTTTTGAATCTGAAAAATCAAAAGTTAAAATAGATCGTTATTTTTATTAGGTTCTCATTACTATTTTCTTAATAGTTTTTGAAATCCAGGCTATAAATAAAATTTCTAAAGAGTTCCATAACTACTTTTAGTCAAAATCAATCAACCATAACTACTTTTAGTTAAAATCAATCAATGTTTGACGCCTACATTACATGGTGTTGGAAACAGCTGTCGTCTCTGGCAGTTGTTGGAAGAGTTGCAAAAACTTTAAAGTGCCTTTAGGCAGTATCCAGTATCCCACATCGGTGGGTTGAAAGAAATGTGTTGTGTATATTTACAATTTTTTGGGAACAAAGGTTCAGCCCTTTGGGCATTCAAGTTTTTGTGGGTATGTGGGGCAGACCCAATGGGCCAACTCACACACGCGCGCCCGTGCCCGTGCCCGTGTCCGGGTCCAGGGCTTGGGCTCATTAAGAATTAATTTTTTGGACAAATAAATTAACGTTTTTGGGCTTTAAAATTATTTTTTAACGATTTCTTCAACCGAGTTGCCCACTTCTTCCAGTTTTTTCTCCACGTTGTTTACCAACGTCTCTTTTCTTTTTGCCCAATAAAAGAGCTGGTTGCCTCCGGTTTTGGCACACAGTTATCTTCTTCCAACACGAAAATTTTCTCTACAGTTCTGAAAAATTCCTTTCTCCCAGAATACTATTTCCAGAATAATTAATCTCATTCGTGTACAGATTAATTATAGAATCGAGCAATTAATACAGAATGGGTGTATACAGACCGGATTGATTCTTGTGCTGTCAATCCGTAATTTAATATTTGGAGGCTGTTTTATCCTGGGGGTGACGGGGCTGCACACTGTCGGCACAATTGGAGGCAGAGCCGCGAAACACCTTAAAGAGAGCGACCTAGTCCGCGACTCAGCCGTGTTCTTGACTGTCCAGTTCCGGAATTCTTACATTTATTCTGCCCCTGATTTATTCGCTCCAAAAATTGGGTAATTTCGTTCCTGAGTTTAATTCTGCATTTAATTATTTAAATTGCTGCTACAACAATTTTAAGGTGTTCTATAATCTGCCATGGACGAAATTAACTCCAGTAACCTAAATAAGCCTTTCAAATATGAAGGCACTCATTTTAAACGTTGGAGCAAAAAATTGCTATTTTATTTAACTACGAAAAAAGTCGCATCATGTGTTCAATTTGACAAACCCGTAGTAAATAATCCACCTACTGTTGAGGAGAGCAAAACAATTAGAAATTGGGAGGAAAATGATTTTTTGTGCAAGAACTATATTCTGAATGCTCTAAGTGACGAACTTTATGACTATTATGCCAATTATAAAACTGCGAAAGATGTTTGGGACGCACTTTTTAAAAAATATGACACGGAGGAGGCGGGTGCTAAAAAATATGTCGTCAGCCGTTATTTGAAATTTCAAATGACGGATGACAAATCTGTTGTTGCTCAAACCCATGATTTGCAAATGATTGCCCATGAAATTATTTCCGAGGGCATGGCTTTAGATGAGCAATTTCAGGTGGCTGTAATTATTGATAAATTGCCTCCACTGTTCAAGGAGTTTAAAAATATTTTGAGGCATAAGTCTAAAGAATTCTCACTAGAGTCATTAATTACTAAATTGAGAATTGAGGAGGAATCCCGAAAATAGGACTATAAAGATGAAATTCTTGTTGTGTTTAACAACAAAAATCAGAAAAAGAACCACACTCCAGTTGTTTTAAAGGCAAACGGAAAAAATATGAAAAATCAGAAAAAGAGCCACAACCAGAATTTTAAAAATCAGACTCAGACTCAGAATAAGTATAAGAACCCTGGAAATGGACAGTCTAGCAACTCGGGACAGTTTCTCTGTTTCAAGTGTGGCAAGCCTGGTCATATGGCTCGCAAATGTCGCAATGTGCCACAAGCACAAGCGAATTTGACCGAAGAGGACCTATGTGCTATGATTTCAGAAATCAACATGGTTAGCGGTGCCGAAGGGTGGTGGTTGGATACTGGCGCTTCCCGCCATATTCTGAGACTGCAGATAAGAAGGTGTTGTTGGGTGATTCTCACTCCACTGAGGTTGCTGGTACTGGAAATGTGGAATTGAAGTTCACTTCGGGAAAGACTGTTATCCTCAAAGATGTTCTTCACACTCCCGAGATAAAGAAAAATTTGGTTTCGGGTTATCTTCTCAACAAAGCTGGCTTTACTCAAACTATTGGTGCTGATTTATTTACTTTGACCAAAAATGGAATTTTTGTAGGCAAGGGTTATGCCACTGATGGGATGTTTAAATTGAATGTTGATGCAATGAATAAAATTTCTCCTTCTGCTTATATTGCTTGTTCATTTAATATTTGGCATGCTAGGCTTTGTCATGTTAATAAACGACTTGTTAAAAATATGAGCACTTTAGGATTAATTCCCGAATTATCATTAAATGATTTTGAAAAATGTGAATGGTGTAGTCAAGCAAAAATCACTAAGACACCACATAAATCTGTTTTTAGAGAATCTGAACCACTTGATTTAATTCATTCGGATATTTGTGAATTGGATGGTGTCACAACTAGAAATGGCAAACGTTATTTTATAACTTTTATTGATGATTGTTCCGATTATTCATTTGTGCATTTAATGAAAAATAAAAGTGAAGCGTTTGACATGTTTAAAATTTTCCTAAATGAAATTGAAAATCAATTTAATCGGAAAATAAAAAGGTTACGTAGTGATAGAGGCACCGAATATGATTCTGGACCATTTATTGAATTTTATAAAACCCACGGTATTATTCACGAAAAAACTGCCCCTTATTCGCCCGAAATGAACGGTAAAGCCGAAAGAAAAAATAGGACATTAACTGAATTAGTTGTGGCTATTTTATTAAATTCTGGGGCTGCCTCACATTGGTGGGGTGAAATTATTTTGACTGTGTGTCACGTGCTTAATAGAATTCCTAAGACTAAAATGAAAATATGTCCTTATGAAATTTGGAAAAATATTAAGCCTAACGTGTCATACTTTAGAACGTGGGGGTGCTTAGCCTATGTACGTATACCCGACCCTAAAAGGTCTAAATTGGCAAGTAGAGCATATGAGTGCGTTTTTATAGGCTATGCTATTAATAGCAAAGCATACCGATTTTATGACTTGAAAAATCAAGTAATTATTGAATCAAATGATGCCGATTTTTATGAAGATAAATTTCCTTTTAAATTGAGGAATAGTGGGGGCGAGTCATCCACTAATATTTCTTTAAATAAAAATAAAGAAAATAATGAATCCATTTTAGAAATTCGAAAAAGTAAAAGGGCTCGTGTGGAAAAGGATTTTGGTCCCGACTTTTATGCTTACACCTTAGAGGAGGATCCTAACACTATTCAAGAAGCCTTATCTTCTTTAGATGCCGATTTATGGCAAGAGGCTATTAATGATGAAATGGATTCTTTGGAAACAAATAAAACTTGGCATTTAGTGGACCTTCCTCCTGGATGTAAAACAATTGGGTGTAAATGGATTCTTAAAAAGAAATTAAAACCTGATGGCACTGTTGAAAAATATAAGGCACGTCTTGTTGCTAAAGGTTTTAGACAAAGAGAAAATGTAGACTTTTTTGACACATTTTCACCCGTGACTAGAATAACGTCTATACGTGTACTATTTGCTATAGCGGCCTTAAATGATTTAATTGTACACCAAATGGATGTTAAAACTGCATTTTTAAATGGAGAATTAGAAGAAGAGATTTATATGGATCAACCTGAAGGTTTTATTGTACACGGTCAAGAAAATAAAGTATGTAAATTAGATAAATCTCTTTATGGACTCAAACAGGCACCTAAACAATGGCATGATAAATTTGATAGCTTAGTCATCTCTAATGGGTTTAAAATTAATGAAAGTGACAAATGCATTTATTATAAATATGTTGAGAACATTTGCACTATCATATGTCTTTATGTTGATGACTTGCTTATTTTTGGTTCCAATAATCATGCCGTAGAAAATGTTAAATCATTATTATGTGACAACTTTGATATGAAGGATTTGGGTGAAGCTAGTGTAATATTAGGAATTAATATTACTAGGTCGGAAAAGGGACTTTCTTTGGATCAATCTCATTACATTGAGAAAGTTCTAAAGAAATATAATTACTTTGACTGTAAACCTGCTAGTACTCCATTTGACCCTAGTGTAAAGTTATTTAAGAACACTGGCGACAGTGTAAACCAAAATGCTTATGCAAGCATTATTGGTAGCTTACGTTATGCTACAGATTGCACTAGACCTGACATAGCTTATGCTGTGGGAGTACTATGTTGATTTACTAGTAGACCTAGTATGGAGCATTGGCATGCTATTGAGAGGGTCATGCGGTACCTTAAAAGGACGATGAACCTCGGATTACACTATAATAAGCATCCCGCTGTCCTTGAAGGATTTAGTGATGCTGATTGGAACACCCTATCTGATGATTCTAAGGCTACTAGTGGATATATATTTAGCATCGCTGGTGGTGCAGTTTCTTGGAAATCTAAGAAACAAACTATTTTGGCTCAATCCACTATGGAGTCTGAGATGATAGCGCTAGCTGCTGCTAGTGAAGAGGCAGGTTGGTTAAGAAACCTCCTATCAGATATCCCATTATGGGAAAGACCGATTCCAGCCGTTTTGATTCATTGTGATAGTACCGCGGCTATTGCAAAAGTTGAGAACCGCTATTATAACGGTAAGAAACGACAAATACGTCGTAAGCACAGTACTGTTAGAGAATTTATCTCTACGGGTGCTGTGAGGGTGGATCATATACGGTCTGAACAGAACTTAGCTGATCCTTTGACGAAAGGACTAGCTAGGGAGAAGGTGTGGAACACCACGAAAGGGATGGGACTAAAGCCCTTGGATAAATGAGTCATTTGTGATGGTAACCCAACATATAGACTGGAGATCCCAAGAAATATGTTCAAAGGGTAATAACAAGTCACAAGTGATATGGGTTGAATCATGCGATTATTAATTAATATAGAACGGGGTTTTACTCCGAGTCCATCCCTATGGAGCATGATATCCTGAAGCGAGATAAGGATGAGTTATGATAACTCTTAATGAGATCTATAGCTTTATTTTGAGTGGGGTACTTAGCTACAGGAGTATTCTTGATAGACTCACCTATGTGAATGTGAAAGTGTGGCCGCTTCCTATGGATATTTTGGGCAAATTCCTAAAGCGTTCACTATACTGGGATAGAAGCACATGGCCGTAACGTGCTAGCTATTAGACTTACACCCAAGTAGGGTTGTGTGTGGGATGTTGTCAGAGATAGAGTTCAAAACTACGGTTACTCTAGTATATTCTGAATCATCTTTACTACGTAGAGGTTCAAGTCGAAAGACACCTTTGCTTATGCACAATTCTATGAATTATTGCTCGATAAAATGTTTTCAAGTTTTGCAAGTGGGGGATTGTTGGAAACAGCTGTCGTCTCTGGCAGCTGTTGGAAGAGTTGCAAAAACTTTAAAGTGCCTTTAGGCAGTATCCAGTATCCCACATCGGTGGGTTGAAAGAAATGTGTTGTGTATATTTACAATTTTTTGGGAACAAAGGTTCAGCCCTTTGGGCATTCAAGTTTTTGTGGGTATGTGGGGCAGACCCAATGGGCCAAGTCACACACGCGCGCGCGCGCCGCCGCCGCCGTCCGTCCGGCCCGTGCCCGTGTCCGGGTCCGGGTCCTGGGTCTTGGGCTTGGGCTCATTAAGAATTAATTTTTTGGACAAATAAATTAACGTTTTTGGGCTTTAAAAATTATTTTTTAACGGTAATTAATTCCGAAAAATTAAAACGTGGTTTATTTCGTGTTGATTTCTTCAACCGAGTTTCCCACTTCTTTCAGTTTTTTCTCCACGTTGTTTACCAACGTCTCTTTTCTTTTTGCCCAATAAAAGAGCTGGTTGCCTCCGGTTTTGGCACACAGTTATCTTCTTCCAACACGAAAATTTTCTCTACAGTTCTGAAAAATTCCTTTCTCCCAGAATACTATTTCCAGAATAATTAATCTCATTCGTGTACAGATTAATTATAGAATCGAGCAATTAATACAGAATGGGTGTATACAGACCGGATTGATTCTTGTGCTGTCAATCCGTAATTTAATATTTGGAGGCTGTTTTATCCTGGGGGTGACGGGGCTGCACACTGTCGGCACAATTGGAGGCAGAGCCGCGAAACACCTTAAAGAGAGAGACCTAGTCCGCGACTCAGCCGTGTTCTTGACTGTCCAGTTCCGGAATTCTTACATTTATTCTGCCCCTGATTTATTCGCTCCAAAAATTGGGTAATTTCGTTCCTGAATTTAATTCTGCATTTAATTATTTAAATTGCTGCTACAACAATTTTAAGGTGTTCTATAATCTGCCATGGACGAAATTAACTCCAGTAACCTAAATAAGCCTTTCAAATATGAAGGCACTCATTTTAAACGTTGGAGCAAAAAATTGCTATTTTATTTAACTACGAAAAAAGTCGCATCATGTGTTCAATTTGACAAACCCGTAGTAAATAATCCACCTACTGTTGAGGAGAGCAAAACAATTAGAAATTGGGAGGAAAATAATTTTTTGTGCAAGAACTATATTCTGAATGCTCTAAGTGACGAACTTTATGACGATTATGCCAATTATAAAACTGCGAAAGATGTTTGGGACGCACTTTTTAAAAAATATGACACGGAGGAGGCGGGTGCTAAAAAATATGCCGTCAGCCGTTATTTGAAATTTCAAATGACGGATGACAAATCTGTTGTTGCTCAAACCCATGATTTGCAAATGATTGCCCATGAAATTATTTCCGAGGGCATGGCTTTAGATGAGCAATTTCAGGTGGCTGTAATTATTGATAAATTGCCTCCACTGTTCAAGGAGTTTAAAAATATTTTGAGGCATAAGTCTAAAGAATTCTCACTAGAGTCATTAATTACTAAATTGAGAATTGAGGAGGAATCCCGAAAACAGGACTATCAAGATGAAATTCTTGTTGTGTCTAACAACAAAAATCAGAAAAAGAACCACACTCCAGTTGTTTTAAAGGCAAACGGAAAAAATATGAAAAATCAGAAAAAGAGCCACAACCAGAATTTTAAAAATCAGACTCAGACTCAGAATAAGTATAAGAACCCTGGAAATGGACAGTCTAGCAACTCGGGACAGTTTCTCTGTTTCAAGTGTGGCAAGCCTGGCCATATGGCTCGCAAATGTCGCAATGTGCCACAAGCACAAGCGAATTTGACCGAAGAGGACCTATGTGCTATGATTTCAGAAATCAACATGGTTAGCGGTGCCGAAGGGTGGTGGTTGGATACTGGCGCTTCCCGCCATATCTGTTATGACCGTAGTCTGTTTAAGACTTATTCTGAGACTGCAGATAAGAAGGTGTTGTTGGGTGATTCTCACTCCACTGAGGTTGCTGGTACTGGAAATGTGGAATTGAAGTTCACTTCGGGAAAGACTGTTATCCTCAAAGATGTTCTTCACACTCCCGAGATAAGGAAAAATTTGGTTTCGGGTTATCTTCTCAACAAAGCTGGCTCAAACTATTGGTGCTGATTTATTTACTTTGACCAAAAATGGAATTTTTGTAGGCAAGGGTTATGCCACTGATGGGATGTTTAAATTGAATGTTGATGCAATGAATAAAATTTCTCCTTCTGCTTATATTGCTTGTTCATTTAATATTTGGCATGCTAGGCTTTGTCATGATAATAAACGACTTGTTAAAAATATGAGCACTTTAGGATTAATTCCCGAATTATCATTAAATGATTTTGAAAAATGTGAATGGTGTAGTCAAGCAAAAATCACTAAGACACCACATAAATCTGTTTTTAGAGAATCTGAACCACTTGATTTAATTCATTCGGATATTTGTGAATTGGATGGTGTCACAACTAGAAATGGCAAACGTTATTTTATAACTTTTATTGATGATTGTTCCGATTATTCATTTGTGCATTTAATGAAAAATAAAAGTGAAGCGTTTGACATGTTTAAAATTTTCCTAAATGAAATTGAAAATCAATTTAATCGGAAAATAAAAAGGTTACGTAGTGATAGAGGCACCGAATATGATTCTGGACCATTTATTGAATTTTATAAAACCCACGGTATTATTCACGAAAAAACTGCCCCTTATTCGCCCGAAATGAACGGTAAAGCCGAAAGAAAAAATAGGACATTAACTGAATTAGTTGTGGCTATTTTATTAAATTCTGGGGCTGCCTCACATTGGTGGGGTGAAATTATTTTGACTGTGTGTCACGTGCTTAATATAATTCCTAAGACTAAAATGAAAATATGTCCTTATGAAATTTAGAAAAATATTAAGCCTAACGTGTCATACTTTAGAACGTGGGGGTGCTTAGCCTATGTACGTATACCCGACCCTAAAAGGTCTAAATTGGCAAGTAGAGCATATGAGTGCGTTTTTATAGGCTATGCTATTAATAGCAAAGCATACCGATTTTATGACTTGAAAAATCAAGTAATTATTGAATCAAATGATGCCGATTTTTATGAAGATAAATTTCCTTTTAAATTGAGGAATAGTGGGGGCGAGTCATCCACTAATATTTCTTTAAATAAAAATAAAGAAAATAATGAATCCATTTTAGAAATTCGAAAAAGTAAAAGGGCTCGTGTGGAAAAGGATTTTGGTCCCGACTTTTATGCTTACACCTTAGAGGAGGATCCTAACACTATTCAAGAAGCCTTATCTTCTTTAGATGCCGATTTATGGCAAGAGGCTATTAATGATGAAATGGATTCTTTGGAAACAAATAAAACTTGGCATTTAGTGGACCTTCCTCCTGGATGTAAAACAATTGGGTGTAAATGGATTCTTAAAAAGAAATTAAAACCTGATGGCACTGTTGAAAAATATAAGGCACGTCTTGTTGCTAAAGGTTTTAGACAAAGAGAAAATGTAGACTTTTTTGACACATTTTCACCCGTGACTAGAATAACGTCTATACGTGTACTATTTGCTATAGCGGCCTTAAATGATTTAATTGTACACCAAATGGATGTTAAAACTGCATTTTTAAATGGAGAATTAGAAGAAGAGATTTATATGGATCAACCTGAAAGTTTTATTGTACACGGTCAAGAAAATAAAGTATGTAAATTAGATAAATCTCTTTATGGACTCAAACAGGCACCTAAACAATGGCATGATAAATTTGATAGCTTAGTCATCTCTAATGGGTTTAAAATTAATGAAAGTGACAAATGCATTTATTATAAATATGTTGAGAACATTTGCACTATCATATGTCTTTATGTTGATGACTTGCTTATTTTTGGTTCCAATAATCATGCCGTAGAAAATGTTAAATCATTATTATGTGACAACTTTGATATGAAGGATTTGGGTGAAGCTAGTGTAATATTAGGAATTAATATTACTAGGTCGGAAAAGGGACTTTCTTTGGATCAATCTCATTACATTGAGAAAGTTCTAAAGAAATATAATTACTTTGACTGTAAACCTGCTAGTACTCCATTTGACCCTAGTGTAAAGTTATTTAAGAACACTGGCGACAGTGTAAACCAAAATGCTTATGCAAGCATTATTGGTAGCTTACGTTATGCTACAGATTGCACTAGACCTGACATAGCTTATGCTGTGGGAGTACTATGTAGATTTACTAGTAGACCTAGTATGGAGCATTGGCATGCTATTGAGAGGGTCATGCGGTACCTTAAAAGGACGATGAACCTCGGATTACACTATAATAAGCATCCCGCTGTCCTTGAAGGATTTAGTGATGCTGATTGGAACACCCTATCTGATGATTCTAAGGCTACTAGTGGATATATATTTAGCATCGCTGGTGGTGCAGTTTCTTGGAAATCTAAGAAACAAACTATTTTGGCTCAATCCACTATGGAGTCTGAGATGATAGCGCTAGCTGCTGCTAGTGAAGAGGCAGGTTGGTTAAGAAACCTCCTATCAGATATCCCATTATGGGAAAGACCGATTCCAGCCGTTTTGATTCATTGTGATAGTACCGCGGCTATTGCAAAAGTTGAGAACCGCTATTATAACGGTAAGAAACGACAAATACGTCGTAAGCACAGTACTGTTAGAGAATTTATCTCTACGGGTGCTGTGAGGGTGGATCATATACGGTCTGAACAGAACTTAGCTGATCCTTTGACGAAAGGACTAGCTAGGGAGAAGGTGTGGAACACCACGAAAGGGATGGGACTAAAGCCCTTGGATAAATGAGTCATTTGTGATGGTAACCCAACATATAGACTGGAGATCCCAAGAAATATGTTCAAAGGGTAATAACAAGTCACAAGTGATATGGGTTGAATCATGCGATTATTAATTAATATAGAACGGGGTTTTACTCTGAGTCCATCCCTATGGAGCATGATATCCTGAAGCGAGATAAGGATGAGTTATGATAACTCTTAATGAGATCTATAGCTTTATTTTGAGTGGGGTACTTAGCTACAGGAGTATTCTTGATAGACTCACCTATGTGAATGTGGAAGTGTGGCCGCTTCCTATGGATATTTTGGGCAAATTCCTAAAGCGTTCACTATACTGGGATAGAAGCACATGGCCGTAACGTGCTAGCTATTAGACTTACACCCAAGTAGGGTTGTGTGTGGGATGTTGTCAGAGATAGAGTTCAAAACTACGGTTACTCTAGTATATTCTGAATCATCTTTACTACGTAGAGGTTCAAGTCGAAAGACACCTTTGCTTATGCACAATTCTATGAATTATTGCTCGATAAAATGTTTTCAAGTTTTGCAAGTGGGGGATTGTTGGAAACAGCTGTCGTCTCTGGCAGCTGTTGGAAGAGTTGCAAAAACTTTAAAGTGCCTTTAGGCAGTATCCAGTATCCCACATCGGTGGGTTGAAAGAAATGTGTTGTGTATATTTACAATTTTTTGGGAACAAAGGTTCAGCCCTTTGGGCATTCAAGTTTTTGTGGGTATGTGGGGCAGACCCAATGGGCCAAGTCACACGCGCGCGCGCGCGCCGCCGCCGCCGTCCGTCCGGCCCGTGCCCGTGTCCGGGTCCGGGTCTTGGGCTTGGGCTCATTAAGAATTAATTTTTTGGACAAATAAATTAACGTTTTTGGGCTTTAAAAATTATTTTTTAACGGTAATTAATTCCGAAAAATTAAAACGTGGTTTATTTCGTGTTGATTTCTTCAACCGAGTTGCCCACTTCTTCCAGTTTTTTCTCGACGTTGTTTACCAACGTCTCTTTTCTTTTTGCCCAATAAAAGAGCTGGTTGCCTCCGGTTTTGGCACACAGTTATCTTCTTCCAACACGAAAATTTTCTCTACAGTTCTGAAAAATTCCTTTCTCCCAGAATACTATTTCCAGAATAATTAATCTCATTCGTGTACAGATTAATTATAGAATCGAGCAATTAATACAGAATGGGTGTATACAGACCGGATTGATTCTTGTGCTGTCAATCCGTAATTTAATATTTGGAGGCTGTTTTATCCTGGGGGTGACGGGGCTGCACACTGTCGGCACAATTGGAGGCAGAGCCGCGAAACACCTTAAAGAGAGCGACCTAGTCCGCGACTCAGCCGTGTTCTTGACTGTCCAGTTCCGGAATTCTTACATTTATTCTGCCCCTGATTTATTCGCTCCAAAAATTGGGTAATTTCGTTCCTGAATTTAATTCTATATTTAATTATTTAAATTGCTGCTACAACACATGGCAGCTTGCAGCTTGATTCCTTTCCCCTCAACAACCTATTAAATCAAAATTTTGCTTTCAACCTAGGGCCTTTGTATTCTATTATACTTAATTGCTTCCCTAAATGCTTAGCGTAATATAAGGATGGCTTTAAATATTCATCCATGTTACTATATATTCGTAAATTTTGATGGTACGATATAATACTTGATGTCTGAAAATTGGTAGATATTATTTTTATAACAAATAATATTATGCAAATACCATGATATATCACAAGGAGATATTTCAATATATCTATTAAGATTACACCGTATTAAATCAAATATATCTCAATGTATGGAAAATATTGACATTTATCTCCATATATTGCATACAGCTCTACCATAATCTTCACGGGTTTTGTAATTCACTAACTCACATTCACAATCAAAGAAGGTGGTTACATATATACGGAAACTTTAACCATCCATGATGTATGTATATATATGCTTTATATATACATATATGAAGCATATGTACATGAAATTTATTTAAATCTCATTTGATTTTGATTAATTAGATTTTATTGTATTATAGTTTGAAATTTTTTAGAACCATAGGAAAGTGATTGGTGCGTCTTTTTGCTTTTCTACCAACTTACACCTTTCATAATTTATACACAACATATTTGGAAGTTATAAATTCTATTGGTAATATTTTGACATAAATTGCGTAATAATATCTCTACTAACACTTATAAAGATTATTTTAAAAGTGATTGTCATTATGAAATTATAATTTCGATACATAATTGCAATATGTCCTTTTATTTTTAGCGGTATTATTGATGTATGTGAACCTTTAATATTACTTCGGATATGACAAGCACCTTAGTGAGATATTGACCAACAACTTCTAGGGGGTTCTGATGTTGAATCATACAAATCAGTTGAAGACAGTTGGGCTATCCTTTTTATGAGAAGTAAACTCATTTTTGTCCCTACAATACTGTTTACTTGCCCCAAACTCTTCTTTTATGACTTGCATAACATGTGGAGATAAAAAAAGTCAGACAGCAAGCTAGGTGGATCTGTTCTAGTTAGGATGTTCCAATGAGGCTCATATCACCAACTTATAATGTCTAAAATGCCACCTCCTAACTCTTATTGTAGTCTTTTGCGGGTTTCCGAGCATTCATCCCTGCATTCATTGACTCTTCTAAAGCATATTTCATTCCCTATAAAATGAATAAATTTGTCCATCTCTTCCCCTCACTTAATATAAGTGATTAAGTGATACGGGATAATATTTTTGGATGGATATTACTTTAAAAAATATTTTATCTAACAATTTGAATCTTATTATTCTATTTGATTGGCTACTAGATTCTTATTAGAAATTAAATCTTTGTATTTGATTCATGCATTAAACTAACATGTGAATACAAAATTATATATTAAAAATACCGTATAGCTACTTGACACTATATATATTATGAATTTATTTATTTTTAAATGTACTAAAGTATAAGTACATAATTCGCTATTAAGTAATGTATGAACCCAAATTTATCTTGGAAAAAGTGGGATTTCCTAATATTAAATAAAAATAAGGAATTTATTTCACCCCAATATATATATATATATATGTGTGTGTGTGTGTGTGTGTGTGTGTATATAAATTTTAAGGCTACAAAGTGAAATAATAAAATTGCATCCATAAATTAGATATTTAAATTTTAAGGCTAATTTCATATTTTTCACGACCTTCTCTTTTCACAAAATATTTCTAAAGATTCTCGTGGGAAAGTAAGAATCCCGCCTATATTTGATGCATTTTGGTTCCACCGATGAAGTAACTTGATTCGATTGGGACTCGCATTCTCATGCAGCAAAACATCAAACCACACACAATGATCTTACACTTTCTCAAGAATATTTCGAATAATTCAAATTTCAATCAACTTTATCTCGTGTAAAGTGGCGCATACAATAAGGGTGAACATGGGTCAATTACACATCAAGACCTAAACCATAACTTATGTTCGATTGAATGATTTTGGAACCAAAGCCAAACCAATCATATAAAGGACCAAACCAAGTCAATCAAGGTTTGGTTTGGTTCGCAGCTTGGTTTTTCTTCGGGTTGGTTCACTATTCTAGTTATGTTTAAATCAAATATTAATATATATTGAATCTCAGATGTATAACCAAGTTAAACTTAACATTACTTCAAAGTTTGATGAGCCAAGCATAGAAAATTAGAAGTTGTTCGGATGTTTACAAAGTTAGCACTAAATATCAAAATACCACAATTTTAAGTCCCTTATACAAACTACAATTGCATATATATATAACAGTGCCCCTAGAAATTACCGCATAAATTATAGGCACACTCTCTCTCTTTTTTGGGCTCACCGACAAGTGACACATGTCCGATCTGCATTCTTAAAATGCAGACTAGTCCGCACAAGAGCAGAACTGTATATATATACACACACACACATATACACAATAGGGTGTGCATGTGCTGATGGCGCGATAAAAAAATTACTTCTGAGATGCGTCATGATCGTAACATATCACATGCCTACAACTTTATTCACCGCCCTATGCCAATGACACGCCACTTAGTTAGGATTTAACTTTTTTAGTCATTTAGGTTTCAATCCAACTTCAATTTTTTTATTTGATACCAATCCCATGTTGATTTAAAAGTGTAATTACTCTCATAACCTACTCTACGAAAACTATTTTCATGTTCTTCATTTTAAGAGAATCACACGTGCATTATGTTAGATATAATAGGACGAACAACTAATAAATAACTTATGATCGGATGCAAATTAATTTTATAAATTGGACAAAATACATGTGTTCTCGTAACTTTTTAAATTTCTAATATATAATAGTTATTGAAAAGTATCAACCTTTAATGTTTATAAGAAAATCACTCAACAACCTGAACAAAATATTGTTAAAGCTAACCCAGTAATTCTCACACCACCATATAACATGATCGATCAATTAGAGAACACATGAGCTAAAAATTAAACAATGAGATTAAAATCCAGTTGGTTAAGATCGAAGTACAAATCACTCATAGTGAAACTTTACTTTCTACAAAATAAGATTTAACAATATTGAGTTTTTCATGGTCACGATACCTAATATACCTAAAATTTCCCCATATACATGAAGTCAAAGGAGATTGATTTTAGCATAATGGCACCATTTGAGGGATAGATCCTTACCTTCAACCTGATTTTAAAAAATATAGAAAATAAATAAATTGTCAAGAAATCTCGACAATTTACTCGTAATAAATATAATACTTTTAGATTAGGGCAAGCATATAAATGAAGTAACCAAAGGCTTTGCAACGTCAGCTAATATGAGTCTTTTGCAACTTCAGCGTATCTTAGGCTTTTAGAGTTTTTTATTTTAAAAATGCACATTAATTTTATAATTACAAAAATAATGCATAGTGCAATATATTTGCTAAAATAATGCACTTCTTAAAATCAAAGTTGGTACCAAATTTTGTTGATGAAATCGCAATTGGTAATCATGAAGTGAAGTTGGATTAAATCGGTCATTAATTTACACTAACTAAACTGAAATCGCGTATTCTATTAAGTATTATTAAATTAAAACTGTGTTTGGAAACCGTGTATTATATTTAATTGAATAAGTGGATGGCAACCGCAATTTCAGTTGATTAAAACTGTCCAATCATCTTTCCCTAGTGCCATTCTCGTTTTGCAAAAAAAAAATGGAGCTATAAACCATCGATCGGACCTCCAACCTAGTTTTTGACCACTCCGACATCTTTTTACAAGTTCTGATGACTCAAAATAATCAAATCCATCATTTTCCTTTTTCGGCAACAGTTAATTGTCTCTATTTCTCTATATTTGTTAATGTTTTTAAGAAATGTTATGTGTATGATTTTGTGTACCCATTTGTAATTCTATTCATGTTTTGTACATAATTTTTACCATGAATGTGTGTATTCATTTGGTTATCAAACATTTTTTCAAATTTTTTTGTTGATATATTATTTATAGACATGAGAAATGGTGTATGAATGTTGTGTAGAAAATTGTACAACATTATTTTTGGTGATTTATATATTATTTGTTTATAACTTTACCTCTTTAATCTTGAAATAATTCGTGTAAAGAAACTTAAACATAATTTGAGATATTGTTTGAAAAAAAAACATTAAACATGAGATTTTTTTATCTATTTTTAAAAATAAAAATAAATTGTTATACAAAAATAAATTATATATAAAAAAATGTTACATAATAATAAACTATATACAGAAATAAAAATAAAAGAAAACTGTTAGATAAAAATTATATATAAACTATTTTAAAATTTTATATATAAAAATAATTTGTTATATATAATAGTAAACTGTTACTATTCCAAAAGTCTTTGGTCTCTATATATGTTCATATTTATGACAATCATAATTAATGTCATTAGATCTAAAATCACTTTATATTGTTGTGGTAAAATAACAAACACATTTTCTTGGGTTTGTACATTCGACTCAAAGGGTAAAAATTAATCCACCATAAGTTTTTATCAATTAAAATTATTTTTTAATTTATTTAAAATTAAAGAGGTTCTTAAACTAGATTTGAATTGTATTTATATGTTAAACACCGATTTTTAGTTTGAAGTAGTCATTTGCGTCAACTTTTAGGAGATTTGGAGACGTGAAATTCATATTTTGTATTCACTAGTTGAACTAAGGAACTTTTATGTTTGGTGCGGATAATATTGAATGGGTATTACTCCCTTAATAGTTTTATCTAATTTTATGGATTGAACTAAAATTTTATCCCCTCTAACCAAGATTACTAACTACACTAGAAATAAGAAATGAAATGTCAACCCGCGTTGCATTTTGGGGATTGGGATTATGGCTTCTCATATGGAACAAATCATTTAAAATACAAGTATGATATAATCAAATTTGTGTACTTGATTTTAGTGAGAAGTGTCGCTAATTCATGAGTTTTATAAGAAAATTTAGGGGTTTATCTCATTTATGTTGTTGAGGAAAAATTTTGGCCATGGGCTACGACAACATTTGCATCACCTACCGTAGTTACCAATGGGGGTATTTGATGCAGGGAAGAATGTGTTAGTATGATAATATAAGGCTTTTATGTGAATGAAGCTTTGTAGTTACCCCTTCTAATCAACAAACACTCTTATCGGAGGAAATTTCAAAAATCTAGAGTTGGTTTGGAACATGTCAATAAATGCATTCTCTTGGACATGCTTCTGAAGTGGTCCATGCAATATGTCAAAGTTATGATTATGGGGTTGACGATTTTGCTTCTTTGGTTGAGGGAAAATCCATGAGGTGCATGCTAGATTACTACTTTCGCAAGGAGTATTTTTCTTGTTCTTCTAAGGATGTAATACCTGTGCCCCAGATTTTATCCCTTTTCTCGTGTAATTTGCAATTATGGAGAACCCTTTGGGCCTTGGACTAATAATTAGTGGATTGTTGTCTATAATTGAATGTTCTTGTGGCCTTTGTGGAATTTATTGGGAATTGAATGAACAAAAACTTATATAAGCTATCATTCAAACAAAATAAGAGTCGTTCAAACGAGATGCTCATCTCGTTCGAATGAAGGCCCTCTGGTTCAAAGGAGATTCCTCCCTCATTTAAACGGGCTTCAAATGAACCTCTAACGACCCACCTCTACATAGGATTCTCCACCTCATTAGAATATCGTTTGAATGTCATTCGAACGAGATTTAATTCTCGTTCGAATGAGAAGTGACCTCATTCAAACAACCACTTCAGAAGTTTAATGTTTTGCATTTTTCTTATGTGCTATCAATATTTGGACCATTGGATTGATGAGGTGTCGATTTCTAGTTAAGCAGATCCAAAAACGTGGGTAGCTTGGTTTAGCCCTTGGATAAAACCATTTTTAAAGGATTTTTGGGGTTATTTCGGAGAGATGAGTGGTGGGTTATTCCCCACCCATTTTTCATATCAACTATAACTTCTCTCTCTCTACTTTCAAGACCACTTCTTCTTCACCAAACTATTTCCACCATAGTTTCACCATACCTACACCATATTACACCATTTTCACCCCATTTTCAAGATTTATTCTTCCTTTACAAGTCTTGTTCAGGTAGAAGTTGGGTTGAGTGGTGTAAGTAGAAGCATTTAAGATAGCTCTGGAGTGTTTTTGAAGAGCTTTTGGGGTACTTTTTTGTAGTCTAGAGCTTCCATTTTCATCTTGTTCTTTGTTCTCCTATTCAAACCTTAAGGTAGGGTTTTTCTCTCTCTAAGTTTTCAAGGTTTCAAGCTATATAAATTATGTAGGATGTATGGTAGATATGATTTAATGTCAAAAATGAAGATATTTTCTATTATATTCAACTCTTGCAAAAATGGAGTTTTAAAGAAGATAAAGCCTAAATGTGTTTTTCATGAATAAATGGCATTTTAACCTTGAAATATGGACAGTAAGCACATAAAATGTAAACTCATGTTAATACCTTTTTTAGTTTCATATTTGAGGATTTCTAGGCTTGAAATCCTCCCTAATATGTGTAGGAACAAGTAGTATGTTGGTAGAAGACATCTAGACTTAATAAATGATGTTTAAAATGACTTTTATGAGAAAATATTAAAGTGTGGAAAAATAACCCTAAAATGTATTATAAATATTGTTAAGAATGAAGAAAAAATAATATTTAAGGTGACATGTGATAATAGGGAAAGGTAGTAGACATTTTGCTAAACTGGTCTTCAAATGATTAAATATATTTTATGTAATGAAACATAAAATTATGAAGCATGACTTTTTAACATAAAATCAGAAGAGGATGGTTTTGAATGGAAATGTTGATTCTTAATGCCAAAATGAATTAAATATATTTTTTGACAAGTAAAACGAAAATTTTGATCAAATTGAGGGTCCTAGTGGTCGGACTTCCTCATTAGACCTTATCGGTCATTTTTTTGTGAAAAACAAATAAAGTAGATAAAATGGCATGCTGACAAGATGAAATGGTGATGGGAACGGTAGAAATGATAAAATGGCGGGATAATGTTGATATTAGCAAAGATGTTAAAATACATTAATATGGACTCGGATGACATCGGGAATAATTAAGAAGGTCCCGGAGCCCTGGCGTGAAAGATCCAAAATCACTGTCCATAGCATATGGTATCATAGCCGGCGATGTGGAGCTCGTTAAAGTATGTGAATATTGAAAGATAATGAAAAAGAAAATGATTATAGTTGTGCTCGAAAATGTAAATAAGACAACCTAATGAAATGGGATAAAAAGAGACTAAGGAATAAAATATGGTTAATTAGTCTCTAGATCTGGTAAATGGTGGTATAAAATGGTTAAGTGTGAGCATGAGCACATTGCTCAGGTGCATTACATTAGCTTATTATTACCCACCTTGATGAGCGTTCTCTCACCCCTGCTTTTTATTTAAAAAAACCTACCCCACCCCAGGTACATTGAGTATGGACGTCGAGAAGGACGCCGGTAAGGCCCCAGAGGGCAGTCATCGTCGTTAGATGCTCTGTAAATTGTATTTAAATTATCTTTTGAAACTTTGGTAATTGGGACATTTAAACATATATTCGGGCATTTGGCCACATGATGTAATAATACATGGATGATTATGGTTTACTTCTCTTTAAACTAGTATTGTTAGATTAATCGGAATTTTAATAATAAACCTTACAAAATAACTTAATTACTTAAAGTGGTTACTTCTTTTCTCAAATTAAAATCTGTAATTTAATCTTTAACAAATGGTGCAACGAAAAGGTTTTTCTTAAATAATAAAATTGAACTTTCTCCCTCCCCATTTAACTCCTTGATTTGGTGCAAGTTGACCCAACAGTGACCCAAACTCGGGTCGGGGCGTTACAAAGGATCTTAATGAAAAAATGGAGAATGGTCAATCATGTCAGCTACTAAGTATACAGATTGATGATGCTAAGATTTAGCATCACCGGATAAGTGATAGTGAGCTCAAGCAGAAGCAGCCATGGCAGCCATAGAGATGCAAGTATATAAGTATGTAAGTGTGTAGAAGGGGATGAGTATAAGAGGAAATAAGACAATGATGTATAGTGGTTCAGCCGATGTGGCCTACATCCACTGTGAGTGTGTGATCCACTAAGTATGGGCACTAATGGCCTTGGATACAATGTTCATAACCCTCTCCCTTTCACTGCTGTGTGTGCACAAGCAGAGTTTTAGCTAGGGCTATTGTTCATGGATCGATCCCCTGTAGGGTTGTAGGTGACAAGTATATATAGGTCTTGGGGGGTGTAGTGTACCCCCCCCCCCCCAAGTAAACATGGTGCATGTGAATGGTGATCTAACCAATCCCCTGTTGACACCTGTAGATGCTAAATGATGACATAATATTCTCTCACGTGAGGGTGTGATTCTGTTATAACGGTCTGCCACGTGTCATATGAGCCTAACGCGCACTGTTCCACGTGTCTCCCAAACCACGCGCCGTCATGATACCACCCTCGGCCTATGAGCCGAGGCCGAGGGCAAAGTTTCTTCTGGTAGGGAGCCTGGCTTGATTCTGGCCTCGTACTGTCGTACCCTCGTAGTGTCGTCCGGAGCCTGAGGAAGGGTCGGCCCCTCGTAGGGTCGTCCGGAGCCTGGAGGAGGGTCGGCCCCTCGTAGGGTCGTCCGGAGCCTGGAGGAGGGTCGGCCCCTCGTAGGGTCGTCTAGGCCTGGTGGAGGGTCGGCCCCTCGTAGAGTCGTCTGGGCCTGGTGGGGGCCAGCTGGAGCCTGGAGGAGGGTCGGCCCCTCGTAGGGTCATCCGTATAGGAGGTGATTCTTGTCCAGACCGAGGGTATAAACGGGTATATCAATCACCCCCCAGCCCTTAGCCATAGGTGTCATTGAGATGGCTGAGGGATAATGCTGAAATTCAGATGCGTGTACGATCAGTTAGGTGAGTGACACCTGGGCAGGTACTCATTGCTGTTCCAGTTTCCAAGGCAGGGCGGCTGCCTAGTGCACTTGGGGCCTTGTGCCCTAATTATACCTTTCTTTGGTAAATGGGTCCACTCATTACCAAAGTACTTAAGAGATTTTCAAACTCTCTCTCTTCATCTTCTTCTTCTTCGCGCCCAAGATTATTCTCTCTCTAGAACCAGTTTCCACCGCCATTTTCAGCCTTCAAACCTTCAGGTCCTAGCAGCATTCTTGCCCTTCTCCTCATCAGGTAACCTTTTTCTCCTCTTGCCTTCTTTTGTCTTCATTTCTGTCTATTTTTTAGGGTCGTAGGTCGTCTGATTCTTAGAGTTCCCCCATAGCTTTTTCCGGTGTCTTCTCCGGTCACTGGTTCTTTTGAACGTTCTTGACGAAAGCCTTTGAGTTCTTTGTTTAATCCAAAAGTCAAACTTGGTCAATCCCCCAAATGTTTGTAGTTAAATTAGCCAAGTCTAGTATAATTTCTTTAAGTGTAGGGTCTTCCCCTTAATGCTTAGGAGGCTTTACAACCTGGTGTCTGAATTCCCGTCCTTGAGAGAGAAACTATTTACCGAGATCAGACGAATAGAGGAAGAGTAAGAGAGGAGACGAGGGGCCGACCCTAATTGGGTACGACCCATCTTTCCCATTCCTCTTGCCACCATAAGACCATCTGAACCCTCTGAGTCTTGTGGGTCGTCGTCTCGTCCGGCCGATACTCCCAAACCAAGTGAAATGGACGAGAGAAACTCCTCTCCAACTGGTGCTGGAACTTCTGGTAGAAGGGACTCACCTGACCTTAGCCCAGGACGAGAGACTGAGGGTACAATCCCCTCTGAGGCTGTCCCTGTGACAACCCTGTCTCCCAACGCCTTCCAAGTGGCTTTTCCTCAGGGTCCTCCTGCAGGTGATGAGGAGGACGAGGACGACGATACAGATGATGAGGTTGATACCTCCCATGCCTCGTCTTTTATCTCCTCTGTTAGGGATAGGGACCTTCTGATATGGAGGCATATTTACGGAGTGCCATCTGGGGTGACTATGAGGGCTCCCTCTGATACTGAGAGGGTTTTTGAGGGAGAAGAGGGAAAGATTGCCGTCTACGAGCAAATGTTCAAGGTAGGTGTTAGACTTCCCTTCCATCCTGCTATTGTAGATATTCTGTCGGCTCTGGGCGTCTCCCTCTCTCAACTTCCACCCAACTCATGGAGGACGACTCTGGGTTACATCTCTTTGTGGAAAAACTCTTTCACTGATGAGCCCTCGTCCGACGTGTTCTTGGCCTGCTACAATATCACCTCTTCATCTAAACAGCCCAGATACTATCATCTGGGAGCGAGAAGGTCTGAGAAGAAGCTGCTCCACGTGGCTCAAACTTCCAATCATGATTGGAAAAAAAGGTTCTTCTTCATATCTGGGGCATGGGAGAGCTCCACCGAGGCGTCCCCTTCTGCCGATGCTCCGAGGGTTCCTAACAGATGGTCTAACCCCTCCATGAAAGCTAGGTCAGACCCCGGACTTAGCTTGGAGGAGAGGGATATTGTTGAGTATCTGAGGGGACGAGGGAGAGAGGGTGAGATCCCAAAGTTCGAAGATTTGATGACCCCTCGCTTCCTTAAAGAAGCTGGTCTGAGGGTCGGCCCTCTGACAGAACTATGTGAGTTATACTGAACATTTTCCCTTCTTTACTTATTTTTGAAGTGTTCTCTCTTTATCTCTGAACTTTTCTGATTCATCGTATCCTTTTCAGGTCGTCCTGCAGGCGTGTCAGATTATCTCTGGGATATGACTGCTCCAAGCCTTCTTGCTGGTCTGACAAAGAAGAAGGGGAAGGAGCCTCAGCAAGCTCCTAAGAAGACAAGGGCCTCAGGGCCGACAGTTGTTGAGCCGACAGCTGTTAGCCACAAAAGGAAGGAGCCTGAGGCTCCAGTCGAGCCTCGTCCTGACCCTAAGACGAGGGTCAGGGCCGAGGCCTCTGAGGGGGCAACCTCTTCATCAAGCATGGGGGCCTTCTGGTCTCAGAGTCTGACCCATCTGAGGGCCGACCCCTCATCTCTTATTGCCAATTTGAGGGCGGCCAAGGCCTCGATGTTCTCTGCACCGTCGGCCTCTGACTACGAGTTCTTGGCAAAGATGCCCCCTGCCAAAGTGTATGACTACGATCTGCATTCCCTTGCTCAGGTATTGGTCTTGACTTTCTTTAATTTCATTTTCACAAACTGTTCCCTCGGCCCCCTTTGATATTTCTTCATTTTTTCTTGCAGTCTGTCTGTGCCCTTACCTCAGCCACCAAGTGGATGGCTGAGAACCAACAGAAATTCCATGAAGCTGAGAGGGCCATTCAACAAGAGGCTGACCTACGGACAGAGTTGGACACTGCTAGGGCCGAGCTGGAGAGCGCAAGGACTGAGCACGCTAGAGTCCTTGATGAGCTGACGAAGCAACATGATGCCGATATTCAGGCTAAGGACTTGTTGATCAAGGACAAGGACTTGTTGATCAAGGGCAAGGATGAGGCTCTGCTCAACCTGGAGGCCCAGCATAAGACTGATCTGGAAGCAGCCATCAAGAAAGCTGAGGCTGATGCTGTGGAGGCGTATAAGACTTCAGATGAATTTCAGGGCTTCGGCCTTGAATATCTTGAAAGGGGGATTAGGACGGCCTGCCGATGGGTCGTCCTCAAATTTGGCGATGTGGTTTCCTCTGTTCGCCCTTCGCTGGAGGGTGTTCAATTGGACGATCCCCTAATTGCCGAGGCCCTCAACCAAGTGGAGTCCCAAGTTCAGATCGAAGGGGTCGGTACATCTGAAGATCATCCCATTGTTAAGGAGACCATTCCCATTGTTGAGGAGACCATTCCCATTGTTGAGGCCCTGCCCTCTGATGTCGTCCCCTAGGGTGGCTGCCTGTAGCCCATACCCTTATTTTTGTACTTTTGTTCAAAGGCTTTGTAAAAACACTTGACACTTATATTTTATTAATACCAGTCTCTTCCATAATTGCTGTCTTTCTTCTTTCATTTTATTATGGCTTGCTCATTGTTGATGCTACTTCTCTTCCATAATTGCTGTCTTCCTTCTTTCATTTTATTATGGCTTGCTCATTGTTGATGCTACTAACCCCTCCCTCGTCTTTTTTGAGGACAGTGGAGGGTCGTCCCCTCCACTGGTCCCCATTATAGCCGAGGGATCAATTAACCAAATTAATGGATTTTAATGTCTTCCCTCGTCTTTTTTGAGGACAGTGGAGGGGTCGTCCCCTCCATTGGTCCCCATTATAGCCCAGGGATCAACTAACCAAATTAATGGATTTTAATTTAGTCTTCCCTCGTCTTTTTTTAGGACAGTGGTGGGGTCGTCCCCTCCACTGGTCCCCATTATAGCCGAGGGATCAACTTTCCAAATTAATGGATTTTAATTTAGTCTTCCCTCGTCTTTTTTGAGGACAGTGGAGGGGTCGTCCCCTCCATTGGTCCCCATTATAGCCGAGGGATCAACTAACCAAATTAATGGATTTTAATTTAGTCTTCCCTCGTCTTTTTTGAGGAGAGTGAAGGGGTCGTCCCCTCCACTGGTCCCCATTATAGCCGAGGGATCAACTTTCCAAATTAATGGATTTTAATTTAGTCTTCCCTCGTCTTTTTTGAGGACAGTGGTGGGGTCGTCCCCTCCACTGGTCCCCATTATAGCCGAGGGATCAACTTTCCAAATTAATGGATTTTAATTTAGTCTTCCCTCGTCTTTTTTGAGGACAGTGGAGGGGTCGTCCCCTCCATTGGTCCCCATTATAGCCGAGGGATCAACTAACCAAATTAATGGATTTTAATTTAGTCTTCCCTCGTCTTTTTTGAGGACAGTGGAGGGGTCGTCCCCTCCACTGGTCCCCATTATAGCCGAGGGATCAACTAACCAAATTAATGGATTTTAATTTAGTCTTCCCTCGTCTTTTTTTAGGACAGTGGAGGGGTCGTCCCCTCCACTGGTCCCCATTATAGCCGAGGGATCAACTAACCAAATTAATGGATTTTAATTTAGTCTTCCCTCGTCTTTTTTGAGGAGAGTGGAGGGGTCGTCCCCTCCACTGGTCCCCATTATAGCCGAGGGATCAACTTTCCAAATTAATGGATTTTAATTTAGTCTTCCCTCGTCTTTTTTGAGGACAGTGGAGGGGTCGTCCCCTCCACTGGTCCCCATTATAGCCGAGGGATCAACTTTCCAAATTAATGGATTTTAATTTAGTCTTCCCTCGTCTTTTTTGAGGACAGTGGTGGGGTCGTCCCCTCCACTGGTCCCCATTATAGCCGAGGGATCAACTTTCCAAATTAATGGATTTTAATTTAGTCTTCCCTCGTCTTTTTTGAGGACAGTGGAGGGGTCGTCCCCTCCATTGGTCCCCATTATAGCCGAGGGATCAACTAACCAAATTAATGGATTTTAATTTAGCCTTCCCTCGTCTTTTTTGAGGACAGTGGAGGGGTCGTCCCCTCCACTGGTCCCCATTATAGCCTAGGGATCAACTTTCCATGCATGCTGGGCCTGACAACAGGATGAAGGAAACACTGATATTTCTCATTAATTTTCCAAGTGTTCTGTTGGAGCAACCCTAATTACAATTATGGCCTTTCAAGACCTTACAACACTACTGATAGTATTTCTTCAAATGATCTGCATTCCAGGGGTTTGAAAAAGGTTCCCCCTCTAAGTTTTCTAGCCTGTAGGTCCCTGGGACAACTTCATCGATGACCCTATATGGGCCATGCGAATTAGGATGGAGCTTGTTGGGTTTCTGCCAAGTCTTTTTAAGAACCAAGTCTCCCACTGCGATAGGCCTCCGTTTCACCCTTTGGTTGTAAAACCTTGCGGTCCTTTATTGGTAGGAAGCTTGCCTTATCTCAGCATCCTCCCTTCTTTCCTCAATCAGGTCTAGGTCAAGTCTTCTCTCTTCCGTATTTCCCTGGGGGTTATACATTTGGACCCTATGAGTAGGAAACTCCACTTCGGTGGGGATGACTGCTTCTGATCCATAAGCTAACATGAATGGGGTCTCCCCGGTAGAAGTCCTTACTGTCGTCCTGTATGCCCACAACACTGCATATAACTCCTCGACCCATCTTCCTTTTGCCTCCTCAAGCCTCTTCTTAATCCCATCTAGGATTGTCCTGTTCATAACTTCGGTTTGCCCATTGGCCTGAGGTCGGCCTGGGGTGGAGAAAAATTGTTTGATGCTTACCCTCTCACAGTACTTCTGCAGAGAGGCATTCTTGAATTGAGTCCCGTTATCCGAGATGAGGGTGTTGGGTAGACCATATCTGCATATCACATTTTTCCAGATGAACTGGAAGGTCTTCTGCTCTGTGATCGTGACCATTGGCTCGGCCTCTACCCACTTTGAAAAGTAGTCAATTGCTACGATGAGGAACCGATAGTTATTGACTGCCCTCGGTAAGGGTCCTACTAGGTCAATCCCCCATACTGCGAACGGCCATGGGGATGTAACAGAGGTGAGGGGCTGATGAGGTTGGTGAGGGATGGTAGCAAATCTTTGGCATTTATCACACTTTTTAACATATGCGGCAGCATCCTTTCCTAAGGTCGGCCACCAGTAGCCTTGGGTGATTACCCTCTTTGCCAAGGATCTACCCCCAATGTGGCTTGAGCACGACCCTTCATGCACGTCTTGCAAAATGGAAGGGACTTCTGAGGGATGCACACACCTGAGTAAGGGGAGTAGAAACCCCTTTTTGTACAGCGTGTCCCCGACGACAGCGAACTTTGCAGCCCTGTATCTCAGCTTCTTCCTCTCTTGGCTTGCTTCTGGCATCTCTCCCTCTTTAATGTATTTGATCAGAGGGTCCATCCATGAAGGTTCTTGAGAAACATTCATGCAAACACCAAGTGTTCCCCCGACGTCTTCGATAGCTGGCTTAAACAAAATTTCCACTGGGACCGTCCTCCTGATGTCTGTTCTTGTTGCCGAGGCCAGCCTAGCAAGGGCATCAGCGCGGCCATTATCAAGCCTAGGTACCCTCCTTAATTTCACTTCTCTGAAGCCCTTCAGTAATGATCTCACCTTCTCGAGGTACCTAGCCATCCTTTCGTCCTTAGCCTCGTAGGCTCCTAGTATCTGATTTACGACTAGCCTTGAATCACTGTGGACCAAAATCTGGCCGACACTAAGAGACTTGGCCAAGGAGAGGCCTGCTACTAAGGCCTCATATTCAGCCTCATTGTTGGAGGCTTTGAAGTTGAACCTCAGGGCGTATTCGACGTCTGTGCCATCGGATGCTGATAGTATCAGTCCAGCACCACTTCACCTATCACAGGAGGACCCGTCAACGAAGAGGCTCCACGGAGTTTTTCCTTCAGAGAAATTTCCCTCAGAGAGGGACCCCTGTCTAAAGATGTATCTTCCTTCTTCGTTTTCAGTCAATTTTCTTCTAGCGATGCTCGTCTCAGCCGTATCTGCGGGTGTGTCTTCTGCATCCGTCTTCCCGAGGGTCTCACCCTCGGCCTCATCATCTTCCCAGGTGAACTCAGCCACGAAGTCTGCCAATGCCTGTCCCTTAATGGCTGTCTTAGGCTGATACACAATGTCGAACTCCCCCAGCTCTATAGCCCAGGTCATTAGCCTTCCTGATTTTTCAGGCTTGTGTAGGACCTGCCTAAGAGGAGAGTCAGTAAGGATGACCATAGTATGGGACTGGAAGTACGGTTTCATCTTCCTTGAGGCATGGATCAAGGCATAGGCCAACTTCTCCATCCTCGTGTATCTCTGCTCTGCCCCCTGGAGTGCCTTGCTGTTGAAATATACGGGCTTTTGTATCCCGTCTTCGTCTCTTACGATTGCTGCACTGATAGCGGACTCGGAGACAGCAAGGTACACGTAAAGTCTTTCACCCTCCACGGGTCGTGACAGCAGTAAGGGAGACCCTAAGTATGATTTTAGCTCCCTGAAAGCCTCATCACACTCTTTACTCCACTCGAAGGCCTTCCTGAGGATCTTGAAGAATGGTAGACACCTGTCTGTAGCCCTTGACACAAATTTGTTCAAGGCAGCCACTCTCCCTGTGAGCCTCTGAACGTCTTTAATGGACTTGGGGGTCTTCATCTCAATAAGGGCCTTTATCTTTTCAGGATTAGCCTCGATGCCTCTTTGATTGACAATGAACCCCAAGAACATCCCTGCTCCGACCCCGAAGACACACTTGGCCGGATTAAGCTTCATCTGGTATTTGTCCATTGTATTAAAGGTCCTCTCCAGGTCTGCCACATGATCCTCTGCCTTCAGACTCTTAGTCAGCATGTCATCTACGTAAACCTCCATAGACTTCCCAATTTGGTCTTCGAACATTTTGTTTACGAGGCGCTGGTACGTTGCAACCGCATTTTTTAGGCCAAAGGGCATGACCCTATAACAGTATGTCCCCTTGTCAGTGATGAAGGCGGTCCTCTTCGAGTCCTCAGGGTTCATGAAAATCTGGTTATACCCTGAGTAGGCATCCATGAAACTCATGAGCTCATGGCCTGCGGTAGCGTCCACCATCTGGTCAATGCGGGGGAGAGGGAAGCTGTCTTTGGGACAATGCTTGTTGAGGTCTGTGAAGTCCACGCACATTCTCCACTTGCCATTGGCCTTTGGGACGATGACTGCATTGGACAGCCACTCAGGGTAGATGACCTCTCTGATAAATTCAGCGTCTTCTAATTTTTTAACCTCATCCCTGATGACCTCATACTTTTCTCTAGAGGAAATTCTCCTCTTCTGCTTTACCGGCTTCACTCCCTCTACCACATTGAGTTTATGGCACATGATTTCAGGGTCGATCCCTGGCATATCTACATGACTCCATGTGAAGACGCTTCGCCTTCTCCTCAACAGTTTGATGAGGTCTTCCTTGATACTGGGCTTCAGAGATTTGCCAACTTGGACGGTTTTTCCCGAGTCATCCTCATCGAGGATGATGGGTTCTACCTCCTCAGCGGCCTCTCCTTTTTTGAGCTTCGTCTCGTCCCTGGGGTCTAGGGTATCAATGTTGTAAGTGGCCGTAGCCCTCTTGTGTGCCTCCCTTTCTTCAGCGGAGTTGTAGTAGCACTCTCTCGCTGTCGTCTGGTCTCCCTGAACTTCCCCCACCCCATAAGGGGTAGGGAACTTAACCATCTGGTGGACTGTGGACGGCACAGCTTTAAACCCCTTGAGGGCCACACGTCCCAGTATGATGTTGTATGCCGAAAACACATGCTCATCCAGCACAAAGAAACTGACCCTCTTGGTGAGCCATCTCGGCCACTCGTCCCCCATCCTGACATCAGCCTCATATATTCCTAGGGGGTGAACCTTCTCCCCACTGAACTCAATCAATGGATGATGGTATGGGACAAGTCTGGCACGACTGAGGCCCAAGGCCTTGAAGCATGGCCAAAACATCACATCTGCAGATGAGCCCCCATCCACCAGGATCCTCGGCACTTCGCACCCGTGCACCCTGGTGGTGATGACGAGAGGGTCATCATGCGGGGCCAATAGGCCCTTGAAGTCCATTCTTGAAAATCCCACAATCAAAGTGTCCATATCAACCTTCTTCCTTTTTTCTGGCTTGACCTCTAGGAAGGTTGAGTGCACCATCTTCGTCACTGCCTTAGCCTCAGCGACATGGGCCTTCCTGTCGGCGACCTCAGACCCTCCTCCTGCAAGTCCCCCGGAGATCATTCCCACCCCGAGTGAGATCATATTGAGCCTCTTGACAGGGCCTTGGTCGTCTCTCGGCGGGAGGTCAGGGTCGTCCTCATCATCAGAGGGGTCGTCCCCTCTTTTTTGAGGACCTTCTCTGCAGGCATCGACTCGCTTCTTTCTGGGGTCGTCCCCTCAGCCCCTCTTGAAGTCGGCTTTGTCAACGTACTTTCTGAGCTTCCCTTCCTTCAGCATCTTCTCAATCTCGTCTTTCAGGGCGAAGCATTTATCCGTCACGTGGCCGTGGTCTTGGTGAAATTCGCACCACAGGTTCTTATTTCTCTTGCCGGGGGCTGCCCTCAGCTTCTCAGGCCACTTCAGCGTCCGGTCACTCTTTATCTCATTGAGGATCTGTTCACAGCTGACCGTCAGAGGGGTGTACCCCGCGAACTTATCATCCATGGTTCTCTTCTTCCCCTCTTTGTTCTTCTTGGGGTATTTACTCCCACTTGCACCTCTTCTTTCGTCCTCATATTTTGCAGCCATCGCCTCCTCGGCGTTCATCACCTTTCCTGCTGTTGACAACAGCTCAGCCATCGTCCTCGGAGGGTCTTCGGCAAGCTTCCATAATAGCTTCCCCTTCTGGAGCCCTCCAATCAGGGCTGTCATAGCTATGCTCTCCTCATAGTCTTCCACCTCCAGCTTCTCTTTATTGAATCTGGCTATGTAGTCTCTCAGAGTCTCGTTCTTTCCCTGCTTAACATAGAGCAGGTGTGTGGTCTTCTTCTGTGGCCTCACCCCAAAGCAGAAATTATGGATGAACAGGTCTGCCAACTGCTTAAAGTTTCCAATAGAATTTTTTGGAAGAGACGTGTACCACACATGCGCAGCCCCTGTCAGGGTACCAGAGAAGGCACGACATCTCATCTCATCTGAGATAGAGTATATGTCTGCCGCGGATTGATACATCTCCACATGGTGGACAGGGTTGGTGCTCCCATCGTATCTTGGGGTGACCACAGGAGGCTTGAACTTCGATGGCGTGGGGAAGTTGACTATCTTTGCCACAAAGGGTGAGCCTATGGTGTACCCCCTCTGAAGAGGGTCCCGGCTCTTCAGTATGTCGCCAATCTTATCCTCTAACCGCTGGATTGAGTCATTCCAGGGCCTCACAGGGTCGGCCTGGCCGATGTTATCCCCTGCTGCCTCTCGGAGGTGGATGGAGGGCTCCGCTACGGCAGGCCTGTGTCGGCTATTTACTTCCCTTTGGCCGTCATCCCGTCTTTGGGGTCGGCCTTCTGCTTCTTTCCTAGATCTCGCTGCGCTTCTTGATTTGGACAACTTGTCCCGCAGGTCATTCACTGGGCCCAGCCTCTCGAAGGCCGACCCCCTGCTCAGGCGGTCAAAAGCAGAGCCTCTTGGTCGATCATCAGGGTTTGGTCTCCCGCACTTTCCTCTACTGTCCTGGAGAGGTCGTACAGTATTGTTGGAGACCTCATACGGCTCCCAGCATTCTACTGGAGCCTCTTCTTCCTCCAGATCGTCATACCTGTCCCCAGGGCAAGGGTTTCCTTGCCTCCCCAAGCGTAAACGCCGGGGGTCAGCAACATCCCTACGCCGCTGAGGGGGTGGCAGGTCTTTACGTGGTGCCTGGGGTGGTCCCCTGGCCTCATGCTGTCCCGGAGCTGCTGCCGGAGTAATCATCTCAGGTGAGACCCCCGATGGTCTCAGTATGTTCTGACTTAGGGCTGTGAACTGCTCCTGCATCATCCGCTGGCTGGCTGCCAGAGACTTTAGGGCTGCTGCCACATCTACCATCTCAGACTGAGGCGGCGGCTGACTGGAACTGGGTCTTCCCCCCTCATCCGGCGGGGGAAGAGGTGGTGGTGGCATCTCAGGTGCCATGTGCTTGAGCTATGAAAAGTTGAATTGAAGAAAATACTGGTGAGCTTGGGAACCTTAGTGGGTCTCTTTCAATGGTGAAACACCTCCTCTCAGGGGGAGTGTTGGTTCACCACCAGAGTGCCCAGTGAGGTCAAGCTGTACAAAGGAAGAGATGTCTTCTCGTTCCCACAGACGGCGCCAAACTGATGATGCTAAGATTTAGCATCACCGGATAAGTGATAGTGAGCTCAAGCAGAAGCAGCCATGGCAGCCATAGAGATGCAAGTATATAAGTATGTAAGTGTGTAGAAGGGGATGAGTATAAGAGGAAATAAGACAATGATGTATAGTGGTTCAGCCGATGTGGCCTACATCCACTGTGAGTGTGTGATCCACTAAGTATGGGCACTAATGGCCTTGGATACAATGCTCATAACCCTCTCCCTTTCACTGTTGTGTGTGCACAAGCAGAGTTTTAGCTAGGGCTATTGTTCATGGATCGATCCCCTGTAGGGTTGTAGGTGACAAGTATATATAGGTCTTGGGGGGTGTAGTGTACCCCCCCCCCCCAAGTAAACATGGTGCATGTGAATGGTGATCTAACCAATCCCCTGTTGACACCTGTAGATGCCAAATGATGACATAATATTCTCTTACGTGAGGGTGTGATTCTGTTATAACGGTCTGCCACGTGTCATATGAGCCTGACGCGCACTGTTCCACGCGTCTCCCAAACCACGCGCCGTCATGATACCACCCTCGGCCTATGAGCCGAGGCCGAGGGCAAAGTTTCTTCCGGTAGGGAGCCTGGCTTGATTCTGGCCTCGTACTGTCGTACCCTCGTAGTGTCGTCCGTAGCCTGAGGAAGGGTCGGCCCCTCGTAGGGTCGTCCGGAGCCTGGAGGAGGGTCGGCCCCTCGTAGGGTCGTCTAGGCCTGGTGGAGGGTCGGCCCCTCGTAGAGTCGTCTGGGCCTGGTGGGGGCCAGCTGGAGCCTGGAGGAGGGTCGGCCCCTCGTAGGGTCGTCCGTATGGGAGGTGATCCTTGTCCAGACCGAGGGTATAAACGGGTATATCACAGATGTTGTGAAGAAATTTATATTTTCACAAAAATTGACGTCATTACTAGGGAATTTTCGGAGGTTCTGTAAGTTAGTGATATACTTGAACACAATGACGTGTGCATATGAGTGAAGTTTAACAGAAAAAAATGTTAGTTTAACAGTTCCTCTTTAACTTTTTTTTTACTCAGATGTGTAATTAGTAGTTTTGAAAGGACAGCATTGAATGTTTTAGAGAAGCTTATTTCTTACGACGCTCTTCCCATCACAGTATCAGGTAAATACCGATTCCGTTGCCAAATATTTCAAGAAAAAATTTATTAATTGAATAAATTTGCTCAACGTAAGATTAGTTTATAAGTGACATATGAATCCTTTAAATTTCAATATATAAACTCCATCTAGTGTTATTTCATAAATAATTCCTCACCTCTAATTCTTTTTCTCATTTCACATAATCAATATCATTATTATTTGGTTTGTGGGGGCTTCATAAATGAAACATTTATATTAAGTCCCTACAGTAAGTAGATAACATTTTATGGGAAGTTTGTATAAACCAGTTTCGTTGCTAAAAAATATTGTACGGATTCAAAGGGTTATCTAGTGGATGAAGATGGATTTGATTACATGAAAATATCTTTTCTAAAGGATATTAAATCTCAATAGAGAAGTTTAAGGTTTGTGCTCTATACTATCATCAGATAAAATTGCAACCTATAACTTCTGTGGTTACTAAGGTAAAAAAAACCATTATTCCTTAACACCGCATCGAGCTTATAAATAACTTGGTTATGTTTAAATAATAGTACATTCGGTGTTGAGCAGTATTGGTGCTCTTAGCAGACACCGGGTTTAGGATTATTGTTATGCATTTAATCAAGAATTGGCATATGCAAAGACTATTCAAAGACTTATGCACACTCAAAGTACTATGACGAAGCGAAACCTTGGAGTGAAAAGTGTGACGTTGCATTTCCTTTTGCTTCACAAAAAGAAATGGATCAATCTGATGATATTAATTTGGTTAATTTAGGTTATCGTATACTTGTAGAAGGTATTGATTCCTATCATGTGCTTATTCCTTTGATTCTTTCCTCATGGTCACTTTGTTGATCCTTAAGTTAGAAATTAAGAGTCTCTATATGACTTTCAAACTTTTTCATTAAAGTTTATATGTACCATCTTGTTTAGATATCAATGTTGATTTGTAAACAAAACACTTAATAGGAGACATCCCAAAATGAAAAACAAGACTATCAATGTGAGATGGGAGGGATTAATGAGTTACTAAACTATTGTTATCTTCTTAATTTAGGTTCAAACATGCCTTGTAATCCTAAAGCAATTGATGTTCTGAGGAAGGCTAATGCTCTAATTGCGCCTTCTATAGCTACTGGTGCGGGAGGAGTATGTATGGAATACTATTACCTTCTAAGTGAATGGATTTCTTATTAAGTGTGTTTATGCTTTAATTATTATGCTTCAATTCAATTCATGATATGTTTAAGAAATGAAACTTAAAAAAAGTTATTCAAATATTATAATATGGCATTATGATTTTTTTTCTTTTTTTCTTTCCAATACTATGATATGTTATTGTGATTTACTTCTGGAATGCTCATGGTCTTTACTTTACACAAATTTTGCAATGCCCATAAAAAAACTGTGTGTATGAGAAAAAGGTTTGTGAATTTGGAACACCAACTTTGTTAAATGGGATAGAATCATTGAAGAGGGGAACCTAATATGCATCAGAAAAAGGGGACGATATAAGATAGTATTGATCTTTGGGGCTAGGAATTAGGGATTAGGGAAGACAAATATGTTCGAAACATAAATTTAATAGGAAGTACTTTTGGTAAGATGTATATACTAATCAAACAAAAATGCCATAGAAAAGAAATTGGGCAGAAGCATACTTATGTCTACTATTAAATTTAATGTGTGTTGATTACACACCATTGAGTTTTATGTAAATATTCATGTTACAACTGTAGTTAAAAAATTAAATAGACCTCGCCTATTAGTGTTTGACGGGAGACGATATCACCACTTCCACCACATACACACACTCTCTCTCTCCCATCCCCTAACCCCACTATCCTACCCCCTTAATCAACCAGCGCCCATTCCATTTAACCCACGTACTACCCCTCTCCCCATTTTTGTTTATCCCTTTAGGCTTCCGTATTCGAGTTATTTTTAGTCCTTATACTTATATTTATATTTACTTTGAGTTTAGAAAATTTTAATTGGTTATGCTTTATTTCTCCATCTAGGCTTCCCCTTTCCTCCTCATCTTTGTGTCTTTCTTAATGACTTTAGATCTCTCTAAAGATTTATTTTGAGAAACAAGAGTTGAAAACTTATCTTTATGCTGGTTAGATTCATTTGCATTCACACCCCACCTTTGTCTTTATTTTATTGATTTTGGATCGCTGTAAATGTTTATTTTGAGTAACACGAGTAAAAATTTTGTATGCTAGTTGTATACATTTGTGTACGTGTTTGGTAAATACCTCAATTCACATCTTATGTTATTTATGATCATCTTATAAAGATGGTTATACATATTTTTAAATGTGATTAATACTCATTTAGACAATTATTTAAACCCAGAGTGTCACTCTCCAAATTTTGATAAAAGTCTAAATACAAGTTTGGCATCAACAGTAATCCCAAAATTACACACATGATGTTGCAAATATGGTACGTATGTGATATACCCCACTAAAGTCCCTAGATATACTTTCGAGAATAATTAACTCATTAAAACCGATTTATTCAATCATACCATATAGAAGGAACTACACACCCAATGTGAGTTCATTAATCTCAACCTAATTAAAAATGCCTAAAAAGCATTTTCAAATAATTAAATAAAATAGTGTGTGAGAAGAAATAATTTTTAAAGGATGAAAATGATTTTTAATGTGAGTAACTAATTATAAAAACATTTAGCAAATTTTAGAGTGAAAATAACTAATTATAGAAAACAAATTAAAGAAGAGAATAATTTATTAAAACTATAATTATATTACAACAAAAAATGAATTAAACTACACTATTCTAAAACTAACTACTAAAAATAGAAGATGTGATGCCCGAATCCCTATTAATAGCAAAGCAATGGCATGGGTGAAATATCTTGATAATACAAATGGGACTAATGGGTGTGGAAACTATAACACCCGTATTTTTAATGATTTTTATATTGGGATTAATTAAATTAAAAATTGAAAATTAATCCGGTTTAAAAATAAATATTAATTAGCGAGAAAAGGGTTAATATTTATTTATATTGAGTATTACTTAATGAATGAGTAATAAATTAATAAGAACGTATTATGATTGTCTTGAGTGAGAAATACGGCAGTTACGGTGATCGAGGTGGAAACCAAGCGTCCGTGTAAATACGTTAGTCATTATCGACTTCTAACCGCAATACAAAAACCTAAACTGTAACTACACTCTTATGGAGTATAGCGGCGAGTCTGGGTATCGAATCCTCGGGGAACTAGGACTGGTGAACGTAACGACAAAGGTAAGATTGTTAACCCTAACTTGACTCTAAAAAGAACGAAAAGGTGATTTGAATTGTGAAATAACTACAACTAGATGCAATTTTGAAAATGATTAATTAATGAGACTACAAATAAATGAAATGAAGAACTAGTAATGAATTGACTAAAACTTTAACTATGAGATGAGAACGATAGGTCGGGTTACGATCCTCCACACCCTAGTAATTCACTTCGTAGGATACTAGATTCACAATTAAAACTTTAAATGAACCCGATTTTTAATGCTCCTAAGTATTACATATATGAGGGATCGTAGCCCGCACAGTATGTAAGCAAAGAATGAATTAAAGCAGTATCGTATTAACTACGATACAATTCATCTAAGGTTTTAATTCCAACTTCTATTTCCACTATCGTGAATTACATCGGGTGGGGTTCATGCACCCCAACCCTTGAAAACTTAGCCGGACATATTAAAACTAGAAGAAAACATCGGTTGAACGAAAGAAAACATTTTTACTAATGAATGAAGAAGAAGAAGAAGAAGAAGAAGAAGAAGAAGAAGAAGAAGAAGAAGAAGAAGAAGAAGAAGAAGAATGAAATTACTTCCTAAGGAATTAACTACTGCAATAATGAGTGCAAGAATTAGAATAAAATTACTTGAATTGCAAAACTGGAATCGAAACTAGGGTTTCTTGTTGTTCTTCTTCTCTAAACTAATTACAATGCTTCTCTAACGAATTGGAATCCTTCTCTACATCTGGGAGGTGTTTAAAATTTATACTCTACGAATTTCTAAGAGTTTCAACCATACAAGACTTTTATTTCTCAAGTGGATAAATCCAAATCTTCGATACCCGAACCAATCCTATTAAGGTCATTCGATTCGGTTCCATCTTTGACAGAAGTTTTTCCATGAACCGATTCGGTTCGTTTATTTCCTCTTCGGTTCGGTTCCATCTCTTCGTGCTTCATAGGAAGTTTTCCCATGATAAAATCAGTTCGTTTTTCAAGCCCGTCGATTCGGTTCCATCTTTTCAGGAACTTTTCCACCTTGTAATTTTTATAGACTTGTAACTTTTGATCCGGAACTCGGATTAGGATGCTGCTTGTTCCTTGTGTGCACTGAATACCTGCAAAATAGATAGGAGATACACGAAACTCGACATACTAATAAGGAAGTGTCAATAGCAAGGATATGAGATAAATCCACACGAATTACACTTTGCGGATCGATAAAAGCCTCTAAATTAAGGGGATAAATGGGAAGAATTTATGCCTAATCAAACCCTCCTAACTTAGAACTTTGATCGTCCCGAGCAATGTAAAAGAATCAAAACATAATCCAACTCTAAAATGGGCATAACTTCTTCATCGTAGCTCGGATTGGGGTGCCATTTTTTCCAGTGTTCTTGTAATTTAGTGATCTTCAACTTTCTAGTTTTCCCCGCCTCCGTAATATGGATGTAAAGTCACAAAAATACCCTTTAACTCCCCATTCCTTACTTTCTTTCACTATTTTGCGTTCTCTTTCGCACTAATGTGCATGAAATACCTATAAAACACATAAGAGATACACAAAATACGAAATACTTGCCAAAATGGATTAGTAGCATAAATATGAGACAAATTCAAGCTATTTACAATGCACGGGATCATAAAAATACCGATATTAAGGGGATAAATCTGAATAATTTAGGCCTAATCAAACCCCCCTAACTTAGAACTTTGCGCATCCTGAGCAATGTAAAAGCAAAAGAGTATGAGTTAAGGATCCTTCAAAAACTTTATTGGGATAGAATACCATTTTCACAGGCAAGCGATTGTATTTAGCGGATGCAACAAGCCTTTAAATCCCTAGGTTACCCTAGTAGGATGAGTGGTATTTCGTGAGGGTTTGCAGTGAATATACCCACAAAATTCGTTATTGGCTCAAAGAAAAATCAAAATACTTAAAAATTGTTCAATTTAAACTCCCCAAAAATGGTCACCTTAAAATTATATTCACAAGTCTCAAGTCATAGTGTGTGTGTGTGTGAAGCCAAAAATTGAACCGCTAACTTTCACCGATTGATCACTACATTACTTTCTAAAAATTCGTTTTGATTTCAAAATATCACGGGATGCACTCACAAACGAATCACTCGGAATGTGGCTATTTTCTCTCAGTATGCGTGATTTATAAGGGTAAATAATAATGGACACAAGGTAACGCACAAAAATTAAAAGACGAAAATATTTTAGGTGAAAAGATCTCATCATCGGATTACGGTTATTGGGAAATAGTAAATATCATCGTTTATCCACACCATTTAATCTCTCATATTATCTTTTTGTATATTAGCTCTCTATGCGGTAATCAATTTCGCAAATCGAACTCAGTTAGGACTTTATCGGGTCATAAGATGTGTTGGGTAAAATGGGAGTGATTGGAAATTTCAGAATTGGAAAATTTTCTTATGATGTCCATTAGTGCTTTTTCCGGACTTTTGCTCATTTTACTCTTCTTTTTCTATTTTTTTCTTGTAAGGACATTTTTCTCATGTCCAATATGTTACATTTATGTATGTCGTACGCCGCTACATTTGGCACGTCACCTCACGATCTCACATGACGGCCTCTATCCGAATTCCGGGAATCAAGCATTCAACATCTCCATTAATATGTCCCACATCTGCCTCAACGACTTCACGGTCCAAGATTTTAGGGACTTAATGCAAGTGGTACGCAAGGGAAGTCAAAATAGTGAAAAAAGGCACTATAGGAGAGTTCAAGGGCATTTTCGTAATTTTAAATTCATAGTTCGAAGGTCTGGTCAACTGGAAAGTTGAAGATCTCGCCGCAACGAAGATACTGGAAAAAACGGCACCTCAATCCGAGCTACGGTGAAGGAGTTATGACCTTTTGAAGATAGAGAAAATTCCTTAAAGAATGCTGTTTTTTTTGTACGCTGGATAGAATTTTAGAGTTTTAAAAACATGGGACTCTTCATATTTTTTCCTATAAATACCAACTTCGGGGGAGTTGTTTTGCAAGACTTTAGAAGACGTTTTTGAGAGTCCAAATTACTCTAGTCTTCATATTTTTGAGTCCCAAGACTCATGTTTTGATTCACACAATTGCCAAACCTTTGTGAATCTTTTTGGTAACCCAAGAACACAACCTTGTGTTTGTTCAAACCTTTGTGGAGAGATCTTTGCAACCGAGGGCTGCGTGTCATTGCTGAGGGAGCCTCTACAAAGTTTTATGGCTGCGTGTCATTGAGGAGTGCTGCAGTTCTTCCTTTCTTGATTGGACTGAGGTTCATGTGGGTTCGCTGCGTGTGGATTCATTGCTGACGACACCGACCGACGCCTGCGGGTATTCGTGTGTCACTGTATTTCATTGTAATCCATGTAAGTTGCGATTTACTTATTATAGTGAAATAAAAGGTTTTGCCCTGCGGGGATTTTTTCTTAAACTTGTTTCGCATACTTTATTTGATTATGGGTTGACACACGCACCGTAGATGGATGTTTAGGGGCTGAATTTATTTGATTTAAAAGTAGACTCTAATTAAATAAGGGTTACTTGAAAACTTGCGAAATTTAATTTAAATCACTATTACACGCGTTTTCAAATTGGTATCAGAGCAGGTTGCGCAAATTTATCGCGTATTCCTATTTTTCGCAAAAATTGTGTGATATTGATTTTTTTTTTTTAAATCAGTTTTATGAAAAATCGCAATTTTTCAATGGAACGCCCATTTAATGAGGAGCCTATTTTTGAAAAATTTCACGACCGTGCTGAAAAATTAAAAAGTTTGAATTTGAAACTTTGCAAAAGAATTAAAGTTTTGGAAAAAGAAAATTCTCTCTTTAAAAGTAAGATTGAATATTTGCAAGGGTTTCAAACTCAAAGTGATATTTGTCGTGAGCACTTTGGTAATTTGTGTACTGATTTTGATTCTTTAAAAATTGCCAAAAAGGAGAGTGATAATAGGGTCCTATTTTTAGAGAAAGAATTGAAAGACCTTAAAAATTCAATGGTTTGTGTTTGTGCCAAAGAGGAGAAAAATATTTTAGTCAATAAGTTTGTGGCACGTGAAAAGACTCTTAGGAATAAGTTTGTTTTAATTGAGGGGGAGCGTGATAAACTGTTAAGTTTAATTGATAATTTGAATAAGGCGTCCCTTAATTTGGAAGAGTCTAATTCTTTGCTTGAGTCAAAAATTTTGAAGTTAAAAAATGATTTGACAGACTCAAGTAGGTTTGATAGTGATGGTAATGGCTCATCGTGTTCTCATGCTTCTAATGCTAAAACCAAAACCATTATTTGTTTTAGAGGGTCAACTAATTCCAAGGACGCTAGAAAAGATCACACTTTCGGTGTCATCCCACCCGTTTACACATGCGCATATTGTGGTAGGAATGGTCACCTTAGGCGATTTTGTTTTGATCTTAGAAGAGGTCCTAGGAATTCGAAGTCTAGTATTTTGTTGGTTCCCCAAACCCCTTATCGACGTGTTTCATCCATTTGGGTTAGGAAATCACTTTTGGAGGAACTAGATTTTAGACAAGTTGATTCCCGTTTGCTTGCACATGATTCTTCTCTTGCCATATCATATAGATGATTGTGTTTGCATGTTTGTCATACGCTAGTTATGCTTTTTGATATATTCTTACTAGCGTTGTGACATGTAATTTTTGTATGTTTTATTTTTTTGAAAAATTCAAAAAGATTTTATTTTGTCAAATTTAAAAAAAAAATCCAAAAAGATTTTTGTTTTTTGTTTGCACCGTTTATGGATGAACACTTAGGATGACCAAGTCACAACATCATCCCATTTTTTTCATGTGACTATTTGATAGTGTTTTGAGACAATAGGTCAATTCATCCATGTGCTTTATAATGTTTGGAGTCATTAAGATGCAATTAATTGTTACTTCCTACATGTTTGACTCATGTTTCCTTTATTGCACACATGCACGGATTTATTTTATTATTGTGCTTGTCTTATCACATGTTGGTTGGGTGTTTTCACTTCAATCCTGTCCTTAAAACGAACCAAGCGCGATAATTTTTTGATAAGGAAATTGTGCATATAAGAACCGTTTTGTGAGTTTGTGTGCTTTATTTAAAAACGGGGAGGGGCTGCGAAAGGTAATCATCTATCCTTTGCGCAAAAGCCACCGTTAAAAAGGACCTAAAAAATTGAGGAATTTTATTATCCGGGGTCCAAAGAGGTTTAAAAGAGCCTGAAAAAATTGAAAGGCAATAAAAAGAAATTCATGCCAATTATGGGCCATATAGGTTTTTGCACCAATTCTACAAAGTTTGAGAATTTAGATTACCTCTAAAAGAAAATATATATGAGGGAGTTTGGTTGGAGAATTTAAAACGGGTTTGCACGTCCTTGAAATGCTTGAAAATGCGCTACATAGTTTTGGACGTTATTGGTGTGGAAATCACTTTGACTTTGATTTGTTGATTTGCATAAGACGATGTCATCTAAATTCAACAAAAAAAATTTTACACCTAAGGATACTTTTAATGTTCATTCGTTAGGGGTACACATATGCATCGTGCACATATGATTGATTGAGTTGATTTACCTATCGAATGTGTTCACACCCATTCATTCCGTTTCCATGACTTGGTTGTTTGAGTTTAAATCCATGGTGTGATTTTACATTTTTTACATTTTTTTCAAAATGGTATCTATTTTTTGTATGTAAAATTGAAAAATCAAAAAATAGTTTGTGAAAGTTTTTTTTGAGCATCTCCTTGCTAGAGCACGTTTACCATATTGATTGATGCCTTGATTTGTATACCGTGATACCCCGATTTTGCTTGTTTGATTCATTCTTCTTATTTGTCTATTTGGGGACATCATAAAAAGGGGGAGAAAGAATTATCGTATTTTGGAGGAGTTTTGAGATTTAACTTATGCTTATCATATATTGGTATCTATGTTTATCTCATTTCAAACTTGATACGTCACTTGGTATTTTTCTTTATCTCATGTGTGTAGGTACTACATTGATGATCTCTGAATTGCACACCCTGATGAGAAAAGATTTGAGATTCCTGAAGATTTGAAGATCAAACGATGAAGACTATTCATTTGTACCGTTTCCAGTTTTGGGTTCATGGGAGGGTAGATTTGTATAGGCAATTTCATATTTGATAATTCGAATTTTTTATGTATGTACCGGCATAGACATAGGGGGAGATTTGTAAGGACATTTTTCTCATGTCCAATATGTTACATTTATGTATGTCGTACGCCGCTACATTTGGCACGTCACCTCACGATCTCACATGACGGCCTCTATCCGAATTCCGGGAATCAAGCATTCAACATCTCCATTAATATGTCCCACATCTGCCTCAACGACTTCACGGTCCAAGATTTTAGGGACTAAATGCAAGTGGTACGCAAGGGAAGTCAAAACAGTGAAAAAAGCCACTATAGGAGAGTTCAAGGGCATTTTCGTAATTTTAAATTCATAGTTCGAAGGTCTGGTCAACTGGAAAGTTGAAGATCTCGCCGCAACGAAGATACTGAAAAAAACGGCACCTCAATCCGAGCTACGGTGAAGGAGTTATGACCTTTTGAAGATAGAGAAAATTCCTTAAAGAATGCTGTTTTTTTTGTACGCTGGATAAAATTTTAGAGTTTTAAAAACATGGGACTCTTCATATTTTTTCCTATAAATACCAACTTCGGGGGAGTTGTTTTGCAAGACTTTAGAAGACGTTTTTGAGAGTCCAAATTACTCTAGTCTTCATATTTTTGAGTCCCAAGACTCATGTTTTGATTCACACAATTGCCAAACCTTTGTGAATCTTTTTGGTAACCCAAGAACACAACCTTGTGTTTGTTCAAACCTTTGTGGAGAGATCTTTGCAACCGAGGGCTGCGTGTCATTGCTGAGGGAGTCTCTACAAAGTTTTATGGCTGCGTGTCATTGAGGAGTGCTGCAGTTCTTCCTTTCTTGATTGGACTGAGGTTCATGTGGGTTCGCTGCGTGTGGATTCATTGCTGACGACACCGACCGACGCCTGCGGGTATTCGTGTGTCACTGTATTTCATTGTAATCCATGTAAGTTGCGATTTACTTATTATAGTGAAATAAAAGGTTTTGCCCTGCGGGGATTTTTCCTTAAACTTGTTTCGCATACTTTATTTGATTATGGGTTGACACACGCACCGTAGATGGATGTTTAGGGGCTGAATTTATTTGATTTAAAAGTAGACTCTAATTAAATAAGGGTTACTTGAAAACTTGCGAAATTTAATTTAAATCACTATTACACGCGTTTTCATTTCTATTTTTACACATTTTTTTTCTTGCTATTTTTGTTGCGCATTCTTTTATTTTTCTTTTCTTGCCCCTTTTTGTTCACTTTTTGGACTTTATTGATGAAATTTTTAATTTTCACAATTCCGGGCTAATTAGGTTTTTCGGGTTGCCAAATGAAAAGGAAAAATTTTATTTGGCTCAATTGGGTTAGCAAAAAGGATAAATTTTTCACAACTTTTTCTAGCTCGTATTTTTCGATAAACAAACGAGGGCTTACTCCATTGTCCAAATTGCTAAATGCTTTACCATATGCGTTTCGAGATTAATTTAAGTTTAGAGATATATTTAGCACACTTTTCAAGACAACATCTCACATATTTCCCATTACCGATCAAAACAAAGGAATAAAGATCATCAACGACTTATTAAAACGCTGAAAAGAACTTTGAGTTAATAATTAACTCGGATTGATTTATAAACTTCACAAAAACGATAGGCTCAAAATCTCACCGGGTTTGTTAATCTCCACACTTAGTCGTTAAGTCGTCAATTTTCGCTCAATTTCTATCTTTGGTCAATTTCGGTTTTTTGAAAATGGATTTTTACAACTTGAGACAAAATATTTGTGACATTTTTTAAGCTTTTAAATTGCAATTTTTATTTATTTTGAAGAAAAATATTTTTGGCTTTTTTCAAAAAATTTCAATTTTTTTGAAATTTCTGGGCACTTTTGAAAATTTATGAAGTTTTAGAAAGACGCACTTGGGACCCCCCCTAATTTAGACTTTTGCATTGTCCTCAAGAAAAAAGGACAAAAATCTAACTCGAGGCGAATTAAAGATGCGAGAAAATAAAACGAACAAATAAAACAAAAATGCGAATTTTATATTAGATACTTAAAACATGTGTTACAAGGGAGAGGGTAGAACATACAACTAACATTTTTAAACAACCACCAATAACACAAAAATAGCAAACAACAAACATGGGCTTCACTGGGGAGGTGGATTTGGGGGTCCGGGTGCACTGGGATCATAGAAGAAAGTTGGAGGGGGTCCACCGAAGTTGAGCTCATATAAATGGGTTTGGAGACGATGCATCATGCTCGTGTCCCTTCGGTAGGCCTCTTGATCCCTTTGATAGGCCGCTTGGTCTCGATTGTATTGTGTGAGGAAACCGTCAAGACGGGTTTCCACCGCCGAAAGACGCCTATCAAAATTTGCACCCGGGGGCTCAAAGTCGGAGTCGGAGTCTTCGTCATACTCTTCCTCATCTGCCCCACCCATCACGACATCCGAAGACTCGTGCTCTTCAACATTGATTTCCTCATCTACATCGACCACCTCTTGGGCTGCTCGAATGGCTGCCCTTTGTTGGGTGCTCCTAGTGCGTGACACTCTCCCAATGGGCTCCGGGAGGCATGGAAAAGCTCGAGGTGGCTAGATAACAACATTGGCCAGAATGGCGGTGATGAGATGTGCATATGGGAGTGGCACCGTCCCTTTTTGCTCTAAGACCGCATACAAAATGTCAGCGTATAACACGCGGGCAAGGTTGATCGTGAAGTTGGGATCAAAAAGATGGTAGACGAGGGTAGCTTGGCAAGGGCGCATCGCCGAGCCGTTTGAGGTTTAAAGCAAGTTAGCACAAATAATAGGAAATGTAATGCGCGCCTTATCATTGAGGCGTTCCACGGGGAAAGTGCCCCTTTCCCAAATCTCGTTGGGTGAGAGACGATCGATGCATTGTTGTTTTGGGATGGTGGGGGCATTGACATTGTAGTCATAGTTGTCCGGGTGTGGAACTCCTTTGGTAGCAAGTTTATGGTCTAGAATGGACAAGGAGAAAGGGATAGGGCGGCCGTCGACAAAAGCTTGGCCCTCAAACTCTCCCGTGCGGATGAGAGAACCATAAAAAGAGTGGACCTCATCGGCCCACATGACATTGTGTGGTTCGGTGAGGTATTGCGTCCACCCCCTCCGACTGAAAAGGGTGGTGACCGAGCGGGGTAGCTCGTCCCAGTTGATGATGCGCTCGATGTGCAATTGGAGGGAGAGGTTGAAAAAAAAAATTCACCAAAGGCGCTCCATGTGCAAGCGGTACTCCCCGTTACTGTTAGGCAAGATTTCGGTAGACATATACTTTGGGGGAAGAGCAGGATTTGCCATTGAAATTGCTGGGAGTGGTTGAGATGGGAGAGATAGTTTTAGAGAGGTGATTTGTGATGGAGGTGTGTGATAACTATGCTTTTTGTGTGTATGTCGTTGATGAAAGCCAAGTTAGTCAAAAATCCTCACATACCTACAAAATTAATAAACTCAAGTATAGAGGTAAGTAAGGGAGTCAATCCAAATCTAAGGGTGAAACACAAAATTGGAGAAGACATATATATAGATTCATTTGCATTTTATTATATTTTTCTATTTTTACATTTTCTATTTTTTATGGATTTTTCAAGGGAATATTAATTAACTAACTATATACTAATTTTTATAACTACTAATTAAGAAATAAAAGCTAATTTAAGAAAAGTGATATAAACAAAATTGTCCTAATAAGTAAACTAACAAAATTGGACTCATGGGGGCTTCATAATTTCATCCCATAAATGGGAGATTAGCCCTCACTAATCATCATCCAAAAAATATAAGATAAACAATTAAAAGCATGATAAGATTAAACTAAAAGTAATCAAGAGGAATAGATCAAACCAATTTAAGCCTTGAATTGACATGAAATCTTCAATTATATCATCAATCTCTCAATTATAATTCTTCACTCATGTATTTATTGAATCTAAACTAAAAATTACAAACTAAAAATTAAAAAAAGATAGTGGATGAATTCATAATGGACAATTAAATAATAAAAGATATTTGCTAAAAATACAAATCCTAAAATTATAAAATTGTACATTAGAACTCACCCAAAGAAATAAATTCTAGATCATTAATTTATATTGAGATAATTGCTAAAAATGCAAAATCTCAACATAAATGAATGGGTTAGAATTTACCTCCCATAAGGGATAAATTTCACTACATCAATCTATTTTGAATTAATTGCTAAAAATATAATAATTCATAATAGAGGGGTGGGGTGAAATTCATCCTAGAGATAATTTTCAACATACACATCTATATTGAGGTATTTGCTAAAAATGCAAATACTCAACATAGAGGGGTGGGGAGAATTTTATCACACCTATCTTAAAACTAATTTTGAGATCTCCTCCAAATGGGGTCTTCCTCTTCATTTATACAAGCAAATGGAGCATGGGGTAAAAATGGGAATTGGCTATGGTGAACATGTGGGAGAGGTGAGAGCACATGTGCATGGGGGTGTTTGAGGTCATGTGGGAAGTGAGGTGAGGAATAAAATCTGATTTGGGAATGAGAGGTTTGGGGGCATTTTTGGGAAGTTGGGTTAGAATTAGTAGTTGGGTTTCTTAAGAGTACTAGTTGTGCCCACGTGCGTTGTACGTATGGCCGTTTCCAGATATTAATCTTCCACTGCAAATCTGTGAAGGACAAAGTAATAAAAATTCTTGCAACATATTATGTAGTACCTGTTTTGTTAGAATATTACATAAAGTACCTAGTACGAAGCATCAATCATTACCCCAAAAACCAAACCTCCATTCAATTGTAAACTATACAAGATATTCCTGTGAATACTCTAAATCTATCACAAACGAACTCATAACTCCCTACTCAAAAGTAGGAAGAAATACACGCAAACATGTATGTATATATAATCCGAATAAATATATCACAATGAAATTAGCTTGAAATGATTTATAGGGAAATATCATTAAAAAAAAAAGAAGTTAAAAAAAGCTTCAGCAAGCAAATTTCAAATCGCAGTTATTGAAAGATGACATTTGATAAAAATAGTGTGTAATCCTAAAAACTGAAAATTTAATGCTTAAATATGTTGTTTTTGACATTTGTTGGGATTTAAAGGTTCTTCTTCCTCTTCAACTTTATAAGCGACGAACATGGATGACATTATCCTAAGAACTTTTGTACAACATTCTTGTTATGTTACATTATCTAATTGATGGATTTATATTGCGTAGAAGAATGATTGGACAATTATGTTTAAGTTTCAATGCGTGTGGTGGCAATTCATTCGGCATCAAATAATTTAAAAATTCTTCTTGGTAATAGTTGTGCGTGTCATCCACAGCTTCATCAAAGCTATTTAATGTCTTTAATTCTCCGGGAAATATATCAATCATCATATCATTGAATGAGTCTACGTGCTCGTTTGTTGTTGCAAAAACTGCTCAATCTGTCAAGAAGTTTGGCGAGTTGGCATTTATATTTAATGATGGGAAGATAACGTCAATGAGAGACTGATCGGGGCCCTCATCATGTGTTGATACTTTCGTCCCATTGTCAATCCTTAGAAGGAAATCGCTAAGTGAGGAATTGATACTCAAATGTTTAATTACTTATTCATCACTATGAAGTTAAACAGTGCATTAGTTCTTTTTAGTCATTACATTTACATAATATGATGGATGGATTATTAGTCTTAACATATCAATACAACAACTTTCAAAGATAAATTACGTGAGACGGAGAAACTGCATTCGTGTTCATTGAATATAAATTACAAAGTAACAAAGAGAATCCATCCGGTTAATAAGTACGGCCAAACCTAAGTTTTCAAGAAATTAAAACAATTTACTCAACAATAAGATGAATTGAAAACAACAATTGTAAATTAATTTTATAAAATTAAAAAAAAATATGGTACTTGAATAAGTGCAATGTATTCCATAAGTATCCATAAACCATGAATTAAATAAGTGACACTCAGTACTAAATATTAAGCGCAGGGAAGAACAAACTGAAATTCTTTGAACACTATATATCTAAAGATGCTAAAGATACAGTTTAGAGTGTGTGTTTGAGTTGACAAAGATAATTCAACCAAGACATGTAATTGCAGCTTCAGTAAGATAATTTGGACTCATTTTGCTCACTTATTTGGTTGTTCTTGGAAGTTATGTTTTTCTTAGTTGGGGAGTTACAATCGGAACCGACGTAAGACTTAATAAGAAGAATATATGTATGTAGATAGATAAAATGAATGCATTGAACCATACAGTGTAAAAAATTTCAACACAGAGGAATTTCAAAAATAATATTTTTACTATTTAAAAAAATGGTCCGCGCCAGCGATACGCATAGGCGGGGACAATTTTTTTAGTATCTTGGTACGCGCCAGCGGTATGTATAGGCGGTATTATAAAACATTTTAAATAAAATGTACAAAAAAAAACAGTTTTAAACAATTTTTTAAGTGCCTAAAGATTTTATTTTAAAAAAAAATGTTTTAAGTAAAATCCAAGCATGGGAGTGTTTTAAGAAAATTGTTACAAAAAT